>WNWU01000003.1:2107862-2211724 GCA_012654045.1 Ptyas mucosa
TGTGTGTGTGTGTGTGTGTGTGTGTGTGTGTGTGTGTGTGTGTGTGTTCAAGAGAGATGACAGATAAAAGAAAATGCAGCAAATTTAAATAAATGCATTGACTTTTCTGGAGCACTGCCAGAAACATATCCAAACATATTGTCTCTCTCAGTTCTTTCTAATACTACCTTGTATTTGTAAATCTTAAAAATAATTTAAATGTGACACAGGGCAACTTAAGCCAGCTATTCTAGAGATCTTAAGAAACTGACATTGCATCAAACTCAAATTAATGCCTAAATGCTCAGCAACGAAATGCCAAGAAATCATGTTGGCATGTTAACTGGTTTAGACACGACGATGTAATCAGTGGCTGGAACACACATACCTTTATTATATGCCTGCTGCCACAATTTAATTGGGCTTTACATCAAAATACTCCTGCAATCAGATATAGGTCACCTAATTCTTGTTTCTCTCTTGATAAAGGCAGCATAGATGAACAACAAAATTACTCCCTTTGATAATTACATGAACTCTGACCTAGAATTTTTAACTGGAGCACCACTTCAAATTTTATGAGGTAAATTAGATCTATCAAGATATTTTCTTGATACCAAGTGGCCTTCCAATGTGTAGGATTGAACTCTTTCACTCTTCAAATTGTGACTAAGGTAAGCAATTTTCATGTGGAGTAAGGCAGCCTACAAAGCAGACGACCAAAAGACTTTGAGGTAGGGTTTGATCAAATAGTATTTCACCAACTTATCCTTAAAATATCTGACCACTAAGCTGCCAGAAGCAACTGAGGCAAAGGGCAATTGCTACACAGAATCCTTTCTTAACTGTGACTGGCTCAAGTAAATAAAAATGAAAGAACTGTGAAGATGTATTTGCTTGAGTGATATGCTGCTACATACTAGGATCCACAACTACATATATTTAATCTAAGCAATACACATCAAACAATATTATAATTCCAAGTTATTTTAATATAAACTATTTCATTAAAAAATTGTGTGCCTCTTGTAACCATTCACCTTAGCCCTTTTCAAATGTTACACTCCGCATTTAGCGGCATGCAAAAAACTTTGAATTTGACACAGCTCAAGTCCAAAACATCACGCTTTGGGTTCTAAACAGCTCTTTTACACTCAAAACACTTCTGAAATATTCAGAACAACATTGGAACAATTCTGGGAAAGTCACGACAGTTTTGCACACAGTCCTTCCAGGGTCTGAAATATGTCTTAACAATCTGTGCTTGAAGTTGCATTCCTATAAAATGAGCGCATTGTGGCAAGGCTCAATTGTTGAAGTTTTCAAGAAAGAATGCAGATAGAATGGGTCTTCTTCCAAAGATATGTGCCTCCATCTTCTCCCTGGGTACTGCTGTCCACCCTAAATACTACTGAAACTCTGAAAATTAATACAAAGGTCATTCCACAAATTTGAAAAAAGCTACTAAAAGCTGCAAAAAGTACATCAGTTAATAATTAAAGGTACAAAGGTAAAATAAGGATTTTCTTTGCTTCTTCAAAATGGTAAAACTTTTATTATTTTTATTCCACTTTTGGGTTAAGAGACCTGCTATAAGTTCTGGCAAGAATAATTTATCATCTTATTTTGAAAAACGTGTACAATACTTGAAACGTGAATTCATGCTTAACTAAACTGATTAAAAGTATTGTCATAATTCTTATTTACACTCAGGCAGTCTTCAAGATCAACATTTCTTCCTTCTGTTTTAGTCACTTTTTAAGTCAGGAAGCTAAAAAATGTTCCCACACCCTTCTAAAGGGTAAATATTTTCATTAAAATATTTATTTACAGTTACTACCTAGAAGGTACTCAAGGCAATTATTTATGGACAGTTGTCATATGCTCCTACTGCCATTTGAAGCCAGTAGCTTAAATTCCTAAAAATCATGAAGTTGTACAAATTCTCTCCTCCTTTTAGAAAGCCATGTTCATTTTCTCTCCAAGAAACAGGGCTGTCAGCAAAGCCATGTACGGTCAGTGATACCCAGTGAGCCAGCTTTGGGTCTTCAAAATAGCAACTGTCGGAAAAGATGGAATAATGTCATGGATAAAGTATATGAAATTAAAAATCATAACTATTCAGAAAGGAACCTAATCGTCTTCTCATGTACTGGGATTGCAGGATGATGGCATCAAGGTGCATAATAAGACTACAGTCAAAAATATGGCATGTGGTACAATGTGAGAAATTAGTTGCTTCTATTTAAGACTAGTGGATTTTTGTGATAATCATGCATCATTAATTTATTTAACACAGAGGGCAAACCAACATGTGAAATAGTGGTTCTTATGGTTCTCCAAGGGGGTAATTGGGAAATATCCTTAGAAGTAAGGGAGCGATTTGTAATTGTTTGCTTGTAAGTAGACAACCCAGTTTGGATCTTCCATTTTGTCTCAAAGTGTAGAGTCGGGAGTTTTTGTGGTAATAATGACATTATTCAAAACCAAGAAAGTGGGTAATTGGGTCAAACATTTTAAGAGTACTAATGTAAAAACCGTCTTTGCCATGAACGTGGATGGACATGTCACTTTTTGAATATACAAATGAAAATGAAAAAAAAAAGGGAGTATCTACCGTATTTTTCAGAGTAAAAGACGCACCGTAGTATAAAATGCACCTACCTTTTTTGGTGAGGAAAAGAAGAAAAAGAAATCTCCCTCTGCCTCTGAGCAATTTTGCCTCATTGTAGCAAACAGCCTGCTTTACTTTCATTTTCCTTTTCAGCATAGCTTGATTAGCATAAGGAAAAAAAAATCTGCTCCAGCAATTTACCTTTTTGCTGCAAGCAGCAGAGCCCTGCGCAAAACAGCTGAGAGTTGGGAGGCCGATCCAATCAACTTGTGCTAATTAGGCTGTGCTGAAGCTGAAAGGAGCTGTTTTTTCTTGCTGTTTGCTTGCAAGGAGGTAACTGCTGCGAGGCAGAGGCCAAAGGGTGGGGGCCAGTGAGTGGGCAGGGCTATATTCAGTGTATAAGACGCACCCAAATTTTTACCCCCTTTTAGGGAGGAAAAAGGTGCGCCTTATACTCCAAAAAATACGGTAGTTATTCATAAAATTTAAAAAAATCCTATTCAACCCCAAAGTCATTAAACAAACTTTTAGTGATCAATACAAGAGTTACTGTATGAAATAACATTCTTGGTATAAAGGAAACTTGAAAATAAGCTTTCTTATTTCTGATATTCTGCCCTAGGAATGCACAATCTGTACTCATCAAAGCCTTGGGAAACTACAAGACGTTATATATGTTGTTCAAATGTTATTTTTATTTTTTCTGTTAATATAACATAAAAAAGGAAAGGAACAAAACAAAGATACTTTCATTATCAAAAAGCTATATTGTGCCTAAAAATAAGGGGGAAAAATACCACCGAAAAATAATGCTTCTACAATAGTTACAATTCCATATATAATTATCTAATATAAATATGCATATACACACACTTATATGACCATGTTTTAACCTATAGTATTTTGTATAAATGAACCCCACTTTCCATGATATTTATCTAAATGTAAGTATCTACGGAGATTCTCAGTCATCCAGGTCATGATTGTCCCTAAAGTGCTTTTTCAAGAGGCAACTGGATTTTCTGGTTTTTCTTTCCAACGTTTTGCTTCTCATCCAAGCCTTTTCAGCTCAGAGCTAAAGAAACTTGTTGGATAAGAAGTGACACGTCTTCAAAGAAAAGCCAGAAAGTCCCAGTTGCCTCTTGAAAAAGAATCTTTGTGCTATCCAAATGCAACTTTTTCAAGTGGCAAAAATTACTTCTCACTGTTTTTAATTATTCCATTTTCTGTATTTAATTTCAATTCATCTGAATGAAATTTAGTATCATTCCTGTCCTGGTCCTGCCACAAATGCTCTTCAAGGAAAAGAACTTCCTTGCTGCCCTTAAATGAAATGTTCAAATGATAATATTTGGAAGGTTGCGTAAACTGAAATAAAAGTTACTATCACCTCATAAAAAATTAATAAGTAAAATAGAAATGCTGCCTTGCAGAAACAAGAGAAACGTAAAAAAAAAAAACACCTTATGGCAAAAATATGGCTATGCTCTGCAGTAGCCTTAATTTGCACAATTCTAGAGCTAATTATTCAAGTCACTGCTTACCATATTTGTTCCAATAAATGAATGATCTTTTCTGACGGTATAAAGCCAGTTATTGTACACATCAAAACTTGTTCGATCAATGTGCTTGGCTGAGGACATACACAGGTTGATAAAAAACTAGAGGATGTGTTTTCTCTGCAAATAGAAGATATAGAAGATAAACAGTTCTGAAACATATGTAACATTTGAACATGGCAAATAAATGTTCTGCTTAAAACTTATAGTAGACACTTAACATCCATTCAGGGCTAATTGTTTTTTTTTTCATATTTTGAAGCTTTATACCAGAGTTTCGCTAATTATCTAGATATGGCAGGCACTCCATGAACAAACAAGCAAATAAAACCAACAGTGTTAACGTTTTTATATACAATTTAAGTACTACTGTATTGCACTTCTGTATTACTTTACTCTTTTTGATTGCTCCTGCTATTCTATGCTACTTTTCTATTATACATTTTTCTATACTTTTTCTTAGCGTTTTTTGCAATCATGTTATCTGTTATAATGTCATTTTATTTAGTTGTGAGCTTTTTTTAATAAAAGAAAAAATGAAATGCACACAGGCAACTAATACACACAGGCAATATTGCATTGTTGCAATGAAATGTGACATGCTGTACTGGTGAGGAAGGGACAGAAGCAGCATTGATGAATATCAGAAAAGTAAAAAGTTAGATGAAAAATCTGATCACGTAAGGACAGAATACTAATGCAAAGTGACATAACCAAATGCTAAAATGGAGCAACAAAGTTTGTATGGTTAACTTGGAAGAATCTGCATTTTAAACTGGTATTTGCAAATATAATTGAATAATGCCTCCTGCGTGTACAATTTAATGTCATCTATTGTCTCGACTTTTATTAATAATCATATTTGCATTTTGAAAGGAAATGAAGTTTGGAAGAAACTAAATCCAACTCTGATCTAAATTCTTGAGACTTCTGATACTTTTTTTCCTTTCCCATTATGTTCAGTTATATATTGCAATAGCACTTAGACTTATATACCACTTCACAGTGCTTTGCAGCCCTCTCTAAGTGGTTTACAGAGTCAGCCTATTGCCCCCAACAATCTGGGTCCTCATTTTACCGACCCCAGAAGGATGAAAGTCTGAGCCAACCTTGAATCTGGTGAGATTTGAACTGCCAAATTGCAGGCAGCTGGCAGTCAGCAGAAGTAGCCTGCAGTACTGTATTCTAACCACTGCGCCACGTCTCTTTGAATGTGCTATATGCACATTCAATGCTTCCATCCATATTGTATTTATTAATAAATTGCTATATTTCTTAAAAAATATTCCAACTGTGCTTTTTAATTACTGTATTTTTCAGAGTATAAGACGCACTCCCCCCCCAAAAAGAGGCTGAAATTTTGGGTGCATCTTATACTCCAAATGTAGCTTTTTTGAAGCTTTTTTTAGCCCTAACGAGGTGCGAGTAAAGCAATCTTCCGTGCTTCTCTCTCCAAAGTTCAGCTGTGCTTTAGAAGCTGTTTTTTATCCCCAAGTGCAGTGGTTAGAATGCAGTATTGCATGCTAATTCTGCTGACTGCCAGCAGTTCGGCAGTTCAATTCTCACCGGCTCAAGTTTGACTCAGCCTTCTATCCTTCCAGGGTCAGTAAAATAAGGATCCAGATTGTTGGGGACAATATGCTGACTCTGTAAACTCCTTAGAGCGGGTTGTAAAGCACAATGATGCAGTATATAAATCTAAGTGCTATTGCTATTTGATCTTTGGCATTCAGAACTCTTCTGAATGTCTGCCCCTTTTAAACGTTCTTTTGTTCACCAGCTATATCACACATCCTTCTTTTCCCTACCAATGGCTATTTTAAATTAACTGAGAAAAGGAAAAATAAAACGTGTTTGGAGCATTCATTCATTATTTTGTGGCTGCAGAAATCTGTCCTTTTGCTTACTTGCAGAGGGGTGGGATTGGTACTGAAGAGAGCTCATTCCCCCTTCCCAAAGAGGACCCCTTTGTTGTATGAAATTTATCTTATAATACTTGCACAACTTTTTGGGGCATAGAACTTAGCCAGCCAGAGTATGTACGAGTGGATGAGATACAAATTGCATGCCTGGCCGCATAAATTGAATAAATGAATGCATAAGTAAAACCTCTTGCTAATAAAAGTCCACTGAGATTCATTCATCCATAAACATTTGTGACTTACTCACTATCCAGAGGAACCTGTGGCAAGTTACAATCCATAAAATAAACAAGTAAAACACACAATATCACACAGGGGCTTAAGGGACAAAAAGGCAGCCAGGTTATATAGATCCTGTAACAGGAGAGTAAATAGTCAGGACTTCAAACTGGAAACATGAAGTTGATGCTCAGCTGGCCTCCAAGAGAAGGACAAAATTCCATGAGAAAAACACATCCTTAGATAATTTACCTCTTCCAAAAGTCACTAAGACCTCCCTAGAGATTACATGTTTTTTAAAAATCCATTTCCCCCCCCCCACAAATTTAGAATTTGGTAAAGACTTATTTTAGGCTGAATGATTAAGGTTTCATCATTTGATTTTTGATTCGCTAATTATAAATAAATGAAAACATACTTACAAGCCAACATGAGTAAAAATGGCCCCAAGCCACTCAAACAATTCTTGTGCGCTGCATGCTGCATCTGGCTCACCGTGCAATTTATCACTCTTTAGAATTGGACACTGCACATTTCTTAATGTGCTAAAAGTTACTTTTGGCCGATGAGCCTCGATTTCCTTTTTAGAAAAATAGGACATCAAACTTGCTTCTTCTGACCCTTAAGAAAACAAACATCATCCCACATTGAAAGATGGATAATCACTGCCACAAAAATAGGATCCTGATTTAAAGTATTCCAGCTCCTGTCATGGTACATGAAAAGAGATCTAATCTACTGAAAAGCTGCATTAAAATGAAATCTCCTTGCAACTACATCTATGCAATGCCCAAAGCTTATGACCTCCAACTTTTTCTTCTCATCTTGCTAAGCTCCATTTTCCTCTGAAAAACCAAAGATTCAGTTCTCAGAGAATGACGTCTCTAAGCCATTTTGCCTGAGTTTAAATAACTAACAATTATTGCAAATTACACACCGTATTTTTCGGAGTATAAGACGCACCCTTTTCCTCCCTAAAAGGGGGTGAAAATTTAGGTGCGTCTTATAAACTGAATGTAGCCCCGCCCACCCACTGGCCCCCACCCTTTGGCCTCTGCCTCGCAGCAGTTACCTCCTTGCAAACAAACAGCAGGAAAAAACAGCTCCTTTCAGCTTCAGCACAGCCTAATTAGCACAAGTTGAATGGATCGGCCTCCCGACTCTCAACTGATTTGCACAGGGCTCTGCTGCTTGCTGCAAAGAGGTAAATTGCTGGACCAGATTTTTTTTTCCCTTGTGCTAATCAAGCTATGCTGAAGACGAAAATGAAAGTTAAGCAGGCTGTTTGCTGTAAGGAGGCAAAATTGCTCAGAGGCAGAGGCACAGGGAGATTTTTTTTTCTTCTTTTCCTCACCAAAAAAGGTAGGTGCATCTTATACTCCGGTGTGTCTTATACTCCGAAAAATACGGTATTTTAGATTACAAACATTTGGGAATAACAAATACCCTTTCCCATCAAATGGTCCATTAAATTATGGTTTTAATGTACTATTATGTTGCATTTAATCTCATATTCAAACCTACTGTTGTACTTTAAACATTAAGAAACATTCCTTTTTATTTGAAATAATTCCACAATAAGCTGATCTTAGGTGATCACAAAAAACTAACAAGGATAGAATAGGAGATCACTAGGAAATCCCCAGAGAGGTAGACTAAACCAGCAAGTTGGGGGGGGGGGGGGAACCTCAGTGGTACAATGGCACAGTGTTATTTCCAAAAAAATTATCTGCATGAGTCCATTAAGATACTTAGAGCTGATCTTAATTCAAAAGAATCCTACATTCAGACCTAAAAGCAGTCTTCCCAGATTATATAATTTTCATTCCCATATTGCATCTTATGTTTTTCATTTACATATAGACATCTAAAAACATAAAAATATCAAAAGCAAGAATAATTAATTTTTGTAATTCTATTACCTGTGGGTTGCCAAGTTAGTAAGAAATCAAACTCAAGTGGCTTTTTTTCCTTCAGGGCCCAAATTATTCTCTTATATTTTTTATTTTCTGGAGTGAAAGCTGTATCCATCAAGTCAACTGTAATAACTATTAAAGGAACAAAAAGAACAAGTGTTAATAGTTTACATATTATTTGGATAATTAAAAAGCTTATTTTTCTTTCTCTCCCTCCCCTTCTTTATATGAGCACAACCCCCCCCCCCGTTAAATGTTATAATAAAAAAATATGTGCAAGTCATTATAATTCAATTGGACTCTAATAAGGTAAAGGTTCCCCTCACACATATGTGCTAGTTGTTCCCGGCTCTAGGGGATGGTGCTCATCTCCGTTTCAAAGCTAAAGAGCCAGCGCTGTCCAAAGATGTCTCCGTGGTCATGTGGCTGGCATGACTAAATGCCAAAGGCGCACGGAACGCTGTTACCTTCTCACCAAAGGTGGTCCCTAATTTTTTCTTGCATTTTTTATGTGCTTTTGAACTGCTAGGTTGGCAGAAGCTGGGACAAGTAACGGGAGCTCACCCCGTTACGCGGCACTAGGGATTCGAACTGCTGAGCTGCCGGTCTTTTGACTGACAAGCTCAGCTAATATTGACCCCAATTCAGCTCTATTCCCAATACCTACATCCTTCAGATGGAAACATATACCTGCCTTCTAAAAAAATCCCATACCTCCAACTATTCCAATAATTTTCTGTGAAAAAATTCTGTGAAGGATACTCTATTAATGGATCAGGGCAACCACCTTTTCTTGTACAGGTGGCTAAATTATTTTTTTAAACTGAACTCAACTGAATTCCAGTTTCCAAGTCTCAACATGGGTGTCCCCCGCCCCCAATCTTCATAAAAGTATTTAAGAACCAGAAAGGTATGGATATTATCTATGAACGATGGACACTTACTGTATCTCATTGGCTTTTTACCAGAATACAAAGAAGGATGGCCTTGCAGTCCAAGCTCTTCATAAGTATCCTTGTCTACCGATAAAATCAATTTGCCTATAACAAGCAAAACCCATATAATTCAGAATAAGTTATAACCGACTGGTATTTCATTTGTACATGTTTTAACACCAAAAATTAGCAACAAAACATACCTCATCTTAAAAACACACCATATACAATTACACAAAGGGGTAAAAACATCAACTGTGTTATTTTGTCCTTATAAATGTCTTCTAGATCAAATTCACGACCTCATTTTTAAACCTTTGCTTCTTTGTATTTGCATTTAACTCCGTTGATATTAAACTCCAGTTTTTCAAGAGAATTCAGATAGCTGAATTTACTTCTTGCTCCGAACAATTGCTTAATTTATAAACAATAAATTGCTTAATTTCTCAAAAGGCATAAAACTGCTTTTCTCCCTCTGCCCCAGTCTTTAAAGGTTAGGGAAGCCAGCTCAGAAATTTCATATAAAGCTCTTTTCTGGGTGATAAAGAACAATGCAACTAAGCAGGAGTTGAACATATGCATTTTCAGCGGTGGGTGGTTTACTCCCCTGGAAATTTTTATTGCATGCAAAAGGAGGTGTGCAAACTGAAATTAATTTATAGAATATATATTTGTAAGAATTGATTTTTGCAATCCTTTCACTTCAAAAGAAATGGTTAAAAGTGTAACTCCAGACTATGTATGAAGACTCGGGGAGGTGTACATGTCCGTGCTTAATTTTGAGTTATGTAACCACAATAATTGGCCAAATGATTCATATGTATGCTGTGATCTTCCCTCATTTTTAGCAATTATTGCTTAATCCCACTGAGTTAAATAACTAACATTCTGGAGCGATTATAACATCTCTTATATCTTGAATCTGAATTCATACCTGTTGGTAGCAAAGCAGCAGTATTGTCTTGGTCAATTCTTGTGTTGTATGTAAGAGCATAACATGAACCTAAAATACACACAAGGTTTGGATGGTTTTTAAAAAAAATAATATCTCACCCTACTGGAAATATAGCACAGAATCACTATTAAGAGGAAGAAGCTTATTTATCTTTAACCAAAAGGGTTCCCTGGATGACTATTATTGCAACAGTTTTATGAGTTGCTGCTATATCTTCCTTTCTAAAACTACAGCAGCAATAGCTGGGCCAGGGAATATACTTCCCTCTAGATTCGTTCTTGAGAAGCAATACGGGGATGCAATTGCTACTTCTAGTAATGTCACATAAGGTTATTGCTTCTGAAAGACAAACAAAATGTGAAACCTAAGATCTTCATGCAGTGCAGCAGGTTAGCTGCTTAACCTGCACATGAGGGAAAGCTGAAAATAAAAGGATGAAGATATTTATTAAATGGGGTTTAATATAGTTATGTCCCTCGCTGTGGATTTTCAATTTCAGCAAATCTGAATTTGAAAATTTACAGAATTCGCCATCGTAAAACGAAAGTAAAATGTATTTCTCTCCTAAGGATTATAACATATTCTGAGATCAAAATCATTTATTACCAACTGTGATCTAGGAGCAGGATTGATGGTGTGTATTCCATGGGGTGGGAGCTCAGGAGAGAGAACAAAGCTACTTGCATACTCAGTTATCTAAGAAATTCTCACTTACCTTTCTTCACAAATGTGTTAATGAATTCTTGGGTCACTAGCTCATGAAGAAATAAATTCTTTACAAGGTAATATTCCCCAATATCAACAACCGCATTTTTTAGGGCTTGTGGAACTATTCCACAATCAGGTATCAAAAAGGACACCTATCAAAAGAACATTTGGGACACAAATCAGATCTTCTACTCATTGATAAAATGGACTGAAACATACATTTTTACATAGTCTCTTGCAAAATATCAAAATGAAACAATGCCATAGAACTTGCACAAAATAGCAATACCAAATAGCAAATCAGTGTTTAGTCCACTGTATAACACACCATTTCTTGAATCCAAGTCCCATTCGGTGACCCACTTATTGGCATTGACTTTGTCTGCCTATGGTAGATGCCTATCTTCACTGCTGCACTCATACTGACTACTGCATTAAATGTTTATACGCTACTTGTAGATCAAGCAATCTCAAGGCAGTTTACAAACATTACAATTATAACTACCTTCCCCTCCTCTACAGCATCTCCTTTGAAAATCCAACATCAATTTAATTACCCCACGTCTCTGATGAAATGATGCCTAGCCAACTGTTGAAGAAATGGATTTTAAAATTGACTGAATTAGCAGAGATGGCGAAATTAACTGCTTTGATCAGAGATAATGGACTTAGACAGTTTTATAAGAGACTGGAAGCCATTTTTACGTGTTAAATACAATAACAGACAGTTAACAGAAGAATTTGAAGATCAGTGGAACGGTTAGCTTAACCTGGTTGACTGTTCTTTTTACATAATATAATATTTAAAAGGGAAGGAGAATTTAGTTTTCTTATTTTCAGCATCCAGCAGGATTCTATATGCTTAATGTTAAATTTATTTGATATTTGGGTCACCTTTTCTTCTTTTATGTACACCCATCTTCTTTCTTTTTTGTTGCTTGTTAGTGCTGGATGCATTTTTGTTTTGTTTTGTTTGCTTTTCTGTTTTGTATTTTATCTTTTATGATAAAACAAAATAAGTATACTTAAATAGAAATGATGCATATCTTACAGAAGTTTATGATTTTTAATAAAATCTGTTAATGAGAAACTGTGTTATCAGACTTCTAATTTCTGGCTACCAAAGACTAACTCAGATCTCCTGTAATGTCTAAATTATCCAGCGGCCTTAATCTTCTGACTGGAATTTCATTTTTTCAGTCACTGGCATGTGAAGAATTTTTTCGACAAACACTCCTTTGAACAGGCTCCCTTTCAGGCCTTTACTAAAATGTTGATATTCTTGTTAGAAAGAAGGATATTGGGACAATTTCTATAATGCCTTTTCTCTTTTAGCCATTTTAAGGAGGCCAGATTAATTCACTTCTGTTTTATAGCTCTGTTAGAAGAAATATCCTTCTGGGTTCAGCTCCAAGTGGGGAAAAAGAGACTGCTTGGAAAGATGGTTTAATGGTGGACAGGATCACATGGTTTGAGTTCCTGAATAGAAAAGGGGCAGATATGCTGCGAGTCCCTTGGTTTTATGCCCTCTCTGGCTTTGAACTTCCTGAAGAGTATCCTGATTGGTTGCTGCCAGAGGTCATAGCTAGCCTTTTAGGTTGTCTGTGTGACAAGTTTGGTTGAAACTTGGTGGGTGGTGCAATAAAATCAACTAAATGGCTCTGCCTGAAGGAGGTAGAACTTTGTTATGTAGAATAGACTGGCTCAGGCCTTAATGGCCCATTAACAAAGGTGGGGGGCTGAGTTTCTGCTTCTCTGAGTTTCTTTTAGGGAAAATATTCTGCCTTTTTAGTATATCCTAAAATATTTCATTTTTCTAGGAGAGGGGTGAGTGCTAACTTCCTACAGCTCCAGTGCTCTTGGTTTTATTGATTTGCAGAACAATAGCTGTATTAATCTCTTGCTTACAAAATGAAGTGTTCAGCACTCTCAATACCTTCCTAAGGCACACACTTTTAATTAATTTCATCAGATGCTCGAATTGTTACATGAAACTAGAGCTAGATTGTTGGAATGGTGAAAATGAAATGAAAAATACAGAATCCATGATGATAAGAGTTCTATAGGCAAGTTATTAACATCTAATTTCATTCTACAAATAATAGCAGAATATGGAATCCAACCAATTGAGAATTTGAGAAGCAAGACACCTCCCCTTCTTGCTCATCTATATTGGTGTTGGAAGAAATATCCTTCTGGGTTCAGCTCCAAGTGGGGAAAAAGACACTGGAAACATGGAGACTGCTTGGAAAGATGGTTTAATGGTGGACAGGATCACATGGCTTGAGTTCCTGAACAGAAAAGGCGCGAGATACAGCGAGTCCCCGGGTTTTATGCTCTCTCTGGCTTTGAACTTCCTGGGTCCCAGAAAGAATATCCTGATTGGTTGTCAGACTCCCAGTGGGTGGGGGTCTTAGCTAGCCTTGCTGGCTGATGTAATCTTCCCAGGTGCCATGTGGTGAGTTTCTGTTGCTAAATGGGTCCCACTGCCTTGCAGATGATGATCCATTGACAAAGATTGAGTTTCTGCCTCTGGCCCATTAATAAAAGGGTGGGGGCAGGAAGGTGGGAGCTGCTTTCTCTTTAAAACATGCTTCTCCATTTCTCATCCAGGGAAACATAATATTCTGCCTTTTTAATATTTCCCAAAATATTTAATTCTTCTAGTAAAGGGGTGGGTCCTAACTTCCTACATTGGGAAGAAAAGATCCAAGAGTATTTACATATCTTGCTCTCTGACAATTATGCAAAAGGGGGAATATTTAAAGTACCACAATCAGAGCCTGTAAACTTTTGAGAAATGAAATTGATCTGAATAGATTTTAAACATATGAGATGAAAGACAGAATACCAAATATACCGTAATAGATGGCTTAATTAGACTGTTACTACTGTACTTTACTGAAAGTAAAATAAAAAGAATCAATTTTTTAAAGTAATTGCAATATAATGACTCAGCAAATGACTGGTCTACACAAAACTCCTGGTAGGTAGTTTTAATTAATACATAAATGCCTTTTTGTTCTTGTATGGTCTCAAATTTCTTGAGATGCTTCTTACACTGCAGTCCTTTGATTCTTTATTCAAAACTCAATGCAATATTAAACACCAAAGCCAGCCAAATAATGAATAACTAACATACCGTTACTTGGATGTGGCATATTAAGATACTACTCCAGCTAATTATAATACAATACTCCCACGTATTTAAATATATATAAATCACAATGCATAAGCAGACATGTACTTTCAACACACACAAAGAACCTCATGTTAAAAAATATAGCTGCAACAAGCAGCACCATAAAATTAAAGAGGGGGCAATTAAAATTTAAGATACTTGTTCCTGTTGGTAGCAATACTGAATAATATTTTTACTGCAGGGTACTATAATATTTTATTTTTTTGTTCTCTTTTATTTGGTTTAGAGAGTAACAAAAGCCTCATTAAACTGGTTCTTCCTGGTATGAATATTAGAAAGTGTCAGTGTGGCCTATCACCATTTTTAATGAATGTTTTATTTTTTAATAAGCAGTGTTTTATATTATTTAAATTTATTTTTATTAAGAATGTTTTTATTGTAGGCACATTTAGATGCATTGTGGAACAGAGATACATAAATAAGACACACTATGTAAGTATCTCATTGGACAGTGATGGCGAACCTATTACATGTAAGTTCATCAACACCCCACAACTATTCTTGAAAGAATGCCTCGTTCTCATGCAATTTTGGAGGATGCGGAGCACTGGTGGGTTGCCCCCGGTTCAGACCGGTTCTATAGAACTGGTAGTAAGACCGGAGGGAGGCTCTACCCATCGACCTTGATGTTATCAGAATGCTTCTGCGCATGCGCAGAAGAGCGCGCATGCACGCGCAACCCCATTGCAAACCGGTAGTAAAGGTGAGTAGAACCCACCCCTGGTGCGGAGGTTGCACAAGTATAAGGTGTGCTCTTATACCTCTGAAAATTCATTTGCATCCCGCCTTCATTATTATTTTTATTATTATTAATAATTCAAGGCAGCAAGCATAACCAACACACCTTTCCCCTATTTTCCTCAGAAAAAACTTGTGAGGTGGGTTGGGCTGGGAAAGTGTGACTGGACCAAATTCAGCCAGCTGGTTTTCATGGTTAAGGCAGCACTTCAACTCAGTTTCCTGCTTTCTAGTCTGGTGCCTTAACCATTAGACTAGACCCGTGATGGCGAACCTATGGCATGGGTGCCACAGGTGGAACACGGAGGCATATCAGTGGGCACACAAGCATTGCTATAGCTCACCTCCAGTGTGCATGCGTGCGCCAGCCAGCTGACTTTTGGGCCTTCTGGTCCCACTGGAAGTTGGGAAATGGGCTGTTTCCGGCCTCCGGAGAGCCTCCAGGGGTGGGGGAGGCCGTTTTCGCCCTCCTCAGGCTCCTAGAAAGCCTCTGGAGCCTGGGGAGGGTGAAAAGCCTCTGGAGCCTGGGGAGGGTGAAAAACGAGCCACCGGACCATCGCGTGTTAAAAGCAGGGGGGAGCATGGGGGAGCACGCATACAAGCAAGGGGGCGGGCCACATTGAATTATAGGTGTGGGCACACACATGGGCAACCTCCCCACGCTCCCCCCGCTTTTGGCACGTGACGGCCAAAAGGTTAGCCATCACTGGACTAGACCAAACAAATTGGTTCTACTCCTATTTCATCTTTGTAATTATTTAACATTTCTTTATATAATATATAGCACCACATGATTGGACTGCATCGCTTTTAAATAAATGATTATGCAAAAAATTATTTCTCTGTTGTTTGGGGGGGGGAAACACCTGGTGACAGGCAGCAGAGTCAAGTTAGTTCTTTCCTAATTTTTGATAACCTTTTGAGTCCAAAAGGTTCACCATCACTGTTATAGGAGAGACAGAAGCATGAACTATGCTGGATGGATATAGGCAGTTCTCAACTTACAATCACAACTGAGCCCAAAATTTCTGTTGCTAAGCAAGTCAAGTAAATTTTGCCCCATTTTACAACTTTTCTTGCCGCAGTTGTTAAGTCACTGCAGTCAGTAGTACAGTTGCTAAGTGAATCTGGCTTCTCATTGATTTGCTTGTGAGAAGGGTGCAAAAGGTGATCAAATGACCTGGGATCAATGGTGAAATCTGAACCGGTTTACTACCGGTTCGCTGGCTGCATATGTGCAGTGCACACCATGCACCAAATGTGAGGTGCCCATGCGCAGTGCACACCAAAAGGAGGCATGCGGTAAGTAGAACAGCATGCGAGAGAGCGGGTGATCAGCTGTGGCGCACAATCTTTTTTTTTACTTTTAAAAGCATTGCTTTTAAAAGAAAAAAGCCTGATGATCGCGCGGCTCAGCTGTGATTGTCAGAGGCTTTTTTTTACCTTTTAAATGCATTTTTTACAACCTCTTAAAAAATGCTTTTAAAAGGAAAAAAAAGCCTCTGATGATCACGCAGCTCAGCTAGGCATGGGCGGGGTGGGTGGGTGGGAGGGATTTTTGCTACAGGTTCTCCGAACCATCTGCCGCCATCGCTACCGGATCGGGCGATCCGGTCCGAATCGGGAGCATTTCACCCCTGCCTGGGACACTGCAACTATCATAAAGCTTCTGAATTTTGATCATGTGACCATGGGGATGCTGCAATGGTTGTTAAGTGTGGAAAATGGTCATAACTCACTTTTTCAATGCCATTGTAACTCTGAACGATTGTTAAATAAATGACTGTAAGTTAGGGACTACATAATAAAACCAAACAATTAAAAAGATTCTGGCGGAATTTTAAAACAGAGATTTAATAAGAGAATAAGCCTTATTTTTGAGGAATATAAACCAGAGTTCTCAACTTCAAAGATAAAAATGGAATCAGACTCTGCAGGAAGTACAAAAAAAGTGTGAATGGTAATCACTGTTCACTATCCCCACAAGGAAGAGAACTCCAGGTATATTAAAACAAGAACTGTCCTGGTGCCTTAAAGTCTATAACTCTGAGTTGCCTCTATTTGGTTTGTTACAACTTTTCTGATATATTATCCGCCAACACTCAGTGAGTACACTCAACTTACAACAGTTCATTTAGTGATCGTTCGAAGTTACAATGGCACTGGAAAAAGTGACTTATGACCATTTTTTACAGTTACGACCATTGCAACATCCCCATGAATATACGATCAAAATTCAGATCCTTGGCAACTGACTCATATTTATGACAGTTGCCGTGTTCTGGGGTCACGGGATGCATCTTATGTGGCCTTCTGACAAGCAAAGTCAATAGGAAAGCCACACTCACTTAATAACAGTGTTACTAACTTAACTGAAGTGATTCACTTAAAAATGTGGCAAGAAAGATCGTAAAACGGGACAAAACTCACTTAAATGTTTCACTTAGCAACAGAAACTTTGGGCTCAATTGCGGTTGTAAGTCAAGGACTACCTGTATTATGTTGATTTTTTTGCTTCTTGTCTACTCATCATTTCACATTTTTTAAATCCCTGTATGTAAGCCGCCTGCAGTTACCTGAGCCATTGAGGCTGCATAGGAACTGATAAATGGATTTTTTTTATTGGCCAAGTGTGATTGGACCCACACAAATAAATGCCTAATTCACATTATTGCACGTTTCATGGCCAAGCACAGCTTTTTCTCCAGTATGGGTCACCACACATTTGCTAAATCTTTCAACCACCCCGAAAATCTAAGTGGTTTTGTCTATGGAGATTCTCAGTCATCCAGCTCATGGTTGTCCCAAAGGTGTTTTTTCAAGAGGCAACTGGACTTTTTGGGTTGTTTTTTTTTCTTTGAAGACCTTTCACTTCTCATCCAAGAAGCTTCCTTAGCTCAGAAGCGAAACGTCTTCAAAGAAAAAGAAAAAAACCCAGAAAGTCCAGTTGCCTTCTTGAAAAAGCTCCTAAGGGTCTCAGTGGGTTTTTCTGATCCCGGCTAACGGAGATGCCTCTCCTTAAAAGAAACACGCAATCTTGCTTCTCGCTGAACCCGCAGCGGGGATGGATGGCCACTGTTAACAGAGATAACATAACGCTTTTGCCCCTTCGGAAAAATAAAAATTAGCTTCTCCTCCCTTCTTGAACAGCCTCAGCCGGGCGGTCCCTCCACCCCCCGCCTTCCAGGCACTCACCCCGCAATTGAAAGCATGCTCCCGCACGTGCGCCACATGTCGAGAACGCGCGTGCTGCACGTGGCTCCTCTCGCACACCAGCAAGTGGCGGGGAGATTCGCGGATCCACCGCAGAGGTACAAACATCGTCGTCTCCCGCGCGCGCGCCCGCCCACGCGCCCAGCTGCGGAAGCCGGGCTGGACAGACAGAACTGAGGCGGGGGAATCTCCACGTCACGCTTTCGTAAGGAGGCGGAGAAGAGGGCCAGCGAGCCCCGCCCAGGGGCGGGGCAAATGTTAAGTGTTTAACGCATAGCCAAATCGTACGGCTAAAGCGTCCGCGCCCTTATTTAGGTGCCAGGAGCAGAAGGGACGCTTTGGAAATAAAAAGCTGTTTGGGGGGCAACAGAGTACTTTGAAAACCTTAGGCTTAGAGTGTCCTGGCTGGGGAATTCTGGGAGTTGAAGTCCACCCATCTCAAAGGGGTTGAGGTTGAAAAACTGCGGTAGAGCAAATTAAAGGGGGAAAAAATGTTAAGAAATTGAACAAACGGGGCTGCAGCTAGACATGATTCAATGACTGGTGATTAAACTTAACCCAAAGTGAAAGTTTAATCTCAGGTCTGTCCAGGAACAGGGGAAGCAGGGATATCCTGTACACAAAATCTGAGTGAAAAATAAGGCCAAGTGGTGATATTTGTGAGCTGTAATAATCAGTTTTAATACTGAGATTTTTCAATTCAATTCCCTCGGCAATTTGTCTGCTCCAGCGTATATTTCCTATAACTTAACACAAATTGAAGAGGTCAAAATACTATTTCAATTCATGTATGACTCCTAGATATTTTTTTTTAAATCCTTGTGGTTCTCTTCATTGCTTCCTTTTCAAATCTCATTTTATTGAGATTATAGGACCTCTGGACAAGAGTATATCAAGGTTTCATTCAATTCTAGGAGCCTTTATCAAGCTGAAACAGTTAAAGATGGCTTTAAGGCACCTCAATTGTAGACCGGGAGGAGAGAGATGTAATTTCCTGATTGATGTTATTCTTGATGTTATATAAAATCATTTACCAAGGTGTGTGTAGAGCCCTTAGAGTTACAGAACTGTGAATCTCACATGTTTTTCTTTTTTGAATATCAAATCTGGAGCTTACAATCTTTTCAGACAGATTTATTCTTCCATATATATATATATATTTAGCAATATAACTTTTGGGAAGGAAGTGGGGCAAAAGTGGAAGTTATGAAATATGCATCTAAAGTAACCCAGAGACTCATATAATCAAGGTGTAGGGTTAAACCTTTTAAAAGCTTAAATTATGTACCTTCATCCTGGAACTCTTGCTTGCATGTGAGGCTGACTGGGGAATTCTGGAGTTGAAGTCTGCAAGTCTTAAAACTGCCAAGGTTGGATAGCTTTGCTCTAACCAAAACCACTACTTAGGGTTGCTATGAGACAAACATAAATTTACTTTATTCTGACCATTTCCATAGATCCCAGGAGTAGAGAAAGAAAGAGGGAGGTAAATCAATCATTTGCTGACCTACCTACAGGTATTCATTTAGCTCTTTCTCTCCAAGTGATATGTCTAATCAATGTTCCTTTTATATTCAGCTTTAGAAATGTTTGCTCTAGAGGGTGAGGTGTTCCAGGCAATTGTGTCCCAACAGAGACATTGACACTTAAATGTTTATGTATAACAGTTGCAGCCACATTGCCAAGTAACAGTGGTCCATACATTTTGCATGGAACCACAAAATGAGATTTTATTCTCCTGTCTCCATGAAAAAGAATAAGCATTTCTTAATTATGGATCATACCTTAAATTTTATGTGCAATGCCTCTTTTTCCTTTGCAATAACTTTCTGAGAAAAATATATTGGTGTGAGATTTGCCTACACTTTAAGGCAAAGAGCCAAAGTAGACATAATTGGATCACTAATCCACAGTTGGCTCTGACCTCAAGCTAAATCACTTATCTCTGGTGTTTCTGCTAGCTGTTATTAGCAGTGGAAAATAGCAGCTGTATGAGAAATTTATTTGGAAACTGACTAGTATTTGAGGAAAGGATTAAATGATTATCTCTGCACTCCAGATTCTTTTCACCCCAAGTTACTTTTCAGGAGAAGAAATATAATGTGATGAGATCCATTCACATTATTCCCATGTTATATTTACTTGGCCCTAAATAATGTTATAGATTTGTTGCATACAAATGTACTTCAGCCAGGGAATGAAATAGGTAGTTGTTTCCTCTAAGAGTTGACATGGGAACATGTACTGCCTGATAAAACCAGTAATGCAAACAGCAGAGTGGCAATATACAAAAATAATTCCAAATTATAGGAAGGACTCGATAGGTGGATAAAAATGGCAAATCCAGTCTTAACATCTGGCTGACTATGCACTATAATAATACATTATGCTTGTATGCTGCCTGGCTCTCAACAATTCTGGGCAGTTCACAACAATCAAAGAAATTACAATGAAATAAATAAAACCTAAAAGATAAAGATAAAAGATGACAAGCATGACAGACCAGATGGAATGAAGTGAAGAGTCTCACTGAACCTTGCCAAGGTACATCTAGATTTTGGGGTCATCTATATTTTGAGGAACTCTCATTCCAAAGGGCAGGTGCTGCTGCAGAGAATGCATCTGTGGTGGGATTCAAATTTTTTTACTACTGGTTCTGTGGGCGTGGCTTGGTGGGCGTGGCTTGGTGGGTGTGGCTGGGGAAGGATACTGTAAAATCTCCATTCTCACCCCACTGCAGGGGAAGGATACTGCAAAATCCCCATTTCCTCCCGATCAGCTGGGACTTGGGAGGCAGAGAATAGATGGAGGTGGGGCCAGTCAGAGGTGGTATTTATCGGTTCTCCGAACTACTCAAAATTTCTGCTACTGGTTCTCCAGAACCTACTAAATACCACCTCTGGAACGTATGCTTCAGAATCCCAATAGATGACATTTTTTCATCAAAGAAAACCAGAGGATGCCATCCCTGCAAGATAAAAACAATCAGGCTGATGTTATAGGTGACAGGTGATCCCTCAAGTAACCAAACCTTATGCCATGTACAATTTTATAGATAGTAACCAGCACCTTGAATTGCATCTGGAAGCAAACTGGCAGCAATGCTGCTTGGGCAGCAGAGGTATTACATGAGCCTACCTAACATGCCCATCACAGCTTGCACTGCTGCATTCTGGATCAACAAAATTTTTTGGATGGGCTTCAAGGGAAACCCCATGTAGACCATGTTGCAGTAGTCAAGCTGCAAGATAACGAGAGCATGACTGATTGTACGAAGCCCTTTTTCTTGTCCCAAAATGGGAAAGTGCATAGCTAATGCACCAGATGGAGGCTTGATAACACTCTTTAAGCAAGAGCTGCAAATCTGGGAGCACCTTCAGATTGCATACGAACCTGGAATGGTACCCCATTAAGGTCGAAAGTGGAATATCCCCAGATCTGGGTTTGCACCTACAGCCACTCAGTCTTGGTAGGCTCGAGTTGGAGGCAGTTCCTTCCCATCCAACATCGCACAGCTTCTACTAAAATATATATTTAAGTAAAAAGGGTATCATATTGTTAAGCATAATAATGAGGTCTTATATCACTTCCTAAGCCTCCATTATGGAAACATTACTGACCCATTAGGATGCCAGCCAGAATAACTAGAATCAAACTAAACAACTAAACCAAGCTAAATTGAATGCACAGTGCTGACATTCTAATTGCCAATTGCCAGGGAAGCCTCAAGCAAGGCACTCTTGCATGGCTAATGTTTCTGAAAGCTTTCAATACCCAGTGCTTCATGGAGAAATGATATGACTCTTGTCTGATAGAATACTTAACTGAAATATCATTATTTATCTAAGGAACAAGCCCCTTCCTAATCAGGAAGGGAAGATAGCTAGAGGAGTAGGGGAAGACTCGTGAAGACATTTCTTAAGCTCAGGCCATTTTGTACATTTGTTTCAAAGAGAAATGTTTGCTATAAGAAAGCCTTCACTAGCTTAGGATCACGGTCTGATGAAAGAGGGCATCGACTCATTGACTAATGATGTTCATTGTCATATTCCTTCTTGCGCGAGGAATCCTCAATTTATCACCATTTCTTTAGCAACCACTCAATGTTAGAATGCCACTGGAAAAAGTGACTTACAATTGGTCCTAACACAACGGTCACAGCATCCCCTTGGTCACAGGATAAAAATGTATGTATTTTCGTATTTATGATAGTTGCAGCATCTTAGGGATATATGTTCACCATTTGTGATTTTCTCAGCCAGCGTCTGACAAGCAAAGGTAATGGGTGAAGCCAAATTGTCTTAATGATCACACCGATCCTTTAACAACTGCAAAGATTCACTTAACAACTGTGGCAAAAAAGTCATAAAATCCAATATGATTCATTTAACAACTACCTTGCTTAGCAATAGAAATTCTGGTCCAAATGTGGTCATAAGTCAGGGACCACCTGTACCGCAATGGGAAGAAAGCTCCTATGGATGGAACTTTCTCCCATGGATGCAATTCTTCCAACTGCAAATAAGAAATGCTAATAATGATGAAGTATTTAATTGGGCTTAGGGTGGAGGCAAAGAATTAGAGCCATCTTCTTCCTTTGCTAGAGCCATCTTCTTCCTTTGCTAGAATCTCCCACATTCTAATTTATTTAAAATTAAACATGCCGTGGGGCTACTTCCAAGTATTCATGTCATCTGTACCATTCCCTCTAATAAAAAATCAAGGTGTAGCTGTTATGTTTAAACAGCCTTTGCAACAAAAGCGATACACAAATATGCTTTAAAAAAATACGGCTATTGCAGCTACTAAAACCATATAATCCTGTTATAGAATGGGGATATAAATAGGACAAAATTAACCAATCAATTAATGTAGTAGTCATTGCAATAGGCTAGGTCCAGGGATGAGGGATGGAATGGTTATCACAATCCTGACGTAAAGGACCACAACTGGAAAGCTGCTCCCAGTTATTTGTATTTTAAGTATTTATTTATTGGGAAAGCGTCATAGTGTTGAATCATGAGGTCCCTTGCAACTCTATGATTCTATGGTTCAGGTTGCTGAGATTCCCTTCTTGCTCATAAAGCATTTTGTATAACTGAACTACTTGCTTGAATATATTTCTCTGGGTAACTGAAAAAATATTAAGTAACATGAAAGAAAAGAAACAGTTAAGATTTACCATTAAGATAAAGTGTAAAAATTGGGGGGAGGGGGGAAATGGGTCAGTTAAAGCCGAATTGTTCAGAATTATCACACTGGCTGAAAACATTTGATTTCTTCTCTCTATATATTTTTTTCCTAGGTATAGTTCTTACAACTTCTTAACTGAAAACATAGAAGTATATCAGACTGCAATATGGAGCAGAAAATTGAATTAGGGTAATTTAATTTTAATTTTCATGCATTCCAATTAATCTGTTGCAATTAGGGCATAATTAAATACAAATGATTTGTATACTTTTAATATAATGTTTATTTTATTCTACTGATTTGAAATGCTGTGAAAGATTTGTTCTTCCAGTTCTTCAAAACACAATTTTGCTGAAATGAAACCCATTTATTACATTAAAACACACAAAATGATTCATCTAAATGCACAGATACCCCATTTCCCTACAGAAGTAGTGATACATCTTCCTTATGAATCGCCACTTTATCTTTATAACTTTAAACAATATTTCCTTCAAATATTTTCCCCAACTTTCTCTATGTAAAAACCTCACAGATGTAGGTTAGCAAGCATGAAAAAGAGATTGCCTTTTTTACGTTCTATAACAGATTTCAAAGCTAACTGGAGATTTAAACTCAGGCTAGATAATATGACATCCCAATTTACTGCCTTCTCAGTGCTGGGCTACAGCTGTCATACTTCCTGAGATTGAGGCACTGCTTCCATATTTGGATTGCAAAACTCCAGACTACCAGTAAAAAAATAACTTTCTGTGGATTTCACATTTCTAGTTGTTGCCATCTATAGGGGGCAATACTTATCTCCGTTTCAAGGCCATTGAGCAAGGCCGTTGAGCCAGCACTGTCCAAAGACATTTTCGCGGTCATGTGGCCAGCATGAGACCACAGAGCAACTTCTCACTGAAGTGGTACCTATTTATCTACTTGCATTTGTATGCTTTTGAACTGCTAGGTTGGCAGGAGCTAAGGTGAGGATGGGAGCTCACCCTGTTGCTTGGAGTCCGGATGTCAAACTTGGCCTGCCGGCTTTCCATCCGACAAGCCCAGCATCTTAATCACTGAGCCATGCCACCCTGCTCCCCTATATTACCAGTAGATGGCAGAAAAAAGGATCTTTCATTATCACTTTGCTGCCTCCTATTATCCATCAAGAGTGTTAAAGTCCATTTCCATGGTAGCCTTATCTTAAGGGAATTGTGCTCTAATATACAAGGAATGAATCAGATTGGAACAAGCTATGATAAGGTTTGTCGGTTAAAGTGCTGATAGACTTGCATTCTATAGCACTGTTGCATGGCTTTTGGTTATGGAGAAGATTACCAGTTGTCAGGAATCACATGCAGAGAGTTTGGGGTTATACTGTTAGTTTTGGAAAGTAAATGTTTGCTTGTATAAATATATATTTTGTGTGTGTATGTGTGTGTGTGCATGCACGTGTACATACTGGTATTTATAGTACAATACCACTTTATAGTAAACTTATTTTTTGTAGAGAAAAGGGTAAAAGCATGTAACTAATCTATGTGCAGCTTATAAATGTTGACTGAAATCATTAAAAACCTAAGGTTTCCATCAGAGCCTGAAAACATAAAGAAAGGTTCGTCTAGTGCAAAGATAAAACCATAAAAAATATGCCAGATAACCAAAGCTTTCTGTACAGGTAGTCCTTGACTTACGACTACAGGTAAAATTTATGTTACCAAGTTGTGTTTTGCCCCATTTTATGACTTTTCTTGCCACACTTGTTAAGTGAATCACTGCAGTTAGTAACATGGTTGTTAAGTGAGTCTGGCTTCCCCATTCATTTTGCTTATCAGAAGTTTGCAAAAGGGAATCACATGACTCAGGGACACGGCAACTGTCATAAATATGAGTCAGTTGCCAAGCATCTGAATTTTGATCATGTGACCATGGGGATGCTGCAATGGTCGTAAGTGTGAGAAATGATCATGTCACTCTTTTCAGAGCCGTTGTAACTTTGAATGGTCATTAAACGAACTGTTGTAAATTGAGGACTACCTGTAACCTGCTTTTAAAAAGTCTCTTTTAAACTCCCTTTTTAAATAATCAAAGGGATAAAAGGAAGAGAGGAAATTATTCTGCTATAATATATTTATATCTGCTATAATAGCTGTATATGTACATAACACAAGGATTGTATTTCAGCATGTAGTGACCGCCATTTGGTAGCCAGCCAGATTTTTAGAGAACGTTAATGCACCCCTGCTTATAAAAAACATTGCTTATTAACAATATAAAATTGTTTATTGGCAATATAAAGTATATATGAGAGCCAGCTTGGTGCAGTGGTTAAGGCATCAGACTAGAAACTGGGAGACTATTGAGTTCTAGTCCCACTTCAGGCTCAAAGCCAGTTGAGTTACCTTGAGCCAGTCATTCTCTCAGCCCTAGGAAGGAGGCAATGGCAAACCACTTTAAAAAAACTTTTCCAAGAAAATTGGCAAGAAAATTGTAGGCATTCTCCAAGAACTGGACAAAACTGGATGAAAGAAACAGAAGAAGACCAAAAAAAAAGATAAACAGTATGTATCGCTATCCACAAAGGGATGGAGCATTCAACTTGAAGGTTTAGAAAAAGTTAATGAAATGTGTTTCCTTTTACTGTCCAAAGAGCTGAAGTAGATACAATTTCCTGTGGGAGCTTTTAATGGAAAAGACAGGCTCAGAAAACAACTCTTGCACTGCAGTTAAAACACTGCTAGCTGGCTCGTTAATCTGAGACTCCTAGAGTTCCCTCTTGTATAAAATGAACAGACAACATTCAAGTATTCTGATGGGCATTTAACACCGAATTTGGGTGCTCTACATTTTATTTTAATTCAGCGGTAGGATAAGGGTTGTTTATTTCAACAAAATCACACTGCACTACATATAAATATTCATAGTCTTGAGCCTTTGCGCCTTGCCTTCTGGCAGACTTTAAAGGAAATCTAATGCCAATTGACTAAGCATTTTGGCAAACAGGCCATCCATAGTTAATTCCTGCTTACATTTTAGATCTTTTCTCTCCTTCCTTCGCCTTAAATTTGTTTAAAATTATATATAAATTATGCAAAAATACTGGAATCCAATTTGCATTATTGTAGTTCTTAGAGCATAAGACTCGTCCCGATATGGAGATATTTTAGCAAAAATTATGAAAGATCTTAAGATTGTTTTTCCTGTCCATTGAACCCTAATTTAAGTAAAGTATTTATGCGAATTTGGCTTTAATTGACGTGAGTGAAAATTGTGCTTAAATTCTGGAATATTAGCTTCAATAGGGTGCAGTAAAGGACGGTTTCCATAGCTTGGAGAGAGAAAATAGCAATATAATGTTTAGGGGTTTTTGTGGGCTTTAGTAAGAGAGGATTCATAACATTTATTATGTTTTCCACACAAGTAGTAAAGATGGATAGTAACAGGAAAATATTAGTCATGGGAATACTACTATTTTTGTTTCAGGATTTATATTTTAGGCATTGCAGAGTCTGTATACATGATGAATGTCTGTTGAATACCATCAACACATTATCCACTTTAGAGAAAATATAAAACAAGAATGTGTTCTCATAAAGTAATTTGCTTGTCTCCTAAAACAATGGCACATCATCATTTTGGGCTCGTTTAAAATTTTGAGTGCATTGAAGATGCTCCCACAAAGTGACTGTCATGGGGCTACGGGGTGAGGGAGGGAAAAAAATATCTTTACTGGCAGAAAAACTGGTAAGTTTGCTGTCTGTTGCGATTTTTATTTTCTGAAACTTCCTGTGGAATGACATGGAGGCCAGAGACAGAAAGAAAAAAACAGAGGCTGCAATTTCACTATCTTGTAGATCAACTTCACATTTAATTAAAAGAATTTGAAAGCAAGGTTGTATAGAAAGTTAGCACCTACCCTTCTCCTAGAAGAACGAAATATTCTAGGAAATATTAAAAATGCCCAGAATATTATACCTCCCTGGATGAGAAAAGGAGATACATGCTCTTGGAAAGCAGCCCTTACCTTTGTTAATAGCCCCAGAAAGACTGGGCCATCCTATTACAAGACAATAGACCTTCACCCTCAGGACATAATAGGATTAGCCCTCTACTCATCTTACCGCATGGCACCTGGGAAGATTACATCACCCAGCAAGATTCAACCAAGCCTGGGACTCAAGACAACCTACAAAATTACCTCTGCATGGCCCAATGGGAGTCTGACAACCAATCAGAATACATTTCTTTCACAGGAACAGGAAGCAAGTTCAAAGCCCAAGGGTGGGTATAAATATATCTCACTCTCCACTCTATCTGGTCAGCTACCTAGGACTTCAAACCATGTGGTACTGTCCAGCATTAAACCATCTTTCCAATCAGCCTCCATGTTTCCAGTGTCTTCCCACTTGGAACTGAACCCAGATGGACATTTCTTCCAACAGTTGGATACCCAATAAAACCTTTTTGGCCTACAGTACTGTGGAATCAGGTGGGGTGGCACTTTCAGTGTCAAGTACATACAGATACTTTGCCCCTAAGATTTGTTGAACTTAGCGGCAGTTGATCTGTTTCTTCCATCATTGCTTTGGCCTTCTCCTCTAGCTTTAACTTGGGGAATTTTGTTTGTGGATATTATGTGTGCTTTATGGGTTTCTTTTATTGTCTCCTGTTTGAGGATTACTTTAATGAAAAACAGGCTAAAATCATTATAAAGCAATAAAGATGCATGGAATAAGGTTTTAGCTCTTTTCCTGTGCTGCAGCAGTTCTGCATTCCATTCCAAATACCTTTGATCCCCTGGGGCAAAATCTAGCTAACAGACCAGAACTATTGTCTCTTCTTTCCTTTCCTGAAACCAACTTTTGAACTTATAAACCTTCCCAGGTGCATTTTGACAACATATACGAAGGGCTGCAAGAAAGGGAACAATTGTCTCTATCCAGTTCAACTGAAATTATCATTGGGAAGAGTAACTGGGATGCCTCGTTCTGCTTTTTCCCCCCTTGCACAATTATTCTTGTCTAATTATTTCTATTTCTATTCTTTTCAATTATTCTTCTCTAAACCCAGTTTTATTTTGTTGACTTCATGGTATTACCATATGCATACAGAGAGGCTACAGATTTTAAAATGGTAACATTAGGATTACGTTTCATTAAAAAAAACAGAACAAAATTGCAGCTGGACTTTTTCAGGTGTTGTAATTACTTCCGTATGGTTACTGACCAGCGATCTTGACAGAAGCAATAATAATATGGCAAATGCTAAAATAGTAAGTAAAACCTAGTAATAAAATAAAAAAAAAATTAAAAACCCATACAGAGACTAAAAATAGAACAAAGGGGACATTAATTCTTGATAGGTTTTTCAAGCAACAGAATAAAATTTAGCAAAATTTGAAGAGGTATCATTCTAGTTGGGCAATAAGTAATGTAAACAGAGTGAGTGGCCAGGTAGATGACTAAAAAGAAAGATTATGAAGTGAGTGCATGTGTCCTTTTTAAAAAGGGATCATAGAAAAGGAAATGAACTGAAAATTCAATGGCTCCAATTTCACATGGACAAAACCAGTTAGTAATCTCTTAAATTTCTCTTCCAGAACATCTAACGGGTAGCATGTTTATGCAAACCAATGTTAAAGGGTTTTTTTTTTCAATTTATGAGTAGTTTTAACAGTGAGGTGGGTGGCATAACAATTTAATAAATAAAAATTTAGCCCCAGCAATTTGATTGGGGTAATGAGCTGGATAGACAATGCTTCTTAAAAAGAATTCTTTAGGTATTAATGGTCAGTCTAATTGCCTATCCATACACATTCACATGGGTAACAGCTTTTTTTTTTGTCACCAACTCCTGCCTTTCTGACAGGATGGTGTACTTTTACAACTAGAGACAGAAGCTGCTAGATTGAGGAAGAAACAAGTGGAATTTAACTTCTCCCACAGATCTACATTTTGGGATTTGAGACAGAAGAACAGAGAAATCCTGGCTTTTACCACCTTCTACAGCCTCAGAATTAAGTGCTGGAAATTTCCAGAAAAAGCAAATCAGGTAAAGAGGAAAACACTCCCCCCCCCCCCCCAACCAAGAGACTCATTTCTTATTGCAGAAATAGATAAAGACTTTAGCCGGGAAATTATATTAGGCCCTTGATTCATTTTTTCCTATATGCTAGACCAGGGATGTCAAACACGAGGCCCAAGGGCCAAATCCGGCCCATGGAGTGCTTAGATCTGGTCCACAGGGCCGCCCTGGAAACAGCGAAGAACCGGCCCACAATGCCTCTGCCAGTGAAAACGAAGCTCATGAGGGCCACATGCGGCCCTCCTGAGCCAGTTTACACTATTAGTGGGTTGCAGGAGGCCATCCCAGCCAAAAATGGAGATTAGGAGCCCATTTTCGCTGGCAGAGTGCTCGGGCCATCACAGGTGCCCACCTGACACAAGTGATATCATGCTGGCCATACCAACCCTGGCTCCCATACACAACCCTGATGTGGCCCTCAATGAAATCGAGTTTGACACCCCTGTGCTAGACTATTATAGTAGACTTCTACCAACTTATGGTTTGCTGCGACCATTGCATGTATTTCTATAAATCAGGCTTAATTTATTATCAGTTTTGCTTTTTAAAAAAGTTTTATTTTGTTTATCGTTTGTGTTATTTACCTCTATTCACACACCTATAAACAGCCAGGAAGTTGTATTATAAAAATTATTTCTTTGCCTCTTCTCACTGGCCCATTTACATTTTTTTATTACCAGAAAAACACATCTGTTGCACCCCAGTGTGAGGGAGAGATATTGGTTGAGATGCTCCCTAGAAGATTAATGGTGATGATGACAGGAACTATGAAGCTGCTACTCCAAGGCAGAGAATCATGGACAGGGTGTGTAGAACCAGGAGGCTTCTGGAACAGGAGGTAGATTAGTTCTCAGCTGGAAAGAACTTGCCTATCTTGCGATAAACTTGATACCTGAAGATAATGGAGAAAGGATGGGGGAACATCATTAACCAATAATCACTCTTTTCTTAGTTTCTACCCTGAAAACACCAGCATCTTGATGGAGAACAATGTTAGGAGCAGGGGTAGGTTCTACTTACCCTTTACTACCAGTTCGCAATGGGATTGCACATGCGCAGATCGCCTATGACATCTGGGGTGGTGGGTGGAGCCTCCCACCGGTTTTACTACCAGTTCTTGTGAACCAGTGCGAACTGGGGGCAACCCACCACTGGTCAGGAATCTAAAGTATTCTTACTGTCTTGATTTCAATGGGGCAAAATTGTAATAGAGCTTGATTTGACCACCATATAGCTGAGATTTTGCTAAGAATATTTTCCCGCAGTAGAGATGAATAATGCAATATCGGAACATTAAACAGATTGAAAGTCTAATGTTAAATTGAGTTTTATGGGAAATATAATCAAGGCTTGAAAAAGTATGCTCAGATATTTACAATTTTTTTCCTGGATCTCTTACATGTGTATTTAACACTCAAGATCAGACTTTAGGGTTTAGCAAAAATGAGAAACTTAGCTTTGGAAGGCTTTATCTTTAAATCTTCTTCCCTGCAATAATGAGCAAGAGAACATAAGGCCACTTTAAGCCCAGTGCAATTTCCCACAATAGGATTGTGCAAAAGGAGAGTTGCAGTATGCTTACTAGCCAGCTTTGGAAGATTGAGTTAAGCTGGCCAAGATATCATGGCAATTATGTGATTAATATAAATGTTAAGTATGAATGTGGTGCCAAGATCCAACCCTGCCTTCAGATCAGGATTTCTTTTATAAAATCACACAATGAAATTTCAAACGGGAATTTTCATCAAGTTTGCAGAATTGCAGGAGCAGACAGCAACCCACCAGAATTCTCAAGTTCTAATCACCACTTGACTTTTGACAAATCAGTCAAATGTAAACCTGATTGTGTAAAGACTGCATATAAATAAGAGTCAAGTTTAGAAGTGTGATTTTCATTTAAGTGTTGTAGAATACAGACTTGGTCTAATAGGGAATGGATAACTCTGAAGCCGATTGTTCTTCTACCAGAAAGCATTCAAAATTGAAGAATATATAATTTAAATATTTAGTGTAAATCTTGCTGATTAAATGAATATGATGGGGCAATAATACATTTCTTTTAATTTCATTATCTAAAGAAATTATATGCTGTATGTCCCAGTCCCCAGGAATGAAAATTATTTAAGGAGGAAAGGAGGCTACTACTGGGCTGCACCATTTTAGAGTATAAGTAGTTCCAGCTTTAATAAAATCAGTTTGGAGGTTTGTCAAATTTGAACAATTTGACCTGGCCTGGTCCTTCCCTCTCTTGGAATATTATGCTTCCTTGTATATTTTACTACATTCTCACGGAATATCCATAAGGTGGAAATGCAGAATCAAAGATATGTGTATTTTCCATATATTCATAAAATATAATTGGACATATTTTTCTTGCCTGCTAATCCTTGCAAATTAGCTGATTTAAAGATAACTTACATAATTTCAAATTGCTAAAAATTAATTGGGTATTCTGACTTTTACTTCATTTAGATTTCATTAAATGCAACCATGTAACCCCCAGGTAACTGAAAATGGATTATCCTTTTTCTGGCTGCAAGCTGCTTAAAGCAATGCTGTTTTTCAGTGTTCACAAAGGCAATACATTTGCCACAGAAGTTTGCAGTTCTTGATTTAATTAGAAGTCTCAGTGCTGTGCTCTGTATTCATTTATATTGGCACAAAACATCTGGACTTTCTTCATTAAAGTCAGGGGAACGTCTAGTGAATAAAATGGAATTGTTATGCACAAATTAAAACTGCAAATTTCAGAACACTTAAGTGGAAGATTTGCAATTATAAAGGCAGTCTGTTTTGTGCTCTAGCTAACATGGCCAATGCACATTAGTTAGTATCCTAAAAGTCTACAGAGGAAGAAATAAACTGCTGGTTATAGAAATTACAGTACACAGGAGTTCTCCGCTGTATTCAGTTTTGAAGGAGAAGCAATACTGTACATCGAAAAATCAAAATCTTCTTCAGTCCAGTGTTTGCTTTCCATGGTAGTCAGCCAGGTGTTCACTGAAAAATCTAAAGACATGAATGTGCACTAGCTCACACAGCATGTTAAAGCATGGGATTACGCCTAGATAGCATTGAAACCCAAGCCATTGATTAACCTACATTTGAGAAGCAGGTTAACCTCAAGTCAGAATCATAATCTGTAATAGGTTTACTTATTTCATAGAATCTTATCTTCCAGTCAGTATGTCAGATTAAACCAGATGGAGGAAAGGTTAATCTATGTTCTGCTACTTTTCTGTTACCCCCACCCTCTAGAGGCACTTTGTGTGTGTGTGTGTGCGCGTGTGAGAGAGATTAGCACACCAAATGATATGGAATGGCCACATTTTGAGAATTTTGCTAAAGGCCAGGCGGCTACAGACACTGTACCGCAAATGGGAGAGTGTACCTAAATTGTGTGGGACAATAATTTAGAAAACACATATTCTGGGGTTCCATTCAGCCCAGGGCAGGAGTTGCCCGGTGAACCCCCTCTATTACAAACTGTGGGCAAGTCGACTCTTGTTGGGAAAAGCGTTCCTGTCAGTACCCAGCAGAAGCCAAGCTATGTGGGATCACATGGATGTTTTTTAGACATTTTTGAACCCAGTCTCTTCTCTTCCCTCCTCTCCTCTAATGATTCGGTTGGCCATGCAGTGCAAAAGAATCGCGATAAACCCTTCCAGTGCAATGCATAGAAGTTGACTACTGATGGCAGCTTTAAATCTTATAGCCATCATCGCGCAGACACACAAATACCGACCCCCAAATCCCCCAATCACAGAAAAGAACAGACGAGGAGGAAAGGGGTGGGGCTGCAGCGGTGGTCGACTAAAGGCTTGAATCAGAAGAGAGTTTCCTGTGGCGAAGAAGGCTTCTCTTATTTCACTTCCTCTACGGGAGCTCCGCGCTCCCCAAAACTCTTCTCAACCTTGCAGATGCCATATGGGGAGAAGGGGGGGCGTGGCAAGGCCGAGCCTGCCGCTTGAGAAGAGGGGGCGCTGGGAACCTTTAAAACCATTAGGCCTCGCCCGGGGAGGTCTTGTTCCCGCTTAAATTATTATATTCCATCTCCCCCACCCCACTTTCCTCAGGAGAGTGACGCGCGCACGCCCGCTTCCCAATTTGCAGCGCGGAGAGGCTACGTGCCTTTGAGCTTGTGGCGAATGTCTTTTTTTCCCCTTTTCTTTTACGGGTTCTTGTGGGAGGTCCCGCCCCGCCCCGCCCCATCCTTCCTCGGGGGAGAGGGAGGGAGAAAGGCGAGAGGAAAAAGGGGGCGCGCCTCCTGGTCTGAGGGACTTTTTTTTTTTTTGCCTCCCCGACAGATAAAGCGACCTGCTTTGAAACGGAGCGGCGCTGCTTCCCACGGAGCTCCGAAGCGGGGCGGGAGGGGGAGAAAAAAAAAAGCGAAGCTGGCTTCTCCCGAGGCGGGAGCTTCGGCTTAGCGTCGGCGCCATGCTATGGAGAACCGCGGCTCGGCAGTCCTGAGTTTGGGGCAACTTTTTGCACCCTTCGGGGAGCACCAGCCCAACGAAGAAGCTGCATTAGCCCCAGAATGGGGAGAAGACGCCGAGGAGGAGGAGGAAGAAGAGGAGGCGACAGCAGCGGAGGAGAACCAGCAGCAACCTCGGGACTGCACCGTGGCAGCCGCCCGGGAGAAGGACGAGGAGGCGCTGCTGGAGAGGCGCCGTCGCCGCGGCCGCTCCTTCTCGCTGCCGGACAGCCCTTCTTTGGCAGCGGCGCGGTTCTTCCAAAGAAGGCGACTGCCGGACGACAGCGACGGGAGCGAGGATGATGAGGACGACGGGGCGGCTTCGCCGACGGGGGTCCTCCGCGGCTGCTGCACCAAGTGCAAGAAGCGGGTGCAGTTCGCCGATTCCCTGGGCTTGTGCTTGGCCAGCGTGAAGCACTACAGTGCGGCCGAGGAGCCGCAGGTGCCCCACGCCGTGCTCTCCCGCTTGCAGAGCTTCCCCATGAGGCAGAGGGACTTCGAGGACTTCACCGCCGCCTTGGCCGAGTTGGGGGGTTGCGCGTCGTCGTCGCCTTTTCCTCGGCCTCCGCCTCAGGTCCCGCTCCAGCTCGCGCCCCTGTTGGATGAGTGGGACAAGCAAAACGGCGCCGAGCGGCTGCAGCGGGACCTCGTCTGCTTGGAGGAGGTGACGGGAACGGCGCTGGCCGGGGCGCCCACGGACGTGCGCGGCGTGGTGAGGGTGCTGAGTTGCCCCGGCTCCAAGGAGGTGACGGTGCGCTACACTTTCAACGAGTGGCTTTCTTTCCTGGACGTCCCGGCTCTGCAGCTCCCCAATGGGGACCCTTCGGATGGCCCCGCTCAGGTCGAGCGTTACCAGTTCTCGCTCTGCCTTCCTCCTGGTTTGCCAGACGGGACGGCCGTGCATTTCGCTATCTGCTATCGAAGCCAGCAAGGGGAGCATTGGGACAACAACGGCGGGGCCAACTACACCCTCCGAGATTGCAGCTCCGAGAAGTCAGCAACTCCCCTGTGATGAGACTCGGGAGGCGCGTTGCCAACCGGCTCTTCGGAGAGCCTGAAATTGCTCCAGAAACCAGCCTAATTTGCCTTGCGTTATTACAATCTTCCTGAGTCCTGCAGCACAGCATCCTAAGGGCTGAACTTATCCACGACTTGCCTTTGTTGCCCCTTTCTTCCTTCTAGCGGTCCAAACTTGCGAGATAGCCAGCCATGCCTTCGCGCTTCAGTCATCGTGCCGCCAGCCTGGTAAGCCTTGCGGGCTTCGAATTGGATCGAAGAGGCAGCCGAATGGGGGAGAATCGTGGTCCAGCTTAGGAGAGAGAAGTCTGCATTTGCGTTGTTCCGAGAATCCTGAATATTTCTGGCACTTTTGACCAGGAAAATGAGAATGCTTTAAGACCCATTGGATAGCAGTTCTAGTGAAGTCTCTTTCGGGGTGTGGGTATCTTGAGTTGGAGCTATGTCTACTTTTGGGTATGAAAAAGAGAATGAAACTACAGTAGGATTGGAACTTTGTCCCCTTTAAAGCCATCTTTATTGATTTGAGCTGCTTTTTCCTGTTTTAGGCAGTGACTTCTACAAAGCCTGGAAGACTGCTGCCCGAATTCAGAACACTTCTCTGGGAATTGGATAACTAGAGCAAAAAATGTTTGAATAGTGTTTTCCCTTGCCTATTGTGCCTTAGAACAAAGCTTCTTTATAATTGCAGCTATGAAATTATGTCACTTTTGCAATGTATCAGTCTATAAGGGATGACTACTCTCATTTTACTGTAAGTGATAGGTATGTTGGAAACTACTTAAAAGATTACTTACACTTCTTAGCAGGAATTGATCAGGTCTTGAAGAAATGGTGCATGGTTTGCATTGAAAATGTTAATGTCTGCTTCATTATCCAAGGGATCACAATGTCTTAAGAACAATTCCTATGCTATTTGGAGGATCCGTATAAGCTGTGAACTAAGTATGTATGTGAGAACTCAAATCTGAATGACTATTAGTAGGTTGACTCTTGTATATGCCTAGAGGATGATGACCAAAGGAAAAGGAGGTATAACAGTAGAGGTTTTCTGTCTAAATGCAACTTGCATCCCCCCTCCCCCCATTGAAATGTAATAATTTTATAAAAGAGGACAAGTAAACGATAGTTACCCACTGGGGCCTTTGGCTGTTCTATCAGTTAGCTATGAGTAGTGAAAAGCACAAATACAACTAAAATGATTTTCTGCTTCATGACTACTTCATTCTTTAAAATGCAGATTCTGTATCTCCAAATCATCTCATGTTGAAGTTTGAAAACTTACCTGACAGTAATAGATGGAATGCACAACACTGAATTGTAATTTTGAAGGAACAGTTCAGTAAACTGTTGATTAGTTGAATAGTTTCTTCCAGATCTCCTCAACTAAGTGATCTAAAATTAACCTGTTTAGCAATCAGGTTGAATTAAGATCTCAATGTAATTCTCTTCATATGTAACCATGCAGAGTTAGTTAGGCGATGGGTGGCTATATAAATGTTTAAAATAAAATAATAAATACATTAAAATATTTGCCTTTTAAGGACAAAACTGCAGGTGTTTGTGACAATTTTTTGCATTCTAGATGTCTCGGATTTCAATTTGCAGAATCCTTAGACACTATTGCCTGCAGCCTAAGAATCCAGAATGTTGAAAAATCTAATGCATGTAAAGAGTCTTAGTTAGAAAGACCAGGGTGTGCTTCCAAAAATGCTTTTCTAAACGGGGGTCTTTTTAAATAAGCCATTCTCAGCTTCTTTTAGGAAAAAAAAAACTTCTGGAAAAGTTTCTGGAACTTTTAAAAGATACTAATACAGAGGCCTTGGTAGTTTGAAATAACTGATTTTTCTCTTATGAGCATCTGGGAGAGAAATACTATTATAATTCTCACAGTTATTTAATAGGGTGAAGGGAGATTATAAGAGAAGATAAAATATCTAACAAACTCGGTTTATTCATGTTTTCCAGTTTTAATGTGATTGTATCTTTTATTAGGAAGACCTGATAGTTTTTTAAGGAGAAGGGTGTACTTAAAATTTTGTAAGAAAATGTTTGCCAGGTGTTTACAGGTGTAAACATTAGGTGCCTTGGCCCGGTATGACTTTTAAATAGGTGTATTGCATGTTTGCAAATTGGTGGGGTCCCCTTCATATGCTGTTGCATTCCTATAAAGGAGATAGGACAAGCATTTATTTTTGTTATGTAGAGCAGTCCTAACTTTTCTGGCTGCTTGCTGATTAACATATATTTAGAATGTAATCACTATGAACAATATACTTCCTTTTTTAACGAGTATTGTTTTAAAATTTTATGGTGCTCCCAATTGTTTGTTTAAAGCATAGTCTGACAAAAGTATATATTAATCATGCACTCAGCAGACGAAGATTAGACTATAATTGAAATTTAAATGCTACACAGCCAGTATGGAAAGAGGCACACTGATTTGTAGTATTTTAGTTTTTCTTTTAAAAAAAGATTCTTGTTGCTGAAATACTACATTTATTTCTTCAGTATTCAGGAAAAAAATCATTTAAAAAAGATGTTGTATTATAAATGCACAAACTCCTGTAGAGTTTATTATTTCTTCTTAGTATTATTTCCAAAATGTTAGTGTTGCAACTGAAAAAGTTGAAAAACTGAAAAAAATATTCCTTTTGGAATAGAAAATACTTGATATAGGGCCATAGTCAGTAGTGAGTCATAATTCATTTCCAACAGAAACTTTGATGCCCCTACTGCCTTAAGTGGTAAGATCGTATTATTTCAGGAAAAGAAGGCAGTTTATAACTTCTCTAAAATAATTATACATATGAGGGGATAGATAGGTTATATGATAGGATAAAATTTCTTAAGGTTTTAAATAAGCTTAAACTATGTGGTATCTAAACTTTCACAGCAGGAATCAGAAAAAAATCACAAAACATTACGTGCCTTTTTAGTAAAAGCCAGTAAAAACTGGTTTTACCAAAATATAGAAAACATGTCTCCTGGGCATAGTCTTGATGAAAAAATACTCAGAGGATGCTAACAAATCTTCTTGAGATCTTTGGTTTGTGCAATATGTTAAATCTATGAACAGTGTATAAATGTTCCTGTTCTATGAGAGCAATATCAAACATCATCTAATGCCTTCATGGAAGCAAATGAAGAAAGGGTTACCATTGAATTGGGTAAGAATTTCTTTAAATATGCACTGGGGATATACTAAGAAAATACTGTCAAACTTCTTAGAAAATAAAATGCTTTTCAAAATGAATAAATTATATTCCTGCTTTGCTACACATGACGATTCTTGCCTTTGGTGTATGTATGTGTGTGTGTTGTGTCTTAACCAAGCCTTTGCAAACCTATTGCAAAGGAGAGGCAGGGGATTTCAGGAAGTCTTGATGTTTTATTGGATTGGCAAGATTGTATGATTTCTTAAAGCCCATATGGATTAAACAGCAGTAAAGGCTGTGTTTGCTTTTATTTGTTATGTTTAAAATATCAGAGCATTGATTTTATGTGAAAGAGAGATTAATTCTCTTGACAGGTTTTGAAGCTGAGACAGAGCAAACATAAAATAACAGAAGTTGAAAATTTTTCAGCATGTAGCCAGAATTGGTTGTTCTATGAAGCTAACTAAACTGGTTAGTACTCTGGAAGTCCCAGGATGATGGGCCTTGGGAAGGCGAAAAAACATCCTAAAGAAGGAAGCAGCAGGCCATTCCATATTGTTGCTAAGAAAAGTGTGTGTTTGAAGACTTCAAAAATGAACTCGGTTCAAAGCCTTGACTTACTGTATCACCATTGCCCTCTCTTATTTTCTGTTTGGTGTTTGTCAAGAAGTGAACTTTGAAATATTCATACATACTGTGTATCTAATATTTTCGTCAGCTACAATACTAGATGCTTCTTCATACTGCAACTTGCTTTGAATTCTATGAGCACAATATCTGGAAACTCTTGTGTTGTATAGATTAAAAATTGGTGTAATTTAATTTGGGAGAATTAAAATTATTGTGCTCTCTAGAAATCTTCAGGTTGAGGGATGCTCTAATTTTGTTTATCAACTGCTATCGCCTACTGGATGGGGAATTCTGGGAGTTGGGAGTCCACACATCTTAAAGCAATTGAGGTTGAGAAACCATGCTCTATAATCTTATGGATGAATTGTAGGGGAAAGGTTAAATTTGTAAAAATATCTTCCCTTTTTCCAATGGAAGTCTTTGCTAGATCTGGGCCTATTCTGTTCTGTAGTTAGGGGGCCAATCCAGAAAGTGCTGCAAAATAAAAGTAACAGACTGGTGGGACTTAAGTGGAGTGATGTTTGCTTTCGTTTTAAATGCCAAAAGTCCAGGCCAGCTCATATATTTTTAATAGTATTCTGAAATAAGTTTCGAAGGAAAGATAAAATATATTTGATTTTTCCTAATGTTGTTCCTGCCATTGATGTGCTGAGATAACTTGCTTCCAGTTGGATCACTCTTGAAATTTGTTTATATTCCTGAATTTAACCCTCGTCTGTGAGAAAATTTGCACTGGAATTGGTAATCCCCTCCCCCCAAATATACTTTGCTGCTAATCTTCTTTCACATGAAGAAAATACAAGGAATATGTGTAACTATTTTACTACACTTGATTGTTGCCTCCTGAGAATCAATCAATCGATGGTGATCTAAAAATCAAATCAAGAATTGAATGTTATCCAGATTTGGATTAGGGTACTAGAAAAAGGGGACTAAAATGCAATACTAGGCAAGTCTGAAATTGGTAAATATAATCAATTAATTAAACCAATACATTCTTGTATAATTAAATATCTACTAGACATATTTCATTTGAAAGAATGCATTTGACTATCTTATTCTGAGAATATAATGTCAAAACCTTATTTTTTACTTCAGGAGATAGATAATTTTTATCATGCATATATTTTCCTCAGTTGGGATACTTTTCAGAGGGACAAAAGAAAAAGTTTGGTTCCAGAATTTTCCTGGATTCCGTAGCTTTATGTTTCTATAGATGAGTGGGTCTTCATGACACTTTTAAAAAAGTAATTAGTTGTGTGTTCTTTAATATGTTCAGGTATTTTGATACCTTTATTTTTATTCAATTGTGAGAAAGTATAAATTCATTTTCATAGATTACATTAATTTGAAATGTACCTATCTATGTGCTCCTAAAGTTAACTGCTCACTACCAATTTATAAAATCACAGTAGAAATCAAAATGAAAATAGACAATAACTGGAGATTTTGCTTTTCTGCTTTAGTGCTACAAACTTCTGGGAATGAAGACATTCAGATTGCAATCCTAGAAAGGTTTATTCAGAGGTAAATACTATTGATGACATGTCTACGTAACTAAGAAAAATGTAATCAAAATATTTAACAGTAATTTTACATTAGCTGTATTCATCATACAAGTTATTTTATGCAGATTATGCTCTATTCCACCATACCATTGTCTTGTATTGAATTTTTAGTGTGTCTTTCTGGGCCTTCGCGTTCCACATTTGTTTACATTTGTCCCCCAAAGCGAAAAGATTTTTTTGGGGGGGAGGGTGTGATGTCAGCTCTGGACATCCCATTTCTATGCCTGAAAAAAATAAATGTAAAAACTCCAGATTCACCATAGGGAAGATACACAGTTCAAATGGACTAAAACAATTTCTTGAAGTATTTGGAAGTGCTGTTCAATAAACAGATAACTATGGAGGAATGTAGAATGTTCTTTCTCAGCCTGTTTGATGAAAAACAGGCCCATGAGATACAGTTCTTATTTTGGATAGTTTCACTATCCAGCATTGTAGAAGACATGCATTTGCAGTTGTCTGGAAGAAACTCTTGTGGTTGTGGCAAAACATTCTATGATGCAACTGATCCCATTTACTAGAACTGAAAGTGATGAATTTATACTAATTTGAGCATGGCTTACAAAAACACGGCCTATAGCATTTGATTTCTAGAAGCCACACACTTGATTTCTAAGACAACCATATTTTACACAAGCTTACATAAATTGTGACAAAACTAAATATAGATTGATCCATAACCTTGGAAGATATTTTGCCATTTCAATTTCTACAGTCCCGCATAGAAATCAAATGTGGCCAATTATGGATGCTGTTTGCCTACCTACAAATTTGCTTTGGCAAGTTTCTCTATTCCTGAGTAATGGATGTGGTTTGGGGTTATATTTACTTATCTGATATGGCTCACAGACACTTTTGTGTGTTCTTAAATAACTAGTAGCACTCATCAGATGTGCTACTAAATATCTGACTGCTTTGCAAAACTTCAGAATGTTTTTTTAAAAAAAGATTTGGTGTTGGTCTTTGACCTTTGAAATAGCAAACAGACTAATTTTGGTTCATGAATTTTGAAACTGATAAGAAGATTCTACAGTCAGCAACATAGTGAAGCAATTTGTTTCTTACTTGCATGTTCTGTCAGCATACAAAATGATTTTCTGTTGAAACAATTTTAAGTTCTTACTGGAATTTTTTTTGTAGCTGCAAACAAAAGAGGTGTGGATCTCCAGTTAATATCCCTGGAATAGGGGAATCTCATCTAATTGAGGAGTCCTGTTCGTTTGTGGTTTACAAATTGTGGCTAGTCATGTCTCCAGAAATGTCCTTATAGAGTCCTAAATTCTCACATTTTCTATTTTAAGATCACGTAATAACAAATGTAAGCTACACTGGTGGGAAATTTGTATTTTTTATAGGCTTGTATTGGAATGGGACTAAAGTTCAAATGGACTTCAGTTTATAGAAATTGGTTTTGAGCCTGATTTCCTGAGTTGCAAAATATATTCATGACCCAGAAAAAAGTGCACATTAGCAGAAGGAAGTGAGCAAATATTTTATTGTCAGGAAAACGTATGAGCAAACAATGACATTCATGTACAATGAAACAAATCCATTTTATTGGCACGTAAATAATAAAATTCTAATAAAACTATATTTTATACAATCATTCTTATGTTTTCAAACCAGAGGAATAAGATAGCTGAGTCATATATATACAGATGGTAATATGCATTTAAATGTAAATCTGTGCCTGCTGTAGAATGCTGGGAATGGTCAGTAGTTACTTCTGAAGAAAAAAAGCATCAGAATTATGCTTTTTCTGGGCACTCAATAACAAGCTTCTCTGCTGTATACAATTGACCAATAGTGACCTGGGGGAAAAGAAAGTGTAATTAATGACCTGATATACGGATTTTAATACACAGATTTTCATAGAGTAGCTCATTTGAAATTATGTGCTCGTAGGAAATTATGATAGAAGCATAATATTGTCATTTGGGGAGGAGACATGGACAGAGAAGACATATGAGCTACATTGGTGGACGCTTCCTTTTTCCTGTCCAGTACAAAAACCTAAATCACATTAACATTGGGAAAGCTGAAGCTTGAAAAGTGAAAATCAGGTTTGGTTTGTGGGTGGGATCACATGCCTTGCGGTTCTCAAGCACGACTTTTATTCATTTTAATGGCAGGGAGGTTTAAATAAAGTCACCTGGTTGTGAAGAAGACATCTAAAACAGATTCAATTCTTTTGTACCAGCAGGAGGTTGACAGCCTTTGGATTCATGGCGGCTTTGTTAGAGCTCCCCAAACCAGGACATACCATTTTTATCTAATAGGTATAACAGTAAAATATGATTTTCTTTCTTTTGTTCAATCCTGCCTGATTCTTGGAGATTGCTGGGACAAGTTTTCTTGGCAAGGCTTTTCAGAAGTTGTTTGCCATTGCTTCTTTCTTACGGCTGAGAGAAAGTGATTGCCCAAGATCATTCAGCCGGCTTTATTTCCAAGGCGAGACTAGAACTCACAGTCTCCCAGTTTCTAGCTTGATGCCTTATCCTTTAACACCAAACTGGTGCTCTAATATATCCATATAACATGCCTATATCAAATTGTTTGCTTTTTTTAATTCAAAGTTGTCAATTTTCATTATGTTTAAACTTACTGAGGCTTCTACCAAAGTTATTACAGATGTTGTTTCCTGTTTCTAATACAGCACATACGCATTTAAACGCATAGAAAGAGCTTAAACAACTCTGTATCATATACTTTTTTCCAGGATAAAAAATATATCAAATGCTAGAATGTAAAGAATGTAGGCATGAAAAATAAAACCTTCATAAATTAAAGGGAATGTCCACAGAGACAAGGCAGAATCCCTAGCCTTAAGTAATATTTGCAGAAAGTGACATCCTCAGTAACTGCAGTTAAGAACAGCTACATGTATATGGGCACTGACAGGCCTATAATAGTTTAAAAGGATAGCGGTGAGGTTTCAGTGAGCTGTTGTGTGTGCCTTTGTTTACACTTGGCGTTTGCAGTGTTTGCCAAAAACAAGAATACTGAACTGCCCAATCTATGCATGACCTAGAACACAACATTCCCTACCCAGTATTTTTGGCAAGGGAAAAAGCTAATAGATCAAATGTCCAAGGAGGTAGCTCCAGTTGATCACTTCTATTTAACCAAGGAAGAATCTCCCTGAAGGTAATCAACCCTTTCCCCCCCCTCCCTCTCTGTTCTGAAGAGAAGCTTTTCATCTGTTGTTAGAATAACATCTTGAGTCTAGGCTTTTATTATTTATTTCACTTCTAAAATAAATATATATTTCCCAGTTCAAACACATAATTTCTCTCTCAATACACTTAGTGGAATAATCGGTCATATAAACAAACACAGGCCTTTCTGTCAAATACAATAGATAGACTGGTTCATCCATGTAAAATTTCTCATTTGATATCTGCAGTTAAAACTGAACTGATTTATTCAAGGCTGGATCACAGATGCAAGAGGTATCCCTTACAAGTTTGCTTTTCTCTAATTTATACATTTAACTGACAAAGCTCGAAACGCTATGATAGGGGTGTCAAACGAGGCCCGCAGGCCGGATGCATCATGTGCAGGCCACGCCCACCACAGCTCCACGAAGGAGAAAAACATCGCAAAAAGTTATGTGACAGCAACGTGACACAGTCCATCTGCAACTGATGCAAGTTTGCATGCAAAAGCATGCTCAGATTTCGTTTTTGTTTTTAAATTGGTGAGAAATGGACCAGAGCTACAGTTTTAGCTGGACTTATATCTACATCTTTAGTAACAGAACACAATCTTCATCAGATGTGTAAATACCCAGATGAGCATTTAAAGAACCTCAATTACTGTCAAGTAACCAATTCTTAGTATCTTTCAATAATCATACACATTAGATTTCTCTTCAACAGAATCAGCTGATACTAATTTTCCACCACAGCATATTTGGAGTACAGGTAGTCCTTGTTTAGCAACTATATGTCACGGTTCCCAAACCAAGCCAGCAAAAGAAGAGGCCACACTGTGAGCAGAAGACTTTACTGGAGTCTCATCTTAGCACGTGTGAACAATACAAGTAAAAGAGTTTCTAGCCAGCATTACTGGCTTCTGCTAGCCAGCGGCTATACTGACTCAGCACGCCCTGCCCTCCTGTTCCTCCCTGCCCGCTCCAGGAAGTACTCTTCAGGCCTGGATGGCTTGTGAAGCTGGCTTGCCTTCCTGGCTCCTCTCCCAGTGTGAGTCCCATCTCCCGACACCCATCTGTGTCCCCCATGCACCCCCCCTGCACATGTGTGGCAATTCTGAAACAGCACGTTGTGGCAACTTTGAACGGCGTGCTGTCTCAGATGTTGACACTATAATTGGGACAGGCAACTTGGTCACTAACTGAAATCATGACTATACTTATGATCTTACTTCAGCTTACCTTTATTTTACAGACCTGTGAAAGTTATAAATGTGAGAATTAGTCATACTTTTCCTCACCATCAAAGCTGTAAAAGGTTACTAAATGAGGCATTTGCTAAATGAGGACTACCTGTATTATATTTTGGTATGATTATGCACAATTTGGAAATCAGTGCCTGTTTGAGGGCAAATAGAAATATAAATGCTTATTTCTACTCCCTGAACAAGAACATTTTTACAAGGGTTCCAACTTTTTCCCCTTTCTGGCATTACCCCTCTTCCGTTTCACCGTTTCCATAGAAACAAATGAAAAAGCCAAAAATGAAAAAAAAAAGGTTCCCAAGTTCATAACAGCTTTAGAGCCAACAACTTATGTTTAGAGTACTTTGTATTTGTTAAATTAATTCCTACTATATTTTGATAAATCTTATTTTAATGCTAACCTGAAGGAAGCCAAGCTGAAATGCTGCTCCGATAATTTAACACTGGGAGAAGAGCGAGACTTGACAAATTCTTTCATAGCAACTACAGAACTTCTCATTTAGTGCTTTTGGCCTAATTACAAACAACCAAACTTCATGCTTTCAACTCCAAAATCTATTCCCATAATTGCACTGTCATTATAGTAATCTTGCCTATTTTGTTATTCACAAAATGAATTTCTCTTTTTCAACTAATGAGCTGCAGGCTTGCAGGTTGTGGGTACCATTAATATATTTTCTGGACAGAATGTATACTGTAAAAAATAAATTGCACATAATCATACCAAAATACAACACAGGCATTGTTCCTCATTTAGCAAATGCCTCATTTAGTAACCTTTTACAGCTTTGAAGGTGAGGAAAAGTACATTTATGTACATTGCTCACATTTATGACTGTCGCAGGTCTGTAAAGCGAATGTAAGCTGAAGTAAGATTTCACTTAGTGACCGAGTTGCCTGTCCCAATTATAGTTGCTAAACAAGGACTACCTGTACACCAAATATGCTATGGTGGAAAATTAGTATCAGCTGATTCTGTTGAAGAGAAATCTAATGTGTATGATTATTGAAAGATACTAAGAATTGTTTGCTTGATAGTAACTGTGGTTCTTTAAATGCTCATCTGGGTATTTATACTAAGGGGATGTAGTACCTTGTTTTGGAAATTTCTAGAACTAAAATACTTTATAAGGGAGCCCTGCCCCCATTATTATTGCATCAAGGAGAGCACTTAAAAAATGTTTTGGGATGCAACACTTGTTTGTTAGTTGGTAAGATATAAATGGGTAGTAGCAAAAACCCTTTTAGAAGAACGTGGACAGGGGAAACCTTTTGTCCCTTCTGTGCAATTACATGACAGATAAATATTTACTTAACTAAAGCCTTCCACTCTGTTTGAATAGAAAGAGAGGTACTCGCCTGATATTAAGGCCATGAAAGGTCATATCAGATGGAGTCACCTGAGCAGGATAAAAGAAACAAAAAACTGCTATTCCTGACAATAAATGAACAGAAGAAATTGCTATGGGCTCAGGTAATTTATAATTCAGCTTTGACAAAATAGGTGACAAACTCCACAAAGTAGAGTTGAAGCAAGGGACAGAGATTAAGCAAATCCTTAAAGCAGAGGTCTTCAAATTTGGCAACTTTAAGACTTGTGGATTTCAACTCCCAGAATTCTCCAGCCAGCTATAGAACAACCTATAGAAAGCCTGCTAGATTTTAAAACCATCGGAAAGATAATACCTGAAATTCAAAATAGTAAATAGGTCAAATTTAGCTTGGTTTGCAGAGATCAAAAATCTTTTTCATGCCGGCCTGGAATTCTGGGAGTTGAAGACCATACCTTAAAGCTGCTGAGGTTGAAAAACACTGCTCTAGAGACCTACTGGGTCCGTTCCTGCTCTAGTGCAGAAAAAACATATATGAAATGGTGGGGGAATCAGAATGATTCAAAGAGACTGATTCAAAGTCTGAGCACCACCTAGAACCGTGATGGCGAACCTATGGCACGGGTGCCACAGATGCCACGCGGAGCCATATCGGTGGGCACACGAGCTCAGCTCCAGCATGCATGCGTGCAGCAGCCAGCTGATTTTCGGGCCTTCTAGGCCCACCAGAAGTTAGGAAACACACTGTTTCTGGCCTCCGGAAGGCCTCTGGGGGGGTGAGGAAAGCCATTTTTGCCCTCCCCAGGTTCCTAGAAAGGCTCTGGAGCCTGGGAGAGCAAAAAACGGGCCTACCAGGCCCACTGTGCCATCACGTGCCAAAAACAGGGGGAACACAGGGGGGCGGGGCATATAGAATTATGGGTGTGGGCATGCATGTATGTGACCCCACCGCGGTCCCCCCGCTTTTGGCACGCGATGGCAAAAAGGTTAGCCATTACTGACCTAGAATTATTGGGTGATCTAGGCTCTATCTGAATCTAAGTAGTTTTGGAACAGAGATATGAAGTGCCAAAGACTAGTCACTTTACCATATACATACTTGAAAGATGTTGATTCTCAGATACACAACTCTGCGTTTAGTTTTAAAATGCCTTTTCTAGGATGTGTGTGTGTGTGTGTGTGAGTGAGAGAGAGAGAGACATGCACACACAGATTTCTGTTTGCTTATGGGAAGGCAAAATGTGTGCAACATTGACCTTGAGAGCCAGAGCCCATGGACATCAGGTTCTTTACTGTTCATTCACTGTTTGGTACCCACCACAGTTGCCAATCATAGAACAGGGTGTAGTTGGGATTCAAGGAGCTGGCTGCTTGCCCTGGGCAACTCAAATAACCTCATCAAGTAGAACTGATAAAACAGATGCTTTAAAGTAAAATGCTGCATATAGCCCTGTTAGTTAAAACAGCACTCCTAATCGCACTACGAGAAAGAGGAAATTGTATATTTATGGCATGCAAAAATGATAATTCTACTAATTTATTTGCCATTGTGATTGCTACTGCAAAAAGACAGGAGAGATGTCTCTCCGTAAAGGGCATGCTAGCTACAAAGTTTGTATTTTTGGCGTATCTGGAGGGTGTTACAAAATTGGTGTCTGAAATGCCATGATTTTTAATGATTTAGTGTAAGGCAGGATCAAGCTTGCCTCTCTAATAACCATTTAAGAAAATGAGTAATTATAGAGAAACTCCAACATACCCATTTATAAAAATCTAAAAAAACCAATGACATGGAAATATCTTGGCAGATGACACCACAAAGCTTTTAGTTGTCCACTGCAACTTTGCCATAGATTGGCAAAGTTGATGAAGAAAGCACATTTCTCATCTTTGTCCGTGAGTTGCTGAAATGGGCATCATAGCAATGACTAGTTTTTAATAATACGGTATTGAATATTTTCTTCAATATTCTCCCAGTCACTGTCCAGCTTCCTTCCTCACCCTCTCCCCCAATTTCATGTCCCAAAGTTCTTCCCTGAGGTTGAGTACAGTTTAATCTTAGCTGCCCAAGGCAGTGCTCCAAATCCTGAGATTCAAGCATGGGAAGACAGGTGGCAATCATAGCAGATACATGTAGTGTATCTTTTCCTCACCATGGAACATACAACATCAGCAATTAGGTGAAGAAGAGATACCTAAGCCAGAGAATGGACTTTCTCCTAGTTTTGAGTATGACACACAAGGTGTCATGAATCATGAGAGAAGGAAAGGAAGTCTCTTCATTATTTTGGGCGAAACTGAGAATCAAAGTTTTATCAGTCTACATACACAATAAGAGATTTTTCAAAATGCAGTAACATATCCAGCCATGGTCCAATACAAGATCACCTCCCGGAGATGGGCTTATAGAAAGAATAGTGAGTGCATGTGCACAGAGTAGCATCCACTTTGGCAGTTATCTTCATAGGGAAAATAAGGACAGCCACTAAGTATATCAATCCATGTGATTATAATAAAGTTTATCCCAAATCCAAAGAAAGCAAAGAACACAATTCAAGGTAAAAATTTCAAATATTCTCAGTGATCTGCTTTCACTCATTTCAAGGCAAACTAATTAGCTTCATCTCCATTAATCGTATATTCATATTTCTACAGCTTTATGCGGTGGTGAAGAAACTCTTTGGTTATTTGTTAGCCTCCGGTAGAAAAATGGTCATTATTTTAACCTTTTCTTGAATATACTGGACTCTTCAGAAAACATGGTATATAGCTAAGTGTACAGCAGCTTGCATGCTTGCAAGGGTGATTACCAATGTTAATCCAATGTCAAGCTTCTACACATTCCTAGAATGCCAGTTCACTGTGAGAAGCTCTGAGATCTGTCAAAACTTGCCATACAACGCAATAATCAATAGGATCTCCTATGTATTGTTGCTGCTCAAAGGCTTGTGCACATGCGCATACACAAATATTCACAGGATCACACAATCAACTATAAGGGAAATATGAGCATGGAAAAAAAAGACAACTTATCTATGCTTGATGTCAGGCCCAGCCCAAGAATTGCATAGAACAATCCAGCCAAAGTTCAGTTCTTTATTTGTTTATACCAGGGGTCCACAATACCTGGGACGCAGCCTGGAACCGGACTGTGCAAGCAGTGAGCGAGCACGCAAAGCTCCATTTGTGCAACCAGTGGGCACACGAGCAAAACCATCCCCTCTGCCCTCCCCACCCCCACTGCTGGTCCACAGAGCCAGAAAGGTTGGGGACTGCTGGTTTATATCATATAGATAGAATCTTGCCGGACTAAATGTATAGTACTCTAATCCTAATAAATATACCCTGGGAGATTCTAGAGTGTAGCTATCCTAAATCTCTTCCTCTTTCTTGGATTCAGGTCTGGACTGGAATGTGCTCTCTCCTTTCTGGGAACCTTCCACTTCACTGTAGTCCATCATGCCACCTCTCCCTTCGTCGACACAATCCACAATCCATCACACTTTTTATATTTAAATCCTAGATCGACGCATAATTGAAAATTATGGTGAGTTCAACACAATTTCAGCACAGACCTTGTTTGTGGATAGATCCAATTTTAAGAGCAGCATTCAGCTTCTGAATCAAAATAAGTAAGATTACACTCTAAGCATTGGTTTGACAGTACGCATTTAAATAAAGAATTCCCAATAGTTTGGCCATTGATCTTTAATAAAGTATACCTGTCATAATCTGCTAGTTTATACTAATGTTTATTTTCATACTGAAACAATAACACATAAGTCTATCAGTCTTTTAAGATGCTCTTGAGCTTCAGAAGGGACATGGCCATTTGGAAGTCAGTCAACCAGTCCCCATCAGTTTAGGGGAATGTAATTCCATGCATGTGGTAGGACATGCATGTAGAAAGAATTTCTATAAATGTTCTTTATCTTGCATGCCTTTTGTTACCAGTGATTTGCTTTTTTGTTATCAGTGATTTACTGATATAATCCAAACCTTAATTTTACATCCTTGTAATCATACACTGGAATAGGTGAGAAGAACGTGTGGAGTGCTTGTCCCAAATCATTTTAGCTAAGAAATAGTTTACTATCTGTGTTTTAGAGAGCTGGCTTATTTAAAAAAACAACAACACAATTTCCGCTGTTTTTCCAGACTGCTTATAGCGTGAGTAAATATAAGTGTCTGGACCTTCTGTGACCATTAACTTTTTATCTTGCTGACATTCAAAAGGTCATGTGTAGCCTGCAACTCCTTTTTTCTCACCCTCCGAAGAAATAAAAATTCTCTAGCATTGAAATCTCTATGATACAAACAGAAGTTCACTTCAAGGCTTGGATTCTAAGTTTGTTCCTTTGTCCATATGCACTAATTTCTGAAACCTCCCCATCAATTTGTACCCTCAAACTGGGATCCCAAGTGTCTCCCAGTCTCTAGAAGCAAGTTTTCTGAAGTCACACAGAACTGCAAAACAAAAGCGGTAAACTTCCACTTATGAAGGTATGCTTCCCATTTGCTAACTCTTCATCTCTAAATTTGTTTAAGCCAGGGATTCTTTGATTCTCTTGCTAATTGTGTGTTGTTGCAATGGGTATGTGGCTACCTAATTTTCTAACCAAGGAAGAATGAACAAGTATTTTGAAATGGCAAACTGCCATCCTTTTTCCCAGCCTCTGAGAAGTTCACAAGACATTGTTAGATTATTTAGCACATTGTTAATTATGAATTACCATGTGTTTTTAACCTAAAAACTGCAAACATGCAGAATCAATTAATACATATGAGTTTATTACAGCATACATACATTTCAAGAATGTTTCAAGCATATTAAAAATGAGGACATTTTTCTACTGATATTTGTCTGAATCTATCCATGCAAGATGATAACTAATTTAGGGTATAAGAGTAAAGAAAGCATTATTTTTATAAGCATCAGTTGCAAATAATTATATTACAACCACTTGGGAAGAACTATTTAATTTGTGGCTCACTCTCAATATCCTTTTTTCTATGCAGGAAAGTATCAAACATTTACCTATTCCCCTGTTATCTAGCAATAAACTGATGTTGGACTGAACTCTGCATGATTTTGTGACTTGTGTAGCTAATATGCCAATTATTAATGAATACCTTTCTTGGGTACTGTGAAACACCTCCGAGCGTTGAGTTTTCAACCTACATGGATCACGTTTTTAAAATGTGGTTAAGCAATTCAAGTAATATATGTTCATCCTTGTGAACTTATTTTAAGTTTATACAGCTTAAAGAAAAGAAGTACATCATCCAACAGATGGCAGTGTTTCACTTTCAGAGCAATTCCAAATTTTCTTTGTAAAAGGAACACAGAAATGCCTTTAACATACATTTATATAATTATGTCCATTATGAAACATATGCACAATGAATACACAGTCTACGAATCTGTATGTATATTATAACATACTTGTGCTGTAGAAAAATAGTTAGAACTACATTCTTGAAAGACTAGAATCTAATTACGGGGTAGAGGTTTTCTAATTGGATTTTAGAATGATAGTTTTATAATCCTAGTGATATCTATTTTGTTTCAGACGCTGTAGAATCTAGATAGATAATTCAGATCCATTTTCTCCCGTATATAGAGAATAATATTCCTTTTATTACTATTGGTGGACACTGGTAGCTTGTTCCTTTTTCAGTCTCTTTTTAAATGTTGCAAGTACAGTAATATACCGTATTCTACACCAGGGATGGGTTCTACTTACTTTTACTACCTGTTCGCAACGGGATCGGGGGGGGGGCGGGACGGGGACCCGTCTGTTATGGAATTTCTGCTGTGTCCCCCCTTTGGAACATTCTACCACCAGAGGAGAGATCCCATCCCCTTTTTAGACATTCAGAAGGCCTTTAAAACCTAGCTCTGGAAGTGGTTAATGGGTTAAGAGTGAGGATCCACTCCATCTTCTTGATTTTTAGTCTTTATTCAGTTCTTACTAATTTTAATTGTAATTTTAATCCTTTTGTCATCTTGTAAACTGCCCAGAGTTGCTTCAACGGTAAGATGGGCAGCATATAAGTTTAATAAATAATTAAAATTCAGAATAAAGGTAACAGTGATATGATAGAATATCAGTCAATTCTGCATACTTCTCTTCCAAATTACATCAATCTGCATGCATTTTAAATAAATTCAAGATAAAATAAATTAAAGCACGAATACTGTATGCAAATATATCCATCAATTTCTTGGAGTCACTCAGAATAACAATATCCATATATAACAATCACTGAAAAATGACAATTTTTTCATTTTTTCTTCTCAGTCCCAGACAATCATACAGACAAATTTGTCAACTCCATGACAAAATTGTCAACCACTTCAGAATTGGTTGTGCTGAAAGCCTAACCAAATTCAAGTCGGAATGGCTCCCTTATATGTAATGTATCACATTAAAGACACTTAGAATAGAGTTTTTGAAGAAAAAAGGAAACCATTCAAAAATAAATAAAACAATCTTAATAGAAAGGAGCAATAATCATAGAAGTTTAAAATATACTATAAAAAAATCTTAAGTAAAAGTTGGGGTAATTGGGAAAAAATAAAGGAGAAGAGGAAAAAAAGAATAGGGAATAAGAATAGGGAAGGGTGTTTGAATGCTTTTTTTTGTAAACACAATTTCCCCTCATTTTAATTTTTTCCTAATTTTTCTTAATCATATTAAATCTCATCTTTTGAATTTTCACTTCAACCTTTACCCTCAGGGTAAAGCTGGTACAACAGCAATAATAATGCTGTATTAATTTTTAAAAGGTCAATAGCATAGATGAGTTAGGAAGTACAAAAAATGGTTTGTTGGCTTGAGATTGAAACAGCTGAATTTAATTTCCTTTAAAAAAACAGTGGCAAGTGAAAGAATGCTAACTTTTGAAACTATGGATATTAATACAGTATTTGCAAGGTTTGTCTACATTTGGACTTGAAGCATTATCCAAGCGCTACAACTAAGACATTTGTTAATTTTAAGAATTAATCAAAAACTAGAAATATATTTGACTCATGTAAAATAATTCAAACTAATTATATAGCTTTATTATGAGCTTTACATATTAAAACAACTTTTCTGTAGAAAATATCAAACACTTTAAAAAAACAGAGAATAATTATCACTACCTTTTACTAGCCCTATTACTGTTATAATTTCCTATGTGGGTGGATAATATGAAGCATAAAATATTTAATGTAAGCTTCACCTCTACTTGAACTAGCATATGTTTAAACTTTATCTTGATTAATATTCACAAATGTAAAGTAGAATCCAAAGATGTGATACACGCTCAGAGAAATATATCAAGATCTTAACACCTGACTAAACATTTTACCTATTTTGTTAGAGATAGCCATTACCTGAAAGCGAAACATCTTCAAAGACAAACAAAGTCCAGTGGCCTCTTGAAAAAGCACCTCTGGGACAACCATGACTAGATCACTGACAATCTCCATAAACATTTATTTCCTTGCAGGAGTGCAAAAGACTGGGGGAATCTGCTTCAGGACATCTCTCCTGAACTGCCTGGACTAGTTCCTGCAGTTTTCTTGGCAAGGTTTTTCAGAGGTGGTTTGTTATTGCCCGCTTCCTAGGGCTGACAAGAGAGTAAAGGTCCGAGGTCACCCAGGTGACATTGGGGCCAGTGGTGGGTTGTTACTGGTTCTCCCCGGTTCTGTGAACCAGTAGTGGAAATTTTGAGTAGTTCGGAGAACCGGTAAATGCCACCTCTGCCTGGCCCTGCCCCAATCTATTCGCTGCCTCCCAAGTCCCAGCTGAAAGGCTAGAAGGAAAGAAACTGTTTAAACTCTTGCCGTGGCGCTTCAAAGGGCTGCCCTACGGCTGATCACGGTAAAAGGCAGTGTGGTGGTAGACCAGTCCACTCCATAAACAAATGGGTAGACCAGTACGGCTCTGCAAGCAGTTAAAAGCCTGGTAGACCAGTACCTCTGCTAAATCCTAAAAAATTGTCAGATGACTACCAAATCACGCCCACAAAATAAGCCACGCTCACAGAACCGGTAGTAAAAATTTTTAGAACCGACCCCTGATTGGGGCCCAAGCTGAGACTAGAACTCAGAGTCTCCCGGTTTTTAGCCTGATGCCTTAAGCGCTACATCAGAATGGTTCTCATGGGGATTCTAAAGGCTGCCAAAAAGAGTCCACCTAATTTATACTTCAGTCCAACACATTTCTTTATCCCCATGCAATGCAGAAATTAAGAAACCAAACTTGAATATTTGTAGAGGTCAGTCAGAATGCAATATACCTTGATCTGGACATTAGGATCTAATGACAAATTTGGAGGATTACATCAAACTTCAAAGAACTTGCGCAAAGATACATTAAAAAGAACAATTCTGTCTGACATTATGTATGACAGCATATTAAGGAAAATCCAGATTAATGTACATTCATTCCTTTAACATGCTTTAAAGGCTTTCCTATTTCATCCAGCAGGCAATAATACAACAATACAACATAGAAGTTTATTTATTAAATTTTTATCTTGCCTTTATTATTTTTATAAATAATTCAAGGTTACGAATATTCTAGTACTTTATCCTCTTATTATTTTCTTTTTTTAATCTTAGTTTCCTTGAACTAAAGTTTATTCCTTCAAAAAATACTCGGAAGAAATAAAAGATAAAGGGATGTAGTTGCATTTGGGATGAGATTGAGGATGTTTCCATTGTTGGTCTTGGATGTGGTAGCTCTCTCCCTTTCTGGACTGGTGCTCAACTTGGGGGCTCTTCTGGCCTTCGAGCTACTTAAAGAGCAGATAGCAACTGTGGCCAGGAGGGCTTTTGCATAGATTAAACTTGTGTGCTAGCTGCACGCCTTCCTTGTCTTGGAGGCCTTTCTGACAATTACTCATTCATGCAACTCAATGTACCATTGCCATGGTGAAGGTAGCCAATAGGATCATTGTCAGGTACAAAAAACAGGACAATTTGTGTTGATTGCAGCATAAATGATTTATTGAAGCCTATACACAAGAACTGGGTCAATTAATGGTCAGTACTAAATTGATGTTAGATAAGGGTCAACAGAATTCAAGGGGGGGGGGAGACTTGGATTGCTTGTGGCAACGCAAGGTTTCTCAACTGATGACATGCTTTACTCCGCCCCCAGCTCTGCCTCCTCTTCTCCTAGACTTTAGAGTCATTTCTTGACTCATGTTTATACGCCCATTTTAAACAGTAATTGAGATGTGAACTAGGGCTACTGTTAGGACAGCTACATGAAGACAGACTTTGCAAAAGCATTCAAGCTGTTGAGGGAAGGCTAGGGAGAACCAAGGAATTTAGATGTGGACACAAAGTACAATTAGCAAGAACATTCCATCTGTACCAACCCAACAGGATTTGTTTTAAAAATCAAAGCACGCTGCTTCTCCTACCTTTCTCTCCCCTTAAAAATGAGGGGAGGTATATTATATAAATATAAATGAGGTATATTAATTTTTAAGGAAGGTCACATTTAATGTGCTTTTAAAAAAAGGGATTAGACATTTTCCAACTAGAACTTTCCAAACAGTCACATTAGCACGCCTATCCTTTAAAGGATGGGCAGGATGCTCTTTTCATTATTGCAATTAACCTGCTCCAGATTGGAATGCAAATTATTTTAATAAGTAATATCATTGTTAATTCAAGTATTATAGAGAATACTAATTAAAAATACAAATTCAATTAAAGAGTCATTTACTTAGATGGTTTATCAAAGATAATGTCACCGAATACATAAGAGAATTCAAATCTTCTACTGCAAAATAAAACAGTTTGTGTGTTGTCCTCCAGATTTACAGAAGAGATGTGTTACAATCTGTCTAAGCGTCCTACCATTAAACTTCATTTAAGCATGCTTGACAAAGTTTGAAAGGAACTTATTCTTGTCAATGAAAACGATGAAGTCATAGATTCAATATTAGTTGATGAATAAGTTATTTTGGCATAGAAAGCACTATGAGCATATGCAATGCCTATCCACATGCTAATTTATCAAGAGCCTGCAAATCTAGAAGCCAAAGATTGCATTTTGTGCAGATAGCAACTTGATCAGCCTCAACACAGAGGTGTTATAACAGGACCCCTGTTGGAATAGTAGTTAGAAAGTGGCATATTCTCCTCCCATCTAAAAGACAGAAGGAAAGCACACGTAGACGTGTTTACATGGAATAGTATTTCTTACACTTTTTTCTCTCTCACTTCTCAGTTTTAAAAATTATGGAAGATCCCAAAAGAGCTTTTGTTCGTATGGGCTATATTTATCAATATTTACCATATTAAAGATTACAGCTGACACATTTACCACTGCAGCCACTTCTCATAATTGTTTCATGGGATTTTAATACTGCATTACTTTTCAACATAGGCCGGCAAATAATTTTGATTTTGTAGACCCCTGAGTAGGTTTTGGAGACTCCCAGGATTCCTAGGACCACACTTTAAGAAACACGGTGTACCTCAAGCCATGATAAAAACGGATGCACTGTGATTTCAGTAGACTGTGAATTCATGCCATATGTCAGTGATGGCTAACCTTTTTGCCATCGCGTGCCAAAAACAGGAGGAGCATGGTGGGGTCACACGCACGTGTGCCCACATCCATAATTCTATGCGCCCTGCCCCCCCGTGCTCCCCCCGCTTTTGGCACGCGATGGCATGGTGGGCCCGGTAGGCCCATTTTTTGCTCTCCCCAGGCTCCAGAGCCTTTATAGGAGCCTGGGGAGGGCAAAAACGGCCTTCCCACCCCCTCCAGAGGCTGGAAACAGTGTGTTTCCTGACTTCTGGTGGGCCCAGAAGGCCCGAAAATCAGCTGGCTGGCACATGCATGCGTGCTGGAGCTGAGCTCGCGTGCCCACGGATATGGCTCCGCGTGCCACCTGTGGCACCCGTGCCATAGGTTCGCCATCACGGCCATATGTGAAAACAAGTATGAATCAAAACTCAATGTCATAACATTGATCTATGTAGCCCAGAAAATTATAGTCCTGGACTTGCATTCCCACTACTGCTCGTTATTTCTTCATCACACCGCTTAATGTTTTCATATGCAACTCCCACAATCTCTTGCTATTGCTAACACAGGGATGAATAGGATGATTGGAATTGAAAACTGCTAATAAATCACCGAGTTACCTATCCCCTGGATATAACTGAAGCCCCATATTTCCTCCATCAAGTGTGGTCACAGACTAGCAAAATCTATGGCACACGAGAATGTGGCATATATATCATTTGGTTCAGATTAATTCATGTTGACATTAAAAAGATACATATTAAATAGCATATAATGTATGTTAAATATATTTATATTGGGTTTCAGAGGAACAAAAATTTTTATCAATACAAATACAAATGGAATTGTTGTGTCAGTGGTTTATTTGGAAGGACATTGAAATATAAAGGTGTCAGCCATTTGAAGTACAGTAAAATGTGACTTTGGTTTTTCTATGAGGTTTTAAAATTAACAGAAAAGTTTACAAAAATCAATGGGACTTTTACATATGATTTTTTTCCCCTGCAGACGATAATACTCAATATTGCCTATACTCAACATTCATAAAATGTTATAGCTTCTTGGGCAGAATATATATCTATTTATCTCTCTCTCTCTCTCTCTATCTATCTATCTATCAAGTATTTTTTTTTCTATCGAGACACCTGGTCTACCCCAACATGTGGGAGGGGGCATTCTGCTCCCTTTCGCCTTTCAGCTCCAATCCAGGAGCCCTCAAGCAGTCGCATTCACGACAAACCATTTTGTTAACTCAACTGCCTCTCTGCCCCCCCCCTCTCTCTCTATCTATCTATCTATATATATATATTTTGGGGGGATTAGGAGTGGGAGGCACCATTTTGCGATGATTCTCCTCCTATCTCTCCGACCGGTCGCAATCTGTGTTGACAGGGGGGCAGCAGTCGACCCCGAGGTGCCTTGTTTGTGAGGTGCCACAAGGGTCGGTCCTCTCGCCCCTCCTGTTCAACATTTAGGTGAAGCCGCTGGGTGAGATCATCCGTGGTTTTGGGGTGAAGTTCCATCAATACGCTGACGACACCCAGCTGTACATCGCCACCCCAGACCATCCCAACGATGTCTTGGAAGTGATGTCCCAGTGCCTGGAGGCCATACGGGTCTGGATGGGGAGAAACAGGCTTCGACTCAACCCTTCCAAGACCGAGTGGCTGTGGCTGCCGGCGTCCCAGTATAGCCAGCTGGCACTATCGCTGGTTATTGGGGGCGAATCATTGGCCCCCATGGAAAGGGCTTGCAACTTGGGCATCCTCCTGGACTCACGGCTATCTTTAGAAGAGCATATGACGGCTGTGGCCAGGGGGGCTTTTTATCAGGTTCGCCTGATACGCCAGTTGCACCCCTTTCTAAGATTGGGACTCCTTATGCACGGTCACTCAAGCACTCGTCACTTCTTGTCTGGACTACTGTAATGCTCTCTACATGGGGCTCCACTTGGGATGCATCCAGAGGCTCCAACTGGTGCAGAATGCGGCCGCGCAGGGGATTATGGGAGCGACAGGGCGCTCCCATGTGACACCTTTCCTGCGTGAGCTGCATTGGCTTCTGGTGGACTTCCGGGTGCGCTTCAAGGTGTTGGTGATTACCTTTAAAGCGCTCCATGGCTTAGGGCCGGGGTACTTATGGGACCGCCTTCTGCCACCAACTGCCTCCCACCGGCCAGTTCGCTCCCACAGAGAGGGCCTCCTCAGGGTGCCGTCAGCCAGACAATGTCGGCTGGTGACCCCCAGGGGGAGAGCCTTTTCTGTGGTGGCGCCCACCCTCTGGAACAACCTCCCCCCAGAGATACGAGTGATCCCAGATCTCCGGACTTTTCATCAGGCCCTTAAAACTCATTTCTTCCAGTTAGCTGGACTGGCCTGACCCCATGTTACTGATTTTTAAGTTTTGATATTGATTTTAATTCGATTTTTAAATTATGGGCCAAATCTATTTAAATTATTTTAAAATTTGTCTTAATTTTTGTATATAAATGTTTTTAGTTGGCTGTGCACCGCCCTGAGTCCGGAAGGCGAAGGGCGGTATAAAAATCTAACCAAATAAAATAAATAAATAAATGCTTTGTTCTTTTTTATTTATGGAAATGGGTTGTAAGCAGGGATGAAATGCTCCCGGTTTGGACCGGATCGTCCGATCCGGTAGTGATGGCAGTGAATGGTTCGGAGAACTGGTAGCAAAAATCCCTGCACCCCCTCCCCCCATGCCTAGCTGAGCCGCACGATCATCAGAGGCTTTTTTTAAAAATTATTTTTAAAAGCATTTTTCTACAACCTCTTCTGATGAAAAAATGCTTTTAAAAGTAAAAAAAAAAGCCTCTGAGGATCGCGTGGCTCAGCTGGGATCGTCAGAGGCTTTTCAAAGCATTTTTTTCTGCAACCTCTTGGCCAAAGAGGTGGTAAAAAAATGCTTTGAAAAGTCTCTGACGATCCCAGCTGAGTTGCCTGATCGTCACAGAGGCTTTTCAAAGCATTTTTTAAAAAGCCTCTCTGACAATCCCAGCTGAGTTGCCTGATAGGCAGAGGCTTTTCAAAGCATTAGAAAAAATGCTTTGAAAAGTAAAAAAAAAAAAAAAAAAAGTTGGCCATGCCCACCCAGTCACATTAGCCCCCGTCCAATCCATGCCCACAGAACCGGTAGTAACAAATTTTACATTTCACCCCTGGTTGTAAGGCACGGGTGTTAAACTCACGGCATCACGTTGCCGTCACATGACATATCATGACATTTTTTCTCTTCGCGGAGCTGGGGTATGACGCATCTGGCCCGCGGGCCACCAGTTTGACACCCCTGTTGTAAGGGGTTCACTCCTTAGTGTGAAGGAGGTTATAAGTGGCTTACTCCTTAGTGAAAAGAAAAAGCTCTTGACAAAAAAAAATTATAGCATGATATATCAGCATTCCCAAATTTATTATTTTAAAGTGTAGAGGAGTGCAACTCCCATTATTCATAAGGGTAATGCTGATTGCTAGTGACAGGAGTTGTCATCCTATATATCTGGAAGATCAGATTGGGTCTAATATGACACAACATGCAACAAATTGTAACATGCCACAACAGCAGTGTGCTCCATCCAAGAATATAAAGTTTATAATCAGTTAAATTGTACTATAGAAAAATTTTTATTATAAACATAGATAGGCTAAAGTGATTAACAATACTAAGCCATATTGTAAAATTGGTGAGTAGCTTATTAAAGGATACACCTACCTCGTACAGTTGCCCAAACCCACAGATGTACATCTACAATATAAAATCACTCTAAAACAGACAAAATAAAAATTGTGATTACGTAACAGTCCAATAGCTGGTTGACAAAGATGTCCTTGATGCTATCCTATGTTCCACTCTCCATGCGATAACATAAAATTTTGTAACATTCTCTGTTAACAAAGTGATTTTTGTCTAAAAGCAGTAAAGAAACATCAAAATGCTCTGATCTGGTGATATAAAGGAAACGTTTTGATGTATCTAGTGCATTAATCCTTATAGAAGGTACAGCAGAGTAAAACATGAGTAATATTTTCTATCATATCCAATCCATACATTCAGATGAATTCCTTTTTAGACTCTGTTCTGTAGGACAAATGAAGGAAGCACACCACTTCTAGTATATTATTTATGCTATTTTATTTTAGTATATAATTTCCTATACAGTGTTTAGGAAACAGAAGAAAGGAGATAAAACTAGCAAGAAGAATGTAAACCTCTAGCTTCTTCTGTTTGTCAGTCTAGCTTTCATTAAGCTATATCATAAATTCACTGCTTTAATACACTGACTTACTTATGGCTGAAAGAAAATAACAATTCTAGGAAGAGACCAAGGAAATGAAATTGTAGAGGTATGGCTTGTTTCCACCTAGACTGAAAACTATACTATTGGAAAATATGCGTGAGACCAAATTTGCTGAGAAGAGTGTGTTCTTTAGCCAATAGCTGGCAACTATTAGCCAATCTTGCTTCAACCCATTAACGATCAACCAGCCATGCAGTATTTGAGATATATCTAGACAGCTATAAGTGTACACTAAGAGCCAGTTTGATGTAGTGGTTAAGGCAACAGACTAGAAATCGGGAGAAATTTAGGCCACGTCTTAAGTCACAAAACCTGGACTCTGGACCAGTCATTCTGTCTCAGCCCTAGGAAGAAAGCAATGGCAAACCATTTCTGAAAATCTTGCCAAGAAAACCTCAGGGATTTGTCAAGGCAGACGCCAAGAAATGAACACGAATAGATGGGAGAGAAAAAAAATGATATAGTTGCAGTAAGTGTACAACAGAGAAACTATTACTAAAATGATTTTATGGTGGCCACTGTCAGCTAACCTCATAAGTAGATAAATTTCAGGACAGCTGCTGAACCCTTTTTGCTCAGCATTGTATTTTATGTTTGGGCTTTCAGATACCCAGAAGAGCAGAATACTCTTCTAAGACATTAGAGACATTTTATCTGTATCTTTTTGAGTTCATGAACAAGAATGTTGGGTAATATAAGTCTTTTGATGAATACCATTATTTTTACTGTACTATATAAGGGTCCTTGAGGCCCTCTAAACCCCTTTTGAGTCCTTGACAAATGCACTGTACCATCAGCATACACAAGGATTGGAAGATTTTGCTCTGCCAGGCTTGTTGTATTCATATTAGTACAGCTCTCTGAACAAGTATAAGATTAGAGAGCATTCCGAGAGTCTTGCATCAGATTCTCAAATTGGTGCTAATAGCTATAGCTTTGTTAATAAGCAGCAATGGCAGCAACGGTTGCTTAGAAGCTCCGATGTTCCCCAAATTTATCTTTGGAGATGGACACAAAGACACACTTGAAATGTACTAAATGGTCAGATAAGGAGGATTTCAGTCTTCTTTTCAGGCTAGGTAAATTTTCAGTATAACTGCCTAGTGTATAAAGTCCACTTATAACAATGAAAGCTTATTGGTCTTAATTACGAGGATCATCTGGTTCCTCTTTCCAAACATGGGAATTATGGCTATTCTCCAGTTTTGGGGGATCAGCACTGTCTTGTCTTTAAAGGGGCACCAAAAAGAGGTCCATATTGTCTTGATTATTTCATGGGTAATGTGATCGCTATCTGGTGCCTTCTAGTTTTTAGTTGTTCTACTAATGTTTTTGTCTCAGAGGCTGAGACTGGAGGTCACTCAAATAGAATATATTCAGAAAATGCCAGAGAAACATTACTATTAAATATCTATTACAGAAGGGTCTAAAATGGATTTTTAAAAACCTCTAGAGTCATGAGTCCAGCTACATCGGAGGAATCTACTCCTGGATATCCAATGACCAGTCACAAGAGCTGGATTTCTTTCTTGAAAGGTTTATGTCAGGGAGAAGCAACCATATGAGCAAAACAATGTTGAGGTATTTATTACCAAAGTTAATATGTAATGAATTAGCTTAAGTCCACTGTTTTGGGGGACAATTGGATATTTTTTGTTTGACCTGCCAACTGGACGAGGGGTATTTTGCACTGTTATGTATATACTATCTTGAAAAATTGTATTTTTATTTATACCCATGCAATAATTGCAGCAGCACAAAGCCAGCAAAATTCTTTTTGGGAGCCTGTCATACATAATGTTCTCCAAGCTTCAATTCATGAAAATGTCTTGAAATATATTTTTTTAAATTTGTTTAGACTCTTGGACCCAAAATGGAAGTCCAAGAGATCTAAGCTAGAGGGAAAAAGCAGTATTTGAAGAAGCGAGGAGTTGGATAAGGATAGGGGACAGGACTTGATTGTTGAAGGGTTTTTTTTAGAATAACGTTTACTTTATTGTCACTTTGAATGTATGCTAATTGGCATATATTAAAATGAAATTTTGTTGCATACAGCTCTCAAAGGGTCACCAACGTCCAATATACACTACATAAATGTGACAAAATAAATAAATAAATACAAAATTATGCATATACCTACATATATTATATGACGGAGAAACAACACAGTCTAGTTCAGATGTATACAGTACATGTACATGGTGAGGAAAACGAATCTTGTGAGTTTACCAGATAGATGGCATAGGGAACAAAACTGTTACAGAATCTAGTAGTCCTGTGCTAGAAATACTTCAAAACCTCCTCCCAGAGGGGAGCAACAGAAACAGACCATGAAATGGGTGTGTGGGGTCTCTAACAATGCTTTGAGCTCTAACCACATAGCGCTTATAAGCAGTATCCTGAATAATGGGAAGCGAGCTTCCTATAATCTTCTCGGCTGTCCTTACCACTCCCTGTATGGACTTTCTATCTGAAGTACTGCTGCCTTCAAACCAAACAGTGATGCAGTTTGTTAAAATGCTCTCAATCGTGCCTCTGTAAAATGTGGCCAGGACAGAAGGAGAAAGATGTGCTTTCCTCATCTGACGCAGGAAATGCAGATGCTGGTTTGCAAGCTTCATTTAAGGATAACATGTGGAGAGACCACTTCAGATTGTTAGTTATCTGCACCCCGAGATACTTAATACTTTAATTTAATAATTTAAGAGTTAGGACTAGTGTTAAAAATAAGATTAATACTATATCTCACATTGTGTACCTTATTATGACACACACACACACACACAAAACGGAAATCTTACAAATGAATAATTACTACAACAGAACCTAAGGCATTTTCTGTCCTCAACTGAAAAGAAGAAAGAATATGTGTATACATCACATCATTCCTTGTTGTATTTGTGGATCAAAGAGGGAAAATAAATATTTGGCTTTATTAGTGACTTCCAGTTGTTACTTAAGGAGCTCACAACAGTTTAGAAATAAACCTGAGAACAAATATGAAAGCCATGTGGGGGGCTGAACAAAGAACAGAATGTACTATTGAGTTGACTTTGTGTGATGATACGGTGCTTTGTTCTCCATTCCTCAAAGATTGGAGAAATTTATAAGAAGTTGAGTTTGTTCAGGGAGGAAAGATACAGACTAAAAAGATACAGGCCCTCCTTTCATAAATTGATGAAAGCTGTTTTTAGGAGGAGAACATCAGACAGGATTCCATTCTGATATTTTTTTCTCTATTCGGTAGTTATTTGAGGGCTATATTTATTTATGGATAAGTTCATTTCACTCAGTTGGAGCTTTTTTTGGGGGGGAGGGGGAAGCATTACTAACACAAAATGAACATTTTAATAGGTTGCAATCTAAACTGAGATAAGCCAGTTACAAGTTTTATCTAAAACCAGTGGTGGAAATCCTTTCTAGAATAATCTATTTCCATAACCCTGCCCTTTGAGACATCAACAGAAGCACAAAGCCAAGACAAACTAACTTAGTGTCTTGTCTAACTCAGGTGGTTCTTGTAGTCTTTAATACGGTGAAATGGTGAACCATGGGACAAAATATTTTGAACCAAGTTACTTCAAATAAACTAATTTACAGAATCCTTCAAAAATATGGGACTCGTGGGTTTCCTTGGAATTAAAATTTGGTACATTTTATAAAACATTTTATGATCAAAACATCATAAAGATAGAAAACATAATTCAAAATAGCTAATACAAAAGTCATAAAACATTGCCTGTGCTGATGTTTAACTCTGCTATACAGTTCAACATGAGCTATTTTCAAGGCAGACGCATCTCTAAGGAGCATCTCAACTTTTTCAGTGAAAAAGTAACTAAAGTAACAGTACTTTAGAAACTATCATTGATAAAGATAAAGGAATCTGATAAGAAAGTATCTCAGAAACAATGACCCTATGGGACGTAGGTTGTCTAGTATGTTTATAAACTTAGCATATGACACGGGAAGAAAAAGCTACCCCTCTATCAGCCATAGTATCCTACTCAACAGTCTGTACTTAACATCCATTCTTCAGTGCTGTGAGTTTTATGCAGTTCCAGCTTTTACGAGGCTTATAATTTTTCTTCATGCCACAGAATCATCCTCTTTTAAAAATGCAGAATGTGGCATTATCATGGCATTTAAATTAGGCAGGTGAATCTGCTGCATGACCTTAATCTGACTTTTTTGATGTATTAGAAGCCCTTATGTCTACAGTTTTTATCTGTTCCCTCATTATAACAAGCATGCATGCATAGGACAAAGTATAGAATAATTATAACAGCATGGCGAGTTAATCAGTATTGCTTAGAAGGGCAGATGTGGTCCATGGAAAACAGCACCATATATTTCTCAGTAAAACTGGATTAGGAAGTAGACAAGTCCAGTGGGCACTCCTCTCATACCTCACACCCCATCCTAGTAGCTGAAATGTGGAGAAAATTGCATGTGCATTTTTAGTATAATGGCATCTTCTTTTCTAATTAATGGCTTTCTTATCAGTGGCTAATGAAAGGCACGTAACTAATATTCCAAATTAAAAAAAAACAAAAACCCAGCAGACTGCTATAGGGAGGAGATCAGAAGACTGCTAGGAGAAAATAAAGGAAAAATAAAAGAACTAAATATTGCACATAATAATTCCCCTTCTTGAAAACATTCAGGATTTCCCAATGCATTAATAGTCTGCTTTAGAGCATGTACTCTGCCACAAGGCTTTGGGTTCTCAGGAGGTGATCAAATACTCAGTTGTTATTTTTTTTTCTCCCTTTCATTCATAAAGCAAACTTCTTAGTTTTGTTTTCAGCCATACAAGGCAAATTATGCAGTATTCACTTAAGGCAGTGAAACATTCTTTCCTCCTGCTTTATCTTCCTTCTTTGGCTGTAAAGGAAGAGGAACACAGCTGAAATTTATCTTTACTTTTGCCAGCATCTCTGGGTTAACTCAAGTTTCTACTTGACACTTGTACAGTTTAAGCTTATGGCTTTCTGTATGTATAGTTTTGCCTACAATCACTTCCCTATTTAGGGTTAGGGTTAACTATACCTGGCTGGCAATTTCTCAAGCCTATAGTACATTTTCTTTCTTGATCTTCCTCTGTCTGGAACATGATCCCACCACAATGTATGTCTTTCCCCTTGTTCTGGGGCTTTCTGGAACACTTCCAATTATCTTCTTCTGGGTCATCTTGGATTCATTAAGCAGTCTTGCATCTGCCCTGGAACAAGCAATTCTAAAGGTGCTTAATCTGGCATATTTCAAATCAAGTCCAGTCATCTGGAGCCTCGACTTAACAATTGCAATTTACAACCCCCATTCTGAGAATCAATTTTTACAAATCTGTCAAAGTCTAGAGTCTTATCCAAGTAATTAGGGCCAAAGCTTTTGAGACCTGTGGTAGTTTTGAATGTTTGAGGAATTTTCAGAAGCAATATGGGTGCCTTAAGTCTTCCATTTTTTCCTGGTTTAGGCCCAAGCCATTTGTAAAGTGGTTTTAATCTTGATCTTTATAATAACAGAAAGGGTGATTTTGTTAATTTGAGTGTGATTCTGAGAGCCTATTTATGTGTGAAAAATTGCACATTCTATAAGTTATCCACAAGGGGCTGTAATGAAACTAAGTGAACAAGGAAACATTTAATCACACATCAAGCCATCTTTAAGGCAGCTGTTTAGGAAAAGGAAAGGCTTTTCTGTATTCATTTTTCACTCTCCTTTCCACAAATATATTTAACCAAATAGGAAGCATTTGTTTTAAGACACTAATACTTCTCATCTTCGGTTACACTCTCCAGGAACCTGCAATAATCACTGTGCAGTTTAGTCCACTGATAAATTACAGTTTAATCATTCAGGGCCATTCATCTCAGCACGACCACACACCATTCAAGATAGTCCTGGTATCTGCTGTTTGAACTGTTAGTCACTGATGAATTATTAGCAATTCCTGCATACGTGGCCCATTAAACCAGCTAGTGAACTGTCAAGCAAGAGGCTCCATTTCTAGTTATTTAGTAGTCTCTGAAGTACATGGTGGTGATGGGGAGGGGGGGGGAGGAAGAGTCTAGAATTAAATTATGAGGTTACTTAGGGATACGAGAGAGGCTACTGAAGCGTTAGAGTAGATGCTCATAGTCTGAGCCCTGTAATTGATTTTGATGTAGCCCTGCAATCACAATAGTCCATTAGCCCTTTAATTTAGTACTGTGACAAGGACTTTAGAGTGCTGTGGTGTCACTGAAATAAAATTAAAAAATTAAAACAAACTCGGCTATAGGAAGCAAGTGAAACAAAAAGCTGCATACTTTTTAGTGGCATTAAGTTTTAAAGAATAGATCTCCGGATTGCATTTGCTAGATACCGTATTTCCCCAAAAATAAGACACTGTCTTATATTTTTTTGAACCCCAAAATAAGTGCTTGGCCTTATTTTCGGGGAGGTCTTATTATTTTGGAGTGCATTGAGCAAGACGGGGCTCCTCTTGCCGTCTTACCTGATTTCCAGCTCTGTCTCCCTAACCCTAACCAGAAGAAATGGCAGGGACCGGCTGCGTATGCGTTTAAATATTTTTGGGGAAGGCTTATTTTTTGGGGGAGGGGCTTATTTTAGTGCATGCACTCAAAAGCCCGATTGAGCTTATTATCAGGGGATGCCTTATTTTCAGGGAAACATGGTATAAGGGATTATTAACAATTTCTTTAATTTAAAATAAATAATTGCTTTCTGAACTACAGGTACTCCTCAACTTACAATCATTTGTTTAATGACAGTCCACTGAAAAGAGTGACTTATAAGCATTTTTCACATTTACTACTGTTGTAGCATCCCTGTGGTCACATGATCAACATTCAAATGCTTGGCAACTGGCATGTAATTATGATGGTTGCAGTGTTTTGGGTTCAAAGTCAATGCGGAACCCAGATTCACTTAACAATTGTATTACTAATTTAATCACAGTGATTCACTTAGCAACTGTGGCAAGAAACGTAGTATCGCAAAATATTTGCTTTAATGCATTGGCCTGGCCTGGCATGTATTAAACCTTCTCTGTCTCAAAAGTTATGTTCTTTTAAAGAAGTTTCTCATATGCATTGCAGTCGAACAGCACCAGGTTCAGTAAATTTAAATTTCTCATGCAACCTCAACTGGAAATGGATTAATTTCTTTTTATTAATCAGGACACAAAATTACAATTTCTCAGTTCATATATGATGGGAAATAATGGTTTGAGAAACCCAGGAAACAATCAATTGTGTATTCAATTTGATCAGAGAGAGGAAACCAGTTTTGTTTTTCTGATATAACAGAGAACTGTAATTTAATTAACCACAATGGATGTAACAAATGTAGTTATATAAAGCAAGGCGCAAAGGGGCAGTGTTTAGGTAATTTTTAGTTACATTGGAAGCAGCGTATGCTCTCAAAACAAAATTTAAAGGACACGGTCCCTTAAGGAGGTCATAGGAATTTTGGCTTGTTTGTCACATTGTAAGTACGGTTTATAAAAAAGGACCTCATACAGTTTGCCTTCTACAGTGCATTTCTCTGGGAATTCATCAAGATAAAATGCAAACTCACACACGCTTCCTCCTTTTCACAGATCTTTTTTAAGTGGACAGATTTTAGCAGCTCACAATTGCAGGCTTTTAAGTTCTGTAGGCCAGCGGCCCCCAACCTTTGGGCATCAGGGACCAATTTCATGGAGAGAGTTTTTTCCACAGATTGGAGGGGGCGTGGTTTCGCAAGCTGCCTGCATCCCGCGGATGGGGCTTTGCTTGTTTGCGTGGTCCAGTTTCTGGCATGCTGAGACCCAGTGCCAGTCCATGGACCGGGGCTTGGGGACTCCCACTCTAGGCAACTCTTGGGCAATTACGTGCAATTATATATCCAATTTTCTGCTCAGCTCAGGTGTGGTCACTTTGGGAATCGACTCTTATTTCATAACTACTCAAGAGTTCTCTGACATTTATTGCGGCATGAACTTTCCCAGTTTACTTCTTCAGATATATGAAATTGGCAATGATGATTAGAAAAGATAAAATACGGGAGGAAAGGAATTATGAAATAACCATAAAGGAGGAGGACAGATGATAAAATGTATTTGTTCTGTAACTGTTGTAAAGAAGACCATCAAAATTCAATATAAACCACTTTCTAAATGCCTGAAATTCAAGGCGTTGAAAAATGTGACCGTTATGACCTTTGCAACATCCCCATGATTATGTGATCAAAATTCAGATGCTTGTCAACTGGTTCATGTGTATGACTGTTGCCGTGTCCCAAGGTCATGTGATCCCCTTTTAATTAAAACATTTTAATGATATGTTTTTATTGTACACATGCCCAGAGTTACATTTGTAAAATGGTGGCTATATGAATATGATGAATAAATGAAGGAATAATCATCATCAAACATTGCAATAAAACAAAAAGTGTAATAATTACCTTATTTCACTGATTTAAGGACTGTAATGTCCTAAAAATCTAGATTTCTCATATTTAATTAAGCCATTATTATTATTTTTTTTTAAAAAATACCCTCTGTTACTTTTGGTGAGAAAAATACAGGAGGATACTGTGAAAACTTTCAGTATTGGTGACGTAATTTATCAATGAACTGGGGACAACACATCCCTGATGTAAGAGCTCAGAAGAGATAGGAAAGAGAGGAGGGGGTCTAAGTAGCAGCAGTGGTAGGAGACTTAACTAAGGATACACACAGTCCTATCATGGATAACTTTTTTATCCTTACATGACTTATGGGCTTTACAGTATATTCTATTCTTTTATGTTTTCAATTTCCTGCAGTTGAAAGCATGCAAGGAACAGTTTGAAAAAGCATAAGAAATGAAAGGGGACCAGCAGCGGTAAGGGCAGCAATATTCTCAACATAAGGAGGACCAAAAGGTGGAGTGGGGAGGGAGAACGGAGGGAGAAAATAAGGCAGGCTGGCTGAGGAGAGAAATAAAAGCAAACTAACTGGCAATTCAGTGCCTTGGTATTACCAGCCTGCTGAGAGCAATTACAATAGCACAGACAGCACTTGCTTTATTGTGACCTTACTGAATTAACTTTGAGGGCAGGGTAAAAAAAAAAACCACTCAGTGATTCAGCAGGGAATTTATTAGAAAATTTTAATGCCAACTTAAATTTGATCCAAAGGCCTCAATATTAAAGGTCATCTCCATTACTATACTACTGGAAACCCATGGGTCTTTTTGCTTCCATGCACCTCCATTCCTTCCCTCTTGTTTTCTTTCATAAATAAATTAAAAAAAAATAGGTCAGCATTCTTGCTTCAAGCTCCTTGGCATTTTTATTTGATGTGACAGATATCCTTGTTTTTGTTGAGAGATTTTTTTTGGGGGGGGAGGCTGGGAAACCACAAACGGCTTTACAATTTCTAAACTATATCTCAGTAAATGAGGATACACTTTGTACATATCAGAAATGATAAAGCAAAAATGATACAAGTGATATTTTACATTTTAAATCCTCAAAACATGCACAGTTACATTGCTGCAATAAAAAAAATGCAATAAAATGCCAGGGAAAATTCAAGGGAAGGGAAGAGGAGGAGGAGGAGGACTTTTGTAAGAAATAGGTGAGAAAAGATTTAGGGCAGATCTTCATTTTCAGTTTGGTCACTGTCCTGGGTTCCCATTTCTTCTTAGGTTACTGAGTTGTTAGATCAGGGGTGTCAAACTGGATTTCTTCGAGGACCAGATCAGCATTGTAGTTCTCCTCCGTGGGCTGGCCAGGCGGGGGAGATAGGACAGATACCTCCTGCAGCACCCTGCTGGCCAAAACGGGGCACAGGGGAGGGAGGGCACATGCAGGACCTCCCCGTGCCCCATTTTGGCTGGCAAAACACTGCAGGAGGCCGTCCAGGCAGAAAATGGGGTATGGGGGGCCGTGTGCGGCCCCTTACACCCCTGTTTTAGCTGCCAGAGGCACCAGGAGCCAGTTCTTTGCTATTTCCAGATTTAAGCACCCTGTGGGCTCGATCTTTTGACACCCCTGTGTTAGATGCTCTGCTAGGCAGCAGTTGCTATCTTTTTATAACTTCTGGTAGATCGAATGATGGCTTGTTAAATCCAAGAATTATCATTTACTCTAGAACCTGATGCTCCTATTTTTATGTGTAACTAACATATATACTGTCTACTAACTGAATAATATAAATCCATAATACATACAAAACATCTGCTAAAATTTGAGTAGAGAGATAATAAACAGCTTAGTATTTAATGAGTATTGTAAGTATTGCCAATAGCATGTATGCGGCAATTAAAAAAATATACAAAATTAGCCCAAGTTGGATAGAATTGTGGTTCCTGCCTCTGACATTCTATTACTTTAACTTTACCTATAGTCTTTTTAAGCATGGCAATTGAAGAAGTCTTGTTAATCCACACAATTGTTACATTATCTAAGGTTTTCCAATGTTAAGTATTTATTATTTAGCTGCTATGATAAAGTATGAAATAATAAGAATCTTATTTTAAGCTTAAAATTCAATCCTATAAATAAATAAAACAACCATAACTGAAAAGGTAGAAGTTTTAAAATTAAATTAATATAGATGCAATGCTCAGCATTTGATTTTAAAAGATTTTAATTTTAACAGAAGGTAGTTGTCTATTAGCAGCCTAATCTTTTGTGGCTGCTGAATACTTATTGATGGCTCTTAATGGCTTGTGTTAGCATTCCTCTGAGATGTTAATCAATCTTGCGCTTTTTAAAATTGACATCCATAATGTGTTTACATTAGTCAATACTTCTTAATTGTCAAGCTGTAACAGCAGAACTTCAATAATAAATCTCTTCAATAAATAACTTCAGATAGTAGAATTTTAAGTGTTTCCTGTTCTGAGGAATGGAATATATTGATAACTGCTACTGGGTGAACTGCAGGAACCAAGGAAAAAACTCCTCCATCTTAGAAATACTTAATGTTTAAAATTAAAAGACAAGTTTGGTGCAGATGTAACATTCTGCTGCCCTTAATACTGATTAGGAGATTAATGGCACCCTGCATACTGCATTCCAACCTACATTCAACTCCCCCTCCCTTCCCCTTCTAAAGCTAACAAGTTTGGTTTGCAATGTCTTACCTGCAGTAATGTTAATCTTAACGTGCCTCACCCAAATCAGAGTTTGCCATCCTACTTCTTCTAGGCCATGGCCTAATGAACACATTTAGAATGTTGAAACTGCTACTGGCTCTTTGAGAAGGAGTTTCTGAGTCTAAAATGATCCTCACATTACACACTGGTCTGTCTGAGTCAGTGCCATCCCACCCAACACCAAAGATGGCATTACCTTAAAATCAGTAGGCCCCAAACCCCAAAGCAAGGGTTCAGCTGAAGCCTGTGGTGCTCTATCCAGGTTCATATAGCCTCCCCCAGCCACTGTAATAAGATGTCTACAGCATTTCTTAATATACCGGGGACAGAGATGTATAGGTGAGTTTCATCAGCATATCGATAAAGACCTACCCCATGCTGCAGATGAACTCACCAGGGACCTCATGTGGATGTTAAATAGGAGATGAGAGAACCCTGAACCCTCTGACACTCTATACCAGTGATGGCTAACCTTTTTGCCATCGCGTGCCAAAAGCGGGGGGAGCGTGGTGGGGTCACACACACACGTGCCCACATCCATAATTCTATGCGTCCCCCCGTGCTCTTCCCGCTTTTGGCACGCGATGGCACGGTGGGCTTGGTAGGCCCGTTTTTTGCTCTCCTCAGGCTCCAGAGCCTTTCTAGGAGCCTGGGGAGGGCAAAAACGGCCTCCCCCCCCCCGGAAGGCCCTCCAGAGGCCGGAAACAGTGTGTTTCCTGACTTCTGGGGGCCCCAGAAAGCCCGAAAATCAGCTGGCTGGCGCACACATGTGTGCCGGAGCTGAGCTCGCGTGCCCACCGATATGGCTCCACATGCCACCTGTGGCACCCGTGCCATAGGTTTGCCATCACGGCTCTATACAATAGAGGCTGAGGATGGGACCTCTCCTCCCCAATTTTCACTGACCGGAACTGAAGAAAGGAAGCAAATCAGCACAACACTGGGCTGACTACTCCAATCCTCTGAGCTGATCCAGAAGAATACTATAGTTGATGGTACTGAAAGCTGCTAAAAGGTCAAGTAAGGCAAGGATGGATATATTCCTGCCGATGACAGAGAACATCCAAAAAGCGCAACCAGTGCTGTTTCCATCCCATACCCAGATCTGAATCCTGACTGAGAAGGATCCAGATAATTCATTTCACGGAAGAACCTCTGAAGCTATTGTAAAAGTACTCTTCCAAACACCTTCTCCAAAAAGGAAAAGTCAGATATAGGCAAAAATTATTCAGTATAGTGGGGTCCACAATGACTTTTTCAGAAGGGGGTAAACCAAGGTCTTTTTAAGAGTAAAGGAACAACTCCCTCACTCAAAGAAGAATTAATCATTGCTAGACCCTACTCACAGGAGATCTCCTGGAATGCTTTGACAAGACAGGAGAGGAATGAAAGGGCATTCCTTTCTAAAGGGCAGGTGGCTGAGCTCTAGTAATGGGATCATCATGAAAAAGATCTGCTTCTGCAGATTTCTTCACAAGGGAGAATCAGGAACCCTTTTAGAACAACTGACCAGAGAAATTTCTTCTAGAGAAGAGAGTTTCTTCATTATGCTGAGGCCCTATATATCATGAACTTGAACTGTACCTGGAAACAACCAGTGGTCAATGCAGCGCCCCCAGAAATTTAGATGGTTAAAATGGCTCCCAACTACCAGCATACCAGCTCCCAACTACCAGCATACATTTCATACGAGATGAAATTCTTGAGTAGACTTCAAGGGCAACCTCATGTACACCTCATGTTGTAAGCCCAGGTAAGAAGTAACAAGGGTATGAATTACCATTGATAAAGGCTCCTGCTCCAAGTAGCCTGCAACTAGTGGGCTGGCTTAGGCTGAATAAAGATCTCATTTATAAATATAAAGGGCAGTGAAACAAGTCAGGAGGCAGATCATCAATCTGAGATAGGAACTACATGTACTGTATACTTTTGCCAATGAGATCTCATGCCAGATTCTATCGATCATTTCCATCAGCTGTGAAATCCTGGAACACTTTACATAAAGTAATACTAATAAGCAGCTAGCTCTTCCGTGATTTGTTTTCAATCTACAATATGCTATTCAACACAGAAGGGTTTAAGTAAAGAGCACTGCCTAGCTTCTGTTGCTATTTACAAAGTGGAGCTGAAGAATGAAATTGAGGTCTGTAATAAAGAAGCATAAAAGCTTTAAGGAGCATTGCTACACCAGTGTCCCAATGAGAAGGTAACAAAAGACAGATTAAGATAACTAAAATCCTAGTTTCAAATTTACTGTTAGATAACAAAAAGGATCAGCTGTCTCCAAAAGCATGGCAACAGATTACTACTCTAAGTATTACTCTTCACATATCCAAATGTCCAATATGGCTTGGGAGACAATTTATATCACTTCATTATGATTTGCAGAAAAAGAAACAAGACTGTTCACCCTCACACACAAATAAATGCATCATTAGATTTCCATATGAATTCAGATATATAAAACATATTACAGAAAATGGAATTGAAAAACAGTTGTAATTTTAGTAGTTTTTCAAAGTTTTAATACAGATACTCATCACTTAACAACTGGCCACTTAATGGCCATTTGAAGTTATGGCCGAGCCTCCAAAAGCTACTTATTACCCAGTCCTGAAGATATGGCCACTGTTATTGTGACCAATTGCTATAGCACCCTTACCTATCTCCCCCCATCCCCACCACTGGATCCTCACAGGCCTTTCACTTCCCCATAGGGTCCTCTCAGGCCTTTCCCCACTAGGTCTCCGCAGACCTTTTGCTCCTCCATTGGATCCTTGCAGAATAGAACAGAATGAAGTGTTCTATTAACTGCTTCTGAACACATATTTAGAGAAAATACAACAAACTTACAACTGCTTTCCATCAACTGTGAAAGTTTGACAAAGTTTTCTGCTTTTTTATCATTTTATAACAAAATCAATAACCTACAAAACTTAAACAGTATACAGGAATGCTCTTTTGTGATTTTTTAACCTTAGAAAGCTCATTTTTTAAATTTTTGTCAAGCCCTAAGAATGACACAACTAAATGACAGTAATCTGTCATGTTTCCACAATTCCTCCCTGACTGATTCCAGCAGTTATTTATGAACCTGAGATGCCAACGGTCATTTTGATGACTAAACCATAAATTAGCATTTAAAGAGAATATAAATTTGATTTCACAGAAGCAACAAAATACTAGGCAGCTGGGATATTATTTAATTTTTATTGACATGTCATGGAAAAAGAAAGTCAGCTAAAGGTGGCGTGCTACATTTTAATAAACCTCAAACTTCAAAATACATATACTTGATCAGTTCCAGCTCTATTGTTTAAAAAACTGTATAAATATTTTACCTTTAAACATTTCTAAAAGTCCTAGCTACTTGTAATATTCTTCACTATCCAAATTATTCACACATAATCAGGCAATAAAGAGTATGACATTTCAAAATAATGTGAATACCTTTAAAATTTGTTAATACAAATTAGACAGTCATGTGCATGAAATACAACAGTGTTAATATTACTGTAGGTATCATGAAGCAGTTTATTTTTATATAAATGAAAAAGATGTTTTGCATAAAATTGTCAAAGAAATTTGCTGATTAATTTACAAACCTTAAATAATAGGATGTAATATTATATCATTTTGAAAATATTTTTATATTTAAAACACCCCATGTAGCCATAACACCTATTTATTACTGAATGATGTATACTTACTAAAGTAAACTTAAATACAATCCAAAATATTCATGCAATTGCATTGTCAATACACAGGACAAATCTTACAATATAGTATGTTAGCTGCTATTATTTTTAGCATGCAAATAATTCAAACTTGTAGTTATATTTTTACTTATTTCATCTATTTTGGTGGCTGTTTTAATCTTTTTCTGAAAAAGTGGGATGAATATTTCAGATGATATGACAAGAGATTCCATGAGAAATTGAAACTATGTAAGTCTACAAATATAAAACTACTACTAATCACTAATGACTACTATCATTAGTGACCCTATTTAGAATTCCATTCAACTAGCCATTTTCTTTTACATTGATTCTATTTTAGCTGATTTTCAGTTTTTCTTCTAATCTAGTCAGCATTTTGCAGCCAGTGAACACGGTGAGTTGTAAATGGGTTATTTTGGTTCCTTCTGCTTATTAGTTCTTCCCTTGGTTTATTCTTGGGCTTGCTGTAATTTTTTATTCCTGACTAGCTGGTACTCTGGGTACCTAGGAATTCATGCTTGGAAGAAGATCTCAAGTTAAGTTTATTGCCACTATACTAACAGAAAGTATGCATTGTTTTAATATGCTCTTTATGTTATAAAACAAATTGATGAGTAAAACTCAAAAGATCATACAGTGCATAAAATAGAGAGTTTCCTATTAAAGATGACAATCAAGATTTTAATATTTATTGTTTTAAATGTCTTCTTTTCCCTTTTATCTATTTCTGTTTTTATTATAAGACACTTTCAAGCGTAAAACAAATGAAAACATGAGATATAAACTGAATAAATAACTGACAAAGACAAATGGAATGCATGCATTTCCTTTATACCTTCTTATCTGGTTCAGAAATTTTGGCAGATTAGAAGTAGAACTGGATTTGGTTGGAAGCTTTGCAGATTTTTTTTGCTTTTAAAAAGCAAAAAATGGTAGGCTTATTTTAGGTCCTAATTTCCAGTTTCCTCCCACTGATGGCACAACCTTTAGCAATTATAATCAATGAATATACTCAACATACAACAGTTCATTTAGTGACTGTTCGAAGTCACAATGGCACTGGAAAAAGTGACTTAGGATCATTTCCCAAACTTATGACTGTTGCATTGCAGCATCCCCAGGATCACTTGACTTACATTTGGATGCTTGACAATTGGTTCATATTTCTGACCATTGCAGAGTCCCAGAGTCATGTGATCATCTTTTAGGACCTTCTGACAAGCACGTCAATGGGGAAGCCAGATTCACTTAACAACCATGTTACTAATTTAACAACTACAGTGATTCACTTAACAAAAGAAATGTTGTAAAATGGAGCAAAATTTATCAACTTAACAAATTTCTAAATTCTGCAATATAAATTCTGGGCTCAATTGTGGTCGTAAGTCGAAGACTACTTGTAGATGGTTTCGAGGGTCACATTTAGCATTGTAGAACAATGTCATTAATGAGCTATAGTGGATACAACTCAATATACAAAGACTTCAATCTGTGCCTTCCTAATTCAGAGGGAGGCATCATAAAATTCAGTAAGGTTTATTTCCAAATAACTAATTTGGTAATTCTGTGGGATTCTAATTTTTCTATCAAGAAATTTAAATAATACTATTTAAATTTCTACAGCAGCTAGAATACAGTATACAAGATAGATATAGAAACAATTCTTTCTATTGATCAGAGTGCAGTGATAGAAAATATCTTTTTGCACTTAAATCCTTACTTCGGTATCTTTAGTAAGTTAAAGGAGCAGAGGTAATAAAGCTGAGAAAAGATTTCTATCAACATTTTGGAGTACCAGCTACAATGGGAGTGATTGGTTAGGCTTATGGGCTCCTTAAGGTAACATATATTTATGTGTCCAATGGTTTCTATTTTCCTTTTCTCATAAACTGTTTTTAAAGTGCCAACAATATAAAAGTCTATTTTATCTTTTGTATCTTCTAATCAGAAGCATGTGTATACTAATGTTAACTGACAAAGCATATATTTGATTTACATTCATGAGAGATTGAAAGAGACTAAAATTTGGAGTTCTTTCCAAATGAGGAAGAATTGATAGATAAGATTTTAGAATGTGCTGAAATGGACAGATTAACAAAAGAAATTAAAGAAAAAGAAGAGACAGATTATTATAGAATATGGAACAGATGGTATAAATGGTTTAAGACTAGAAATAAAGAATAAAGATTATTAGGAGAGAAGACTATGACACACACACACACACACACACACACATAAAACAAATGTATGGAGTGAAATAAAAATGTATATAACAAAAATGTAGAAATGTATAATATTAAAGATATAAGTAAAATATATAGATCTTTACAGGGGGGAAGACAAAAAAAGGACAATGGGGGAAAAAAGAGGAATGAAATGAAGACATAAGGGGGAAAAGACAAAATAATAGAAGGAAGACTACGATGAAACAATGCTTAAAAATGATAAGATATATATATGTTGTATGTTATGTGAATGTCATATATGTGTTATAATAAAAATTATAATTTGTTTTTTTAAAAAAGAAAGAGACTAAAATTATATACTTGAAGAAAAGGAATACTATACCAAGTATGGAGTTTAATTAATTGATAGCTTACCTGCCGGTGTATCATTTCCAGATTAGTTTTTGCTTTGTTGATTAGTGTATCTATTTCTGATGATTCCTTGATGTTTTTGTTTTCTCTAAAGGCATCTCTTATTTTTCTGATGGCATATGTCCTAAGTAAATTTTTAAGAAAAATGTAAGCATACACTGTCTTTTCAAAGCTGTATACAAATGAATATTGAGAGGAACACAAGATGAATATTGAGATGAACACAAGATGAATATTGAGATGAACACAAGATGAATATGTATTTGAAGGTGGTCTTTGAGATAAGTGGAAGTCATGTCATCCAGAGCTCTGAAAGCTAAAATTGGTATTTTGAATTATAACTGGAAATTTACTTGAAGTCAATGCAGCACTGGTAAAACTGATGCTATATATAGTTGTAACTGTTGCCTTCTGGCAGAAGATACAGAACAATTAAAACTTGGACCACACGTTTTCCGAATAGTTTTTATCCCAGAGCTATAATTGCACTCAACAATGAACTAAAGGGCCACCATCAGTGAGCTGTTGGACAGTATTACTTGGTCTGTTGTGTGGATGTTGTGTGGTTTAGGGGTGGGGAATTGTGGTGGGTGGGAGTGTGTTTGGGGATTGTTATGTGTGTTGGACCTCGTCTTTGGGTGTTAAGTGAATTTTGTTGTATGGGTATACTGTGTATACACGTACAATGATAATAAAGTAGTAGTAGTAGTAGTTATTATTATTATTATTATTATTATTATTATTATTATTATTATTACTGTTCACCGCCCTGAGTTCGAAAGGAGAAGGGCGGTATAAAAGTTTGAATAAATAAATTATTATTATTATTATTATTATTATTATTATTATTATTATTATTATCTCTCAGTCGACAGGATAGAGGGCATTGCAATTTACAAAAATAGAGTTTCTGGGTAGTCTTTAAAGGAATTCCCATGCAAAGGACAATTTAGTAGTCTCATTCCCATGCCTAATTTCTAGTTGAAAGGGATCCTAATAATCTACTTCATTTGCAATTGGGCTGGAGATTGGGTGGAAATTGAATCCTTGGAAGGCTATCTCAGGAAAGGGTGCATTATAACCTCATTTAAATATCTGACACATCACTACTACCAAATGGAATGCTAATTACCTCCCAGATTCAACCATCTCCAACTTCGCTAGCTCTCTGAAGTGGGGTAAGTGGGACACATGTCGAGCCCACAAGTGATGATGTTCATATCCCAAAACACTTTATATATTTCCTCCAAGTGGCAAGTGAAAACAAATCCCAGATAGTATTTCCAGACATCAATTTGATCACCTCAGTAGACCTGCTCCCACAGCAGAATCGGAATATTATTATTGAGATGTGCAAATAACCCTTAATAGTCCACAGCTAGATCTTCCTACTTATACCTCTCCAACATTCCAGGTGTTGCTGTTTCTTTATTTTCTAGAGATGCTTAGTAAATCAAAGTGATCCTCACTCTGGTACAATAGTTAGAAATGCTCTAGTTGCGTCCAAAATCAAAAATGTATCCAACAGTGCATACAACTACCTATCAGACTGTACTCATTATTAAGATCTCCAAATTCAGTCAATAATTTTCTTACTTCTTAAAGAATGCAGTGCAAAACTAGAATCCCAAATTCCATTAAAACTTGAAACTATATATCTGAATGAACATGCTTAGTTTTGCATTGTAACAGCCATTATTCAATGTATACTGAAAAAAAATTAAGATAAATAGCTTAAGCTACAGTTCATACTAATGACAGAAGAAAATAGTTTAAATTGTGTAGGCTGCAGGATTAGATTGGATTAATTTCCCCAATATTGTACTGATGACTAAGATGTCTATCTTAACAATATAAGACAAATGCAAGAGCCACTTATTAAATATATATGCATATAAACTATTCCTAACCATTAAACCAAACAAAAATCAATATGGGATTAAAGAAAATATTTATTATATATTATTTATAGCCTTTATTAAAACAAAAACAAAAAATCTACACCACGAAGTCTTATCCAGGAGATTTGAAGGCAAGCAACTGATTTCATCTGAAGATAAAGCTGTGAAACGGGTTCAACTTTATAGACTAAAAATAAAAGATTTACTCTAGCTTCATACATCTAGATATATTGGAATTCAAATGCCATAATTCTAATTAATTTTCAGCTTGCTGAGCTAAATTATTGGCTTTTAAAAGGTCCTAAACACACCTTATAAAAGAGATTTTGAATGTATTAACCGTGTTTTCCCGAAAATAAGACCCTGGCTTTTATTTTTTTGAACCCTGAAATAAGTGGTTGGCCTTATTTTTGAGGGTGTCTTATTACTTTGGAGCATGTAGAGCAAGATGGAGCTCCTCTTGCCATCTTACCTGATTTCCAGCTCTGTCTCCCTAACCCTAACCAGAGGATATGGCAGGGACCGGCTGCGCATGCGTGTAAATATTTTCGGGGAGGGCTTATTATCAGGGGAGGGCTTATTTTAGGGGAAACAGGGTAGTATCTCTGATTTTAAGTTTAATGTGTCAATGTAATGTGAATTAGAATTATATAATTTCCAGTTATTTTGCAAGTATTGGAGTTCAAGTTCAATACATGTGGAGGGCATCTGTTTCTGGGGAAGCTGCTAACTATCACAGGCTACAATCAGATCTTCTTGACTTACATTTCCTTCACAAGGAGGACACAGGCATTGAAAAGAGAGGGAAGACTGAGCTGACACACAGGTGGGACCAAAGATCTCACATCTTTTCTAATGGCTTCTTGGCATGTATGGATACTTATGGGAAAACGAGTCTTTACAGACTGGCTTTGGAAAGTCACCTGGGTGCAGTCCTACACTTACAAAGGACTATCACTATATCAACCTTTGGGGAATTAAGTGCAGTATCAAAAAATCATTTTCCAGCTGTCCTTTATCATTTTAAGAAGCCCTTAGAAACAACTACAGCTCCTGTTCTTATTTTCGATCTGCACTTTAACTATTCTAGTTTCCATTTTGAAACATACTTTCCTACCACCTGCTGTATCCAGGTACCAAAGTCAACAAATGAAAACAAAAGCAATTGAAAACCTAAAGGGAGCAAAATTACTGCTACCCCCAAATAACACATGTTTCCATTAAATCTCACAAACTCCAGCACAGAAGAGTCCTACCATAGCTCTGTAGCCACAATGGAAATAAACTGTTATGTATGGCTCTGATTGAAATACCAATTCTGGTTAGGTTATCCATGAGCTAGTCCTGATTTTCTTGTTTTATAGAAGCTCGGTCTGCCTTTGTAAACTGTAGAAACTTAATAACATATTTGTATCACAGAGTTTGGTATTTTGGTATATTTTCAAACAGAAAACAAAATTAAGGGAAAAGACTTCTATAAAATCTAAACCAGATACATTTTAAAACAAATATGAATTATTTTCTGCTATTGTGCATAAACAGCTACTTTATACACTCTTAAGAGTGATTCCCACCTCATCCCACGTGATGTTGGTAATATTGATTTTTAGTGGCTTCTTGAAGAGTCAGTCATTATTTTGATGGGCATTTTTAATAGGTGTCTAAAATGTTTTGTCTTCTTTTTGCTATAACTCTGTATATAAAATTCAGCTCCTATTGATTTGACATTATTAGTTTTGTGATAAAAAGGTAAAGGTTTCTCCTCTCCAGTTGTGTCTGATTATAAGGGGGTGCTCCCGGGATATAAGATCAAGATTCATTTCTCCTATTTCCCAGAGATTCCCCGGTTCACCTGATATGTTTAGCCTTTATTTCCTACTCCAGGACACAGACCCCCAACATAACCTCAAAGGTGGCAAAAATTTTTGCCGCAGTCATGGCTGGAAAAAAACGGGAGAAGAGACGGGCAAGCCCTACGGCAGAGGATTCCTAGTATTGATAGTACAGGTTGTATTTGAGGCAGTAGATGGTGCACTGTCACATGATCTATCTATATTTGTAAACCATACTCTCTTTTTATGTGTATATAATTTGGTCTTCGACCGCAATAAAAGCTTACTACTACTACTACTAAGGGGGTGCTCATCTTCATTTTTTTAGCAGAGGGAGTCAGTCTGAAAACATTGTCTGTAGTCATGTGGCCAGCATGACTATACACCAAGGAATGGAATGGACGCTGTTATCTTCCAACAAGATAACAGACATTATCTACCTATTTATCTACTCACATTTGCGTGATAAGAAACTTTTAAAAGGGTGGGCTACTCCCAGTTATATTCATAATGGAGGTTTCATCCAAAGTAATATCAATATTTGAAATAATATTTATAATTCAAAGCAGTAAAATAAATCAGTTAAAATAAAATTGCAATCTTTTTCAATAGTTTGGGTTTCTCCAAAAGTATAAATTTATTGGGACTCTGTCTTGAACAGAAAAATCAGACAAGGAAAAATGATATATTGGCACAAGATTTAGTGAGAATAGAACTGTGTCTTCTCAAATGAATATTCAACACTGGGGCTTTTAAATTATTTATTTTTATTTATTTTATTAAATTTCTATACCGCCCTTCTCCCAAAGGACTCAGGGTGGTGTACAGCCAGAAATAAAACCATGACAATATAAAAATTAAAAGCAGTTTAAAACAATTAAATAAATTGGCCAAAAACTCTAATAAAACCCATTAAAATAGTAAAATATTGTTATTATTTAGGCCAGCCCTGCTTGTTGGAATAGTAATGTTTTTAGGGCGCGAAAAAAGGTACGCAGGTTGGGAATCCTCCAAATCTCCGGAGGCAGCTCATTTAATAAATGTATTTTAATCAATTCTTTAAAATATTTGTATTATATGTATTTTATCATTTGTCTGTACACCGCCCTGAGTCCCCCGGGAGTAGAGCGGTATATAAATATAATATAATAATAATAATAAATAATAATTTCAGAGGGTAAATGAAAGCATTACCTTATAGTGTATTTGAATTTGCATATTAAGGTTTATTTCTTATTTGTTGCTAATACACATTATAAGCAATTGAATGGATCAATGTAACATGGTAATTAAGATACCTGACCAGGAGGGAGATCTTGACTCAAATTCACTCTCAGCCATGATAAAAATGATTTTAGGCCAGTTATCCTCTCAGTTCAGCCTATCCAACAGAATTATTGTTGAAAAAAATTGGAAACAGTCATCACCTTCAGCTCCATAAGAAAAGCCAAGGTATAATTTATAAATTGTGAATTTTTAAGTTACAATTAAAGCCAGTTAATTTTGTGTTCATAATTCTGTTTTCTTTCTTGTATACGTTTTTCATGAGAAGCGTTTTCCCTCCCCAGCCATTGTACTGGATTTTGTAATTACAGTTAAGTCTAACTTTATACATAAAACCCGACTACTATGGATTGTTCAACAAATCATATTTAAAAGTTGTCTGGAATATTCGATAAGGCACACTGATTACACAATAAAAGGCTTGTCTGGGAAACTGGCTTTGAGTGGTCAAGATATTTTATGATCATATGAACTTTCCTCTAGCAGCGTCCCAAAGAAACAGTTTTCTAATTTCTAACCATACATGCTCTGCTCAAAATATTTGAAATGAAAAACTGATGAAAATGCCAATGCATCTAGCGGCGGGGGGGGGGGGGGGAAGAATCATCTCCTGGGTAAGGCTACCAGATATGGAGGACAAAACTCCAAATGACCATTAAATGACAGCAAAGAGAGACGGAAAAGTGTAAACTTTTGTCACAGTCTTCTGGTTCTCTGAAGTGTCCCAGATCAGATCTGGAACCCTAGTAAAGACATTGTCCTGCATTCGATTTGTATACCTTTTAAAGTCTCCTTTCCCATATACTCTCAGAATTGCCATGTTTAAGGGGCTTGCGACATTATATAACTATATGCATGTATTCACACATCGCTAGCCTATTTTTCTAAGATGCAGCACAGACTAACACGATTTAATAACGTCTCCTTTATTATACAACGCTATAAAACCAAACACACTTTACAGGACAAGCGCCAAAATAAAGACAGAGTAAGTTGAACTTAAGCATTATATTTCTGTCCTGTTCCCCCCCCCTCCCCTTTCCCTACCTATAGCCGTAGGCGTTGAAAGCCTGGCTTTCTCGCAGCAAGGCCCGATAGAGACGCAGCACTTCGGTCCTCCTGGACGCTGCCATCTTGTAAACACGCTGCCGGGCTTCCCGGCAAGCCCCCCTGCGCCTTTGCTGCCTCGGTCGGAGCCTGATTCCGGAAGCGGCCCGGGGACGCGCGGAGGTCGGGACTCGGTTGGTGAAACCGGTGCTGCGCGGGAGGCGTAAGGCAAGGCAGCTTGCCGCTCGGCCTGCCCCTTCTCCAGGCGACCCAGTCCCAGGCGGAGGGTGGTTCGGGTTCTGCTCCTGGCCTGGGAGACGGGTCTGGCAGGAGGAAAGAGGAGGTGAGTCTGCGGAGGTGGTGAAGGAGGGCGAGCGGCTCTGCGATGTGCTGGGCCGGAGAAGTGGATTCCTGTTCCCTGAAGGGGGAGGAAAAAGTGTGCGTGTGTGTGTGTCCCGTTCTAGTCGCTACTATCACTCGCTGGTCTTTTTAAAATCCTCCTGCCCAGCACGTGCATTTCTGTCCCAATCTTGCAAAGAGTCATGAGTTGAAAAATCGTTTCCTTCCTAATGCATTGTGATATAACTGCTTGGATAACGCCGGTGGTGTTTTGGGACTTTTGGCGACTTCGGTCCCTTAGTAAAATGCTTACGATTGGCTCAGGGGTGCCTGTCTGTCGTCGTTTCGGATCAAGGGGTCAGGACGTTCCCCCCACTTGCCAACTTTGGCTCCTGCCCACCCAATTGTGGTCGTAACTTGAGGATTACCTGACATAGCACAGAAGCCGATACCTCACGTTTACTATGAGTTATAAAAGAATCAGGATCTATACTATGTGCATAAACGAGAACCAGTCATTCTGGTTTCTGCATTTATTGATGTATTTCTTTTGCAAGTTATGCTATTTATATATCTATGGCATAGAATTATTCAGTATGTTCCTGCTCCTTCACCCATATGCATTCATGTTAACAGATTTTAGTAACATCCAATTCCCATCATGGTAACCAACGAAGACAATAGCTACAATAGCTAAGGATCGTAGGAAGTTGGTTCAGAATATCTTGAAGTTAGCAGGTGATTTTCCCCTGTGTTACAATGAGAAAAATCTTTGTATGTAATCTCTTTTTTCCTGCATTCACTTATCTGTTTGCATTTTACCTGTGGTTCTATTGAGGTTACTAAGATGAAGCAAATCTTACACTTTTTCTGATGTGGGGTGGTGAGGTTAAATGGAGCTATAATAATAATGTAACATTTTCATATAAAGCTGAATTAAAACAGATTCTACAGAATAAAACATACAAATAAAAGCAATACAGGTTACGTGGTTAACAACTGCTTTGTTCAGCGATCATTTGACCTCACAGTGACTCTGAAAAGTAGATTTAGAACCAGTCCTTGCTTGGACCTATGACCATTGCAGCATTCCTGTGATCACGTGATTGCGATTTGGTCACTTGGTAATTGGCATGTTTTTACGATGTTCGCAGTGTTTTGCACTCGCATGATTGCCAAGTAAACTCAGTAAGAAAGTCAGCAGAGAATCACAAGTCATAGTGACATGAGGGTGTGCTTAATTTAAATACTTAATGCATATTAATAATAATAATAATAATAATAATTTATTAGATTTATCAAGGTGCCTAATAGGAAACTTAAGATGATAAACAGAGTTAAAATCTCATTAAAATAAATTTACAAAATCAAACTCGGTACATTCGGTAAAAAATATCAGGCAAAGTAGATTTTTAGTTTTCTGAAGGACAATGAGGGTTGCATGTTGGACACGCCTGGTCTAGTGGTTGAGGCACCAGGCTAGAAACTAGGAAACTCAAAGTTCTAGTCCCACTTTTTGTCAACCCTGAAGTTAGCCAAACTGTGGCCATTTTCCTTTTTGTGATTTTCTCTAGGGTGGTTCCTTTCTCGTTGCTTCAGGGCTGACACAGCCTTGAGTAAAGGGGCCAGGGAGTGGGGTGTAGAGATAGCTGGAGTATTGCAGTCAAAACAAAATTCCTTCCCCTGGGAATCAAGGATGTTGGTGCAGGTGTTCAAAAGGTGGAGATTGTGGTCACCTAGCAACTGGACTGTATGCTGATTGGACCATGTGACTGGAGACTATGGGGAGGAAGTTACAAAGTTTTACTTTTAATTGGGTGAAAAACCGGTGGGAACCTAGAGCTGATTTTTTACCAGGGACTTGCCAATTTGATATGTCCAAATAAAATGTTTGAGAAATTGCCTGCCTCAGAGTTCTTATTGAATGAGACATATTACTTGGAACCCTGACACTTTAGGCATGAAAGCTGGCTTGGTAACTTTGGGCCAGTTGTTTTCTCTGACTAATTCTCCTCACAAGGTTGTTGTGGGGGAAAAATAGGAGAAGGAAGGAGTATTACTTACATTCACTGCCTTGAGTTATTTATAAAAAAAATAATGGGATAAGAACATAAAATAAAAAAAAATTCTGTGCATCCTTTATTAACAAGACACTATTAAATTCAAATCTATCCTTAGCCAAGGAAGTTCTCTGGAAGATTTTGGTCAAATCACTTTAATCCAAATTGGCAGTAGTTGTGAAGGGAAATTGGAGAGAGTACTATGCATTGAGCTCCTGAAGGAAAGTGGGATGTAAATCTAAGAAACATTTATATTCTCTGGAGGAAAATCTTACCAGAACCCATACATCTCTACTCTTTTCAAATGGAGAGTTGGTATCTGCAAGGAAAAGAGCCCAGAATGTACCCTTGTAATTGCAGATAACATATGGTAGTTAAATGAAGATGGGTTAAAAATAGGGGGAAAAATATGGAACATTATATAAGAATCAGTCTATTCAAATAGTTTGGTATACATTTGAATGATTGTTTTTACAAAAGCTGTAGATGGAATAGGAAAAAGAGAACAGTTTGTAAAGATGGCAATCTCCCTTTATACTACCTAGAACACCGTTAGCAATCGAAGTCCCTACTAATCTGATTAAATTACAAAAAAGACATAAAATACAGGACCAATTTCTCTTTCTGATTCCAAAATTGTCTGCCTTTCTCAGAGATACATCCCCCCCTCCCACCAGTCTTATGCTTATTCTGCACTGTGGCTTATATTCTCATACACTTGGTAACTGGCACAGGCTTCCTTGCACAGATGTTTTCCTCCTAGGGATAGTAATGTAGATATTTAAAATGTCCTTTTTCACAAATGCTTCACCAAAGAGTGCTTTGCAGCACCTCCACGGGACTGTGATTCAAGCTTTTCCCAAATTACATTACTTCCTGTTGGTCCCCTGATACTAATAAAGGTTTCAGCATCTTTTCCATTAAAGGTTGTTGTGGTTGTTGCTGTTGCTGCTGCTTTCTTCCAACACTTGTACTGACCCTGGAGAGAAACTCCAGGAAGCATCTGAGAGATGAGAAATCATTAGAATAGAAAACCATCATCAGAGTCTAAAACAGAACTAAATGGATGTTGGTCCTGCAAGGTAGACCACACCATGAAACAGTTTTGATATAAGACTAAAACTACTTTTATTAGAATAGCTATGGATTGGGGTGTCAAACTCAATTTCATTGATGGCCGCATCAGCATTATGGTTGCCCTCAAATTGCATGTAAGACTATGTATCTCATTAGTTGAGGAGTGCATTATGTCGGGGGTATAAGGAAGCTGCACTCTTCACAGCACTCTTAAGGTCCCAATAACCGGAGACCGGAGAGTCTAGCAGTAGAGGGATGGAGCCGCAGATCTCGCATCCGGATGGACAGCAGCAGCTTCAAAGGATGTGTGTGTACTTCAACAGTATGGCTTGGGTTTCTCGACAAGCTTTGGCCCTGGCCTGATGCACGGGAGCCTCCCATCTCGCGTTTCCTTGTGACTTTGGGAGAAACTCTGTGAGGTGAGCAGCTATTTGTGGGAAAGTGCAGCACAGATGAAAGAAGAGGAGGAGGGAAGGTGGCAAGGCAGGGAGGGGTGAGAACTGAAGAAACACACAACCTGAGTGTTTTCCGTTCTTTCTCTTTCCTTCCCTTGCCAGCCACTCGCTCTCAGGCAGAGGGTGCTTTAACCATGCCCGCCTGCCCCTGTGGTTACTGCTGCCACACAGCTTCATGTGTTGAAGAGGCTCCCGTTGCCTGTCCTCTTGCAGAAGCAGCGGGGGCCAACCAGCTATTCTGGGGCTGGCCAGGTGCTCCGGACTGCCTGGGGCCATGCAAGAAGTCCATTTGGGTGGGGAGGGAGGGAAGCCCCAGCCTGCCTGTCCTGGCCGACAGCTCTGAGCTCCCTGCTCTGCATCTTTTGACACGACCTCCGTTGCTCTTGCCACTTCTGGTCTTTGCGCGTGCATGCGTGCCAGAAATTAGAAAACCAAATGGCTGACACGCATGCACACACTGGAAACAGGAAGATCATCTTCCTGGAGTGCGCATGCACATTGGGCGACTGCTCTTCCAGTTTCTGGTGCGCCTGTGTGCGTGAAAACCAGCTCGCTGGAACCCGGAAGAGCAACGGGCAATGGCTCCACATGCCCAGAGAGATGGCTCTGCGTGCCACTTTCAGCATGTGTGCCATAGGTTCACCATCATGGCTCTAAGGCAGTGATAGCTAACCTTTTTGCCATGGCGTGCCAAAAGCAGGGGGAGTATTGGGGGATCGCGCACGCAGGCCCACACCCATAATTATATGTGCCCTGCCCCCTGTGCATGCGCGCGTGACCCCCCATGCTTCCCCCACTTTTGGCACGCGGTGGCAAAAAGGTTAGCCATCACTGTCCTATGATAAGCATGTATGCAAAATTTATATGACATATAACTTTAAATTGGAACTCACAGGAGTCAGTGTACACTTTTATATGTAATTACAGCATCATATCTGTTTGTCGACCTCTGGTCCCACCAGAGGTCAGCAAATGGGCCATTTCCAGCCTCTGGAGGGCCTCCGGGGTGTGTGGAGAAGGCTGTTTTCGCCCTCCCCAGGCTCCTAGAAAGGCTCTGGAGCCTGGGGAGAGCAAAAAACAGGCCTTCCTCACCCACCAAGAGACAGGAAACAGCCTGTTTCTCTACTTCTGGTGGGCCTGGACGGACTGAAAATCAGCTGGCCGGCACGCGCATGCACGCTGGAGCTGAGCTCACATGCCCACAGATATGGCTCTGCGTGCCACCTGTGACACGCATGCCATAGGTTCACCATCATGGCCCTAGGTATATTTTTAATACTGTCATGTGCTGCTCTTTATTTTGTGTTAAATTAATTTCAGTTTAATGGCAGCATTCAGCTCTTATGGGAGAAAGTGTAAACGCTGAAACTCAGTAATTGACTGTGATATTTTCCAAGGGGATTTAAGCAATTGCAGACTTACACTATTCCATATTTTTTTCCATTTTGTGTGTGTGTTTCCAACTTTTAATATTCATTTTATGTTATCCTCAAAAAAATACATAAGATGCCAGGGTATGCTACTGTTGAAATTGTGATTGATTCCTTAGTTTTTAGCTTGGCTCTGCTGTTTGGAACAGAACAATGGCAAGGTAGAGATATTTTTTTCTCAATAACCACAAAAGGTATTGTGAGAAGTTGTTTGTTTGTGAGGAGGGTTCAGCAGGTGCTACTCAAAGGGTTTGTAACAATTTGAGATGGGGCAGTGCCAAGTGAAGTACCCCACATACTTGACTCCCTACTACTTGAGTTGACCTCTAGTTTTCCATAGTTCCATACTCTGGTGCCTGAATTTTGGTACTTTCTAGAAGGATTGATAAAAGGGATTGCAAAGAGAGTGCAGTGAAACTGATGTATTTCTCTGCTCAACTGTAACTATAACTGCATTTCACTGGTACTATATAGGATTGTCTTTAAAATGGAATAAAATGGGACATTTAGGCTGTTAATCTTTGCAAACAACTGTGAAAGTCATTGCTGAATGGTTACCAGGCACAAATTACAAGTAGTCCTTGACTTACAACTGGAATTGAATGGAATTATGATCATACATTGTGGTCATTAGGTGCGTTACAAAGCAACTGCACCCAGTTTTATAGCTTTTCTTGTGGCAGAGGAAACACCATCAGTGTTAAGTGAACCTGTTTCCCTCAACAGAAGTGTTTTGTCAGAATCCAGAAGTAAATGCTGGAAACCAGCATAAAATATTGAATATTGCAGGGGAATGTGGATGCACATGACAGAATTTTGAAAATGGGTCATAAGTATCTCTGGTTAATAACTTCATTGTAACTTCTACCAATTGCTAAGTGACTAGCGACTGAAGACTGCCTATAAGGCTGGGGTTCCCAACCCCCAGGCCACGGTCTACTATCGGGCTGTGGGCTATCTGCAACTGGGCTGCGTGAGCAGTGGACCAGTGTGCGTGCATACGCACACAGTTCAACTTGCACAAGCGATGGCCCGGCGCACATCCACAGGGGCATCAGCTCAACTTACGCATGTCGAGCTGCATGTGCATGGACTGGTGTGGTGGCCTGCCACTTGCATGGCCCGTTTCCCCTCTCTCCCCCGCCAGGCTGCCAGGCTGCAAAGGTTGAGGACTCCTGTTACAAGATACCAATGTCAAAACTTTGAAAATACAAAAATATTTTATATATGTACATCACTTAGCCATGCTTTCTAATTGTCTATTAAAGTAATATTTTTTGTATTTCTTTTGGGTTCTATTAGTTGGCTTGAGTTTTCATTTAACTAGAAAGACAGGATATAAATTAAATAAGCAAACTGTAATCCAAATTACATAAACTGTGTGATGTCCTTTTTAAGGAGTATTGAGTACTGTAGATGTAATATTTTAATTGTACCTTAAAAGATTGTTTGGTATTATCCTTCCCTTTACTATCAAGGATAGATAATATGAGATAAATTGCAGCATTTGATAATACAAAATGGATTTGTGTAAACGTGTTGGGCTAAGACTTCCTTCCTTTCTTCATTGCTTTGAAAATAAATACAAGAATGAAAATAAAAAGGAAAGAGTATGTGAAGTGGCTATTGACTTTTAAGCGGCATACTTTGTGGAATGTTATTTGTAAAACTGAGATTTTAAAATGAGATGAGCTTTTTTCAAAATAAAAAGTGGCTGAAACTAGCTATCTCTGTTGGTCAATAAATCATCTCTTCATAATGCCAAAAAGGAATATTTCAATTTCTCTCTCATTAATTTCTCTGTTGGTATTTTGACATGGCACTATTGAAATAAGATGGGTATAACAGATCAAAGTATTGATTAGACTGTGGTTTGATCTGTATTTCTCTCAGATCTTTCTACCATGTAGCCTTGTCATGAAGACTCAATTTTCTGCTTTCAACAATATTGATAGAATTACACCTTAAGTGTTTGAAATAGTTACATGGATGGTTTTTCTGTGGGAAATAGGTCCTGCTGCCAATTGGTCTTTCATATTTGCCTCTAGAAGAGATTGGTGTAACCATTGTAATACATGTAACAAATAATGACTGTAATGTAAATTGTGGACAACCTAGAACAGTGATGGCTAACCTTTTTGCCATCATGTGCCAAAAGTGGGAAGAGCGTGGGGGGATCGTCTACGTGTGTGCCCACACCCATAATTCTATGTGCCCCCCCTGCGCACATGCCTGTGCGCCCCCCTGTGCTCTCCCTGCTTTTGGTACACGATGGCACAGTGGGCCCAGTATGCCTGTTTTTTGCTCTCCCCAGGCTCCATTGCCCTTCTAGGAGTCTGGGGAGGATGAAAACGGCCTTCCCTACTGCCCCCCCCGGCCCGGAGGCCCTCTGGAAGCCAGAAACTGCCTGTTTCCCAACTTCCGGTGGGCCCAGAAGACCTGAAAATCAGCTGGCCGGAACACGCTGGAGCTGAGCTCGCATGCCCACCAATATGGCTTGGCGTGCCACCTGTGGCACACGTGCCATAGGTTTGCCGTCACGGACCTAGAAGTTTATAGAGATGAAAAAAATATAATCTGAGCCTTAAATAGATTCAGCATCCCCCCCCCCCCAGTGGGGTGTTATTTTCTTCATATTCTTAAAAGGCGTGTTGCCACAAGAATACATATAATTTACATCACTCATTTAAGTGCGCATTTAACATTTTGGAGGGTTCAGGGATAATTGAATAAATCTTTGCTTTCTTATTGTTGGGTATAGATAACTGTATGCTTTCCTTCTCATTGGGTATAGTTTTCCGGTTCATGACTAATAACTTTATTTAACATGAATGTTTTCCATGAAATATATCAATATCCTAAATCATTCTGAGGAAGTAAACCCAATTAATATAATATTAGGAAGAAACCTAGCATTTAATCTGCAGTATATTTTATTTTCCACAAAGGGGAGCTCTATGAAGTAAAAATGAATTGCAGCAGTATTGATGTGAACCGAAAAAAAGCTGATTTCTAAGCATGTCAACTGATTTTGTACATATTCAATGAAAAAAAAGATTAGATGAATTATTTTATTCTAAGTCTTTGTGTGCCATTGTGTAAGGCACAGCAAGCTACAACCAGTCTCTAGCAATACTATACACTGTTTCAGAACTTTTTATCCACTAAGAATTTTCTAAAAGGAACCTGTCGTTCTTTGTCAAAATAAGTATTTTCCTCTCTTTGGACAATTAGTTAAAGGGAGAATAAAGTTAGAAACAGAACAACTTTTAAAATCTCATTTAGATAAAATAAGAAATGGTAGGTTTGGTTTAAATAATGATTGAAAATACTATTCAGAAAGATTGAAGAAGGTTATAATATTTTGAATAAAAATGTATTCTTTCTGTTTACTATAACCCAGTGCTTCTCAAATAGTGGGGCGTGCCCCCCAGGGGGGGTGCGAGGCTCCGTAAAAGGGGGCGCATTTGACCTCTGCATCTGATTGGCTGTCCAAAACCCTTGTGACACGAGCCTGTCGGAGTCATCTTTAGTGTGGGACGTCCGTCCACACTTACTTTGTTGCCCGACGGATGTGCGCCCAATTGATGCCCAAATGACGGACAATGACCTTCTCCTGTGAAACATAACGCTGCCCCAATTAATCAAACTTGCTAAAGAAATCGGGCTACCGCTGCTGACATTTGCATCGATAGTGAGCATTAAGCCAGTACATGTGACTGCGCATGCTCCTCCCTTTCAAGGAGAACAGACCTTTTTCTAATAATGATACTATTTACAGTCGCGCGGGGGGCGCGAAAAATGTTTTCTTCTTCCTAGGGGGGCATGACAGAAAATAATTGAGAAGCACTGCTATAACCTGAATACATATTCAGCATTTGGAGCAAGGTATAGATTTCAATTTAGATGGTACATACTATGTGAAACAAATCATAGCGCATATACTTACAAGGTCGTAAGAGTTTGATCGGTTTTAGTTCAATTCAGTACTGTGAATATTTAGAAAAATATTTCTGTCATGATACTCTTGAACAATGATCATCAGCTCTCAAATTATACTAATAACTTCATTCTGTTTATTTTTTCAATAAAAATATAAATATTGTTATTAAAGATGTACATGTGTCATAATTCATTTTATTCCTAAATAGTGTTTTGTAAAAGTAAAAAATTGACAACCAACAAAAATGACTGTATCAGTCATCCTGCTAATCAATGTCGTTCTTTTTATTTGGAATATGAAAAAGGAGCACATTGGCTTTATTACTTCTCAGAATGCTTCTCCATTTTGAATGACTTACACCAAAGAAAAGAAAACACTCCTTTTATACTGGCAGTGCTGCAGAAACTGACTGCTTCAGCAGTCTCTAAATACAAATGTTTAAGTGAGTTTCTTTCTAAACATTACCCTTTGCCCTGACAATTACTTTAGTTGGTATTATGGAAGGATGATTGTGGGATGTTCATGCCAGAGCCAAATTCTATTCTTCATCAGTTAAGGAATGACCCCAGTTCTAACTCTGAGAATAATTGGCAAGAAAATAACCAAGAGGCAGTGCTTGTTCCATTTGCTTTTTTAGAGTCTGTAATTTAACTCTGTCAGTGCCTATTTCTCTTTCCAAGGTTGCAGTCAATTTCTTCCAAAGTTAGCAACATGAAAAATAAAACATTGATGTCTGCCTTTATCTGCCTTTGTTCGAGGCAGACCCCCCCCCCCCTCCCACGCTTTGGGATAGTTATTAAATGCTCAGTTTTTCTCTTTGGCCCTGGAGTGGAAGGGTCACCAACCTTTTGGACCTCAGGGACCACTAAATTCATAATTTAAAATCCCGTGGACCACTAATATGATCTTCCAAATGACCACCTGGGTGGGCATGGCTAGGTGGTCATGTGACTGGGTGGGCGTGGTCAACTTGATGTCACTCATGTCGGGTGCCTCGCCGGCCTCTATTCACCCCTCCCCTCCCAGCCACTTCTCCCCTGCCTGCCTGGGCTCCTTAGGGCCCCAGTTGTTGGAGCTAAACAGCCACCATGAGAAAGAGCTGACAAAACAGCTGGCTCAGTTCAAATTGGGTCTGACCGAGAAGGAGGCTCAGCAGAAGCACCACAGTGAGGACTAGGAGTATAGGCTTTCTAAGCAGAGAGAAGACCTGTGGGAATGCAAGGCTAGATACCAGCGCCTGGAGGGTCAGCGGGCTGAGATGGTCAGCCAGTTCCAGGCCATGATACAGTCCCACTGGAACAAGGCCCTCCGGCTCTTCGCCACCAGCGGCGCTTCCCTTCAGCCTTCACCCAAAGCCCCGCACCAGGAGGCTGAAACAAACCCCAAGTCAGAATTTCTGCCCCCCTCCGACCCGCACAAAAAGACCCTGAAGGGAGAGACTCTCTGCAGTAACACAAGCACTCATTGCACGAATCCGGCCCAGGGATCATAGTTTGAGGACCCCTGATTTAGTGCAATATAAGAAATGCAAATAATTTTTCTGCGGACCACCAAAATTTTCTCACGGACCACCAGTGGTCCACGGACCACCAGTTGGTGACCGCTGCTGTAGAGAAATCTTTGGCCCTTTCACTTATATCTTCATGATTTTTGATAAATTGCATCAAAATAGGCCACTTCTTGATACAGCTCTCCAGTTAGTCAATTAAGGGGTCCCATGGAAAACTTTGCTTTCCAATCTTTCTCTTTCCTCAAAGTAGCTGCTTTAAGGTGCGGGCTGCAATATCAGTTATATTAGCCTTATTTCTGTATTATTGAAATCCTCATGCCTGAGAAATCTATTCTTTGCTTTCTATCATTCATTTTCCTTCTACTTATTTATATTCCTACTGGTGGCTTTAATCATTATTGACTCCTGGAGGCTGCCTGGACAAGTCCCTGAAGTTTTCTTGGCAAAACATCAGAAGTGTCTTGATTTCCTGCTATCTAAGACTGAGAGAGAATGACTATCCAAAGGTCATCCAAACTGACTTTATGCTTAAAGTAGGACCAGAAATCACAGTCTCCCAATTTCTGGCTTGATGCCTTAACCATTACACTAAACTGGATTTGCGCCCCATGTTCAGGTTTGCTCCATCACTTTAAATTCTCTAAATCATTTTTTGTCTTTGCAGTTTTAGAGAGTGGTTAGATCCCTGGACTATTAATTTATCTGTCATGTCCATGAAAAGAAACGATATAGACAAAAAGATGTTTTTCTGCTCCAATAGGTATTCCGTTTCCTTCTGAAATATTCTGCTGCAAGCCTTTTTTATAATCCTTTGCTTCAGAGATGGGTTGGAAATTTTTCTTCTAAGTTTTCAAACATCAGAGTTCTTTACAACTTGGGAGCTATAAATTTTCTCAACCATAGTTAGTAATCGAATCAGGAACAGAGAGACTACATTTTGATCCAGATTTATTGCAGGAAAGTATTGATCAGTCTGTTTCCAACAAGTGTCTATTTCACATATTGGGAGTTCATTCTGGCAAGATCATAAACTACCTAAAATGAAACACTCCTACCCAGAAGAGATAGCAGAAACCTTATGCCTGCTTTGGCTCTTTGCTAGTCCAATTTAGTTCAGGTCAGCCATGGTTCGTTCAATAAGCAAAGTTTACAAAGAGAAGAATGCAGAATAATGAGAACATGAGTTAATGCAGAATATTCGCAATGCTGAGTGAGTCAATCTCTTTCATAAGCAATTGCAGTGGCTTTTGAGTAGTTGACCCATGATATTAAGCCTTCCATATTTAAAAAACAAAAAATTCTGGTAAGCATGAACTGCTAATAAAAATGTGGCCTTTTCTTTAGCAAATTCTAGAGCAAGGGCATTAAGCATTTTTCAGGTCCCAAAAATCTGTTAAACAAATAAATCTGGAACCCCTGATCAATTTAAAATCTATTTTATTAGTCTGTTCCACTCAATTCTTTAAAAAAAATATAGAATTGTTTAGATGCTTTTTCATAAAATAGGATATTTGAATGTTCTTTACTATGAAGTAGACTTTTTATATGAATTCAGTTCAGTATATACTTGTAAATGAAAAAAATTGCGTCAAGTAAGTGTTTTTCACCAAAGGCTATTTGCATTCCTAACCATGTAATAGTTCAGGAACCAGCTTAACTTGGTTAAGAATTGCCAGATATTCCTTTTTCGCTCTTGTTTTACTTCAGACGTAATAAGGAATTGGCTTATTTTGTCTTCCTAATATAATAGGTGAGGAGAAAAAAGCATGAGTCTGTCACTCATTACAGTTTTTGTTTTTCATGAATTGGATCTTCCTTTCAGCTGTTCTAAAAAAATCACATTACATTTGCTTTTCTTTACAAAGTGGTTTATAACCTAGGATAAAAAAGAACTGTTTATCGAATGAATATTTTATTTTTTAAATGCAAGGTATGCTTTTCTTTAATGTTGCTTCAGGATAAAAAAAGTGGTTTCTGTAGGAGATTGACCAGGTTGAGCCCTAGGATGGAATCAAACACGTCATCAGTTTGGAGTTGCTTTGCTTCCAAAAGTCCTTCTTGAATTCCATTGGTTCTTTTTTAGCCCCAATTTGCCTTGACTGTTAGTAGATCAGATTCTTGTATATGGGTAGCATTTAATAAACTTGAAGTACTTTGAATAAACTCAAGATCAGAAAATATCAAGATCTGAAAATCAAAGTTGAAAGATTATAGTACAAACTGACTATGGTTATTGGCATTCTGGGTACATTACCAAAAAATCTTGGATGGCGTTTAGAAAATATGCATCATGACAAAATTTCCATCAGTCAATTAAAACTGTAATGCTTGAAACCACATGTCTAGTACATCAGTACATTATGATATCCTAGGTTCTTGGGAAGAATTTGATGCATATGAAGCCAATACTAGTCAAAGAACAGACAGCTGCAATTTCACATTATTGTGTAGATCACCATCATCATCACCACCATCACCACCACCACCATCATCATCATCTACCCAACTCCAGCTACTCTTCATTGATGTGCCACAGTTGTTAGCCATAGTTACACAAACTACCAATATTTTAGACATTTTCTTATCTGCATTGTTACATTCAAAAAAATAATATTCTGTTCCTTAAACAATATATTTCTGACTGTCTTGTGCCATAAATTTGGCATAAGGACACAGGGTTTGAGTGACTGAGCAGATGAGATATCTGGAACAGAAATTATTATTATTTTTGAACAAATGTTAATTTTGAAAACATTCTCTTAACCCGCCCTTTTTTGTTTTCACTCTAACAACATAAAACACAAACTTGCAAGAATGCCTTGAAATTTGTTGACTAATATGTATAACATGTTTGGTGTCTATCATAAACACATTCTCTGCCGGTGTTTTAAAGCATTTGAACTGTACACGCCTTGTACATATTATTGTTTGATCTGTCAAGAGATTTATTAATACCTGTGAAAGCATTCTTTAATATTTGTTAAATTGAAAAGAAAATAATTCCTGCCCTACCATTTTCAGTGCTTTCTGGAGTGTGCTTTTTTTCAGGTGAACCAAATTTGTAGTTATTTTTTAAAAGAGAAGCACAGCGGCTCCAGTAGACAGTCAATTCCACTGCAGCTTGCCTATCTCTTCCTGTCTAACCATATCAAGCCTATCCATTTCACAACAGCAAGTGAGTGTGCAACCAGTTGCATCACTACTCCACATGGGGCCAGCACTGCCTTAGTATAAAAAGACATGGAAATATTTTTTTTCCCATCTTGAAAGACTACTTGCAATTTTGTTTTCCGTCTGATTGCTGCAGTAATTTGATCTTAGCTATCATTTTTCCTTTCTGCTGTCAAATCTTGCAGCTTAAGTTAAAAATTTTATTCTGAAATACGACGCAGAGCGTAGCTCTCTTAAACTCTGAAAGAAAAGAAGAAACTTCATTTTTTTCCTTTCACTTACGTTTTAAATGACATCTTGAGTGACTATAAAGAGACTGAATTTATTTTTGAAAGAGCTATTATTTAGAAATTATTTTAAATAAGCATGCTTTATCTAATTTGTTGTAGCTTATCTCACTTTTTCTCACTTCCCTTGGTCTGTTATTCACTCAGTGCAATGAAAATTATTAACAAAATTGGAAGTGTATCGGTTCAGTGAAAGTAACAGCAATGCATTCAGTATTCTGGGCAAGAATTTCAGCCTCATGCCAAATGCTATTAATGTCCATCTTATCTCCTTCTATATTGCACTATTTATTTATTTATTTTATTTTATTTTATTTTTATTTGATTTATATGCCGCCCTTCTCCGGAGACTCAGGGCGGCTTACAGTGCGTTAAGCAATAGCCTTCATACTTTTTGTATATTTATACAAAGTCAGCTTATTGCCCCCACAATCTGGTCCTCATTTTACCCACCTTAGAAAGGATGGAAGGCTGAGTCAACCTTGAGCCTGGTGGGATTCGAACTTGCAGTAATTGCAAGCAGCAGATGATAATAGATGTTAATAACAGGGTGCTTTAAACCACTGTACTACAGGCTCTTTGTATATATATAGACGTTCATGGAGAAAATCTATCTAGGGTACATGGTCATTAAAAGCTGACAATCACTAGATGGCACACAATCAATCGAATATAAATGCTCACTAGATGATAACATTTGGTTTTGCTGTTTATGTGGGATGATAAGCCTTCCTAAACAATGTGACAGTGCTGTCATCTGGAAGGACTTTTAGTTAGTAATAAACATCATGTGAGCTAACATTGCCACTATGCCTGCTTTTTTGTAAAATGGTAGTATTTTCCTAATGTCCCAAAGGAACAACAAAGTCCAATTGCCTTTTGAAAAAAGCATCTTTCGGACAAGCATGATCTGGATGACTGAGAATCTCCATAGATATTTTCTTAGTGTCGATTCATACAACCTTTTGTTGTGAAGTGGTAATTATTTTACTGAACTTTGTACATAAGATGGTGCATTATTTAAACAAAGTAACAGAGGGGAAAATTCCGTCTGAAAATCCTTAGTAGATGCTTACATCTACTGCTATTCAAATCTGCAGACAGTGAACAGAAATAGTAATGTGAGTATATTCTTGGGTTTTCAAAGATTGGTGAAGTTCAGAAGTTGAGAGTCATGCTCCATGACGCATTAATGAACTCACACCAAGAATCTTTATTTTTAAAACAATATGAAGTTTCTTTGTTTGCTAGGATTTCTAGTTAGCATTGCAAGGACTGGATCCAGGGTTTATCTAAGTAGTAGAGAAAGGAAGAACGCTACAGCCCTAATCCCCCCCCTCCAGTCCTCCTGTACAAAATTAGCAGTGTTACTATATGTCTTCAGAGAGGAAGAACTTCCCTGCATTGTGCAGATAATTGTACAGGTACAGAAAACTTACAATAGGTTGTTTAGTGACCAAAGATACAATGGCACTGAAAAAAGTGACTTATGAACATTTTTCACACACTTACAACCATTGCAGCAGCCCTATTGTCATGTGATTAAAATTCAGATGCTTAGCAGCTGATTCATATTTGTGACGGTTGCAGTGTCCAGGAGTCATGTGATCAGCTTTTGTGAGCTTCTGACAAGCAAAGTCATGGGGAAGCCAGATTCACTGAACAACTGTGTTAGTAATTTAACAACTGAAATGATTCACTTAACAATTGTAGTGAGAAAAGTCGTAAAAATGAGGCAAAACTCACTTAACAAATTGTCTCACTTAGCAACATAAATTTTGGGCTCAGTTGTGGTCATAGGTTGAGGACTATCTGTACTTCTTAGAGTCATTGATTCTTAGGAATGCGGTAATAGCAAATCTAGAGAGCAAGAGAACTAGGAATGGCATGAAAACTGGCATCTAGTTTTATAGGAACCTGTAGATGGTTTGCCAGAAGATCTCTTCACTATTTTGGATGTTTGATAACATTAGAAACTGTTTCAGATGATACAGCCAGAATCCACAAATTGTTTGCGCTCATATTGTGTTTATTTGGGTAGGTAATATCTGCTGCAGGAATAACATATGTTTTGTTCTATATGGTAGTTTCTATAGCAACTTAAAAATAAAACTCCAGAGAAAATAGCTGGATAGCACGTTCATAATAAATGATTGCCAACAATAACACATGCATATATTTTTCTTTTTTTTAATTTTATTTGAATTATCAAATAATTCAAATAAACTAGGCAACTTTTTTTTCCTGTGTGAAGAAGAGATCTTTTAAAGAAAAGGTATCCCTCTACAGTTTCCCAATAGCTACTTTACTGCTGAAATGTCAGAGGACTAATTGAAAACAACAGGAAGCTTTAAGAATACTTGCATCATTCACAAATTAGTATAAACTGACTTTTCGTGAAGTGATGTTGGCTTCTTTAAAAAAACAGATGAGTTTTACTGTATATTGTAGGAAGTACAGGGGGGAACCATATTAAAAAAATGATCTTGAAGTTCCTTTTCAAAGTCACATTTCACTACATGGCCTGACTTGGGTTACTGACAGGGACCTTGTCGCTCTGAAAATAATGAATTAACTTGGACATAAAATAACGGTGAAGATAGGGAGCTATACAGATAGATAGACAGGTAGACATAGCAATCTGTTTTTGAAAGAAGAGGCACTATAACAGCTCAATTGAGCCAACCAAATTGTAAATTATGCCATTATGCCTATTGTGTTTTCTGACACAAATAGAAAACTACTTTCCTACCTATATCTGAAAAACTTTTGTGTTGCTAGGAAGAAGATGGAGGTTTCTTTGCCCTTGTAAGATGTGGCATAAAACTGGAATATTTAATGGGAATCCAATAACTGAAAGATCAATTATGGAATAATTTGTGATACAGGTTCCAATTTGAAGCACTGATGGTGTTTGGGTAATGAGAGATCTGCAAGAAAACAATCAAGTTCGGAGAGCACCAAGGACCCCCTACTTTCACTTTATTTCCTCCAGGGTAATCTGTATGAATAGTAAAAAATATTACTCAGTAAAGTAAAGGGTACTGTAAAGAAATTATTTTCTGTAGGTGGAAGAAGTGATCCAAGAGTTGCAATTCAGTAACTAGGACTCTTAATAGTATATATCAAAATGTTGTTTACCATGGTTTATTGAATAAATCCAGATTGGCAAGCTTCATAAGTAATGCTAAGCCATGAACCATGGCTTAGAACCATAAGATCTGAGTTTTAACAACAAAGTAAAGTAGATATTGCCAAACCTTCTCAGTTCATGGCACCCTTAATGTCTCATTATTTTTTTCATGGTATGCCATAGTTCCTAAACTGTCCACCATGGTGCTCTGGAGTTTTGCAGCACATACAAAGGGAATTACAGGCTTAATGTAAACACCAAACTCAGAGGGGCATTGTGGGATATTTTAACTTTTTGAAGGAAACTCAGCAATTCCAGGCTAGCAATTTGCACAGTGACTGACAGATGTTGAATATTGCTGTTTCCCTATTTTTTTTTTAAAAAAATCATACAATATTCCTGTGAGCTTGCTGTAGTACCCCAGGGCCTTGTGGTGCGCAGTTTGGAACCACATTAATAATAAAGTGACAAAAACTCCATTATAGCTAAGTATGAAATGTACATTCAGTGTATAATTTCAAAGCACAGGTTTTCCTGGCATATAAAGTTTGTGGCAAAGTAGAGTCAAAGGATTTTTAAAAGCAAGAATGAAAATATATTCTGAAGATCTTTTGGCAGCCAGTATAATAGGCTATATATTGTTTTATGAACCACTGGACTCTCTTTTGTTCTCTATAATTACATTTTGCAACTGATTTCTATATTTGCCTAGACTGAAAGCTCTCTTTTCCATCTCATTAGCCAGGAAAAGCACCAGGCCTAGACAAGATAACTCCTTGCTTAAAAGCTTGTGCTGACCAACTGGCCCCCATCTTCACCCACATCTTTAATAAATCACTAGAGATGTGCTATGTTCCTCTTTGCTTCAAATGCTCTACTATCATCCCAGTGCCGAAGAAACCTTCCATCAAGAAACTGAATGACTTCAGACTGGTTGCTCTAACATCTGTAGTTATGAAAACCTTTGAAAGGCTAGTGCTGGCCCACCTGGAAACCATCATGGATCCACTGTTAGACCCCTTGCAATTTGCCTACCGAGCAAATAGATCGACAGATGATGCTGTTAATATGACTCTGCAGCCTACAACATCTTGACTCTCCAAAGGTCTATGCAAGGGTCCTCTTTGTAGACTTCAGCTCAGCATTCAATACCATCATTCCAGACATTCTTCTAACTAAACTAAATCAGCTACCTGTACCTGACCACACTTGTAAATGGATCATAAGCTTCCTAACAGACAGAAAGCAGCAGGTGAAGCTAGACAAAATCACATCAGATACCTGTACAATTAGCACAGGAGCCCCCCAGGGCTGTGTGCTCTCTCCACTTCTCTTCTCACTATACACCAATGACTGCATCTCAAAAGATCCCTCTGTTAAAGTACTGAAGTTTGCAGATGATACAACAGTGATTGGTCTCATTTGAGACAATGACGAATCTGCATGCCGACGGGAGGTTGAACAACTAGCTTTGTGGTGCATCCGGAATAATCTTGAACTAAACACACTCAAAACCATAGAAATGGTGGTAGATTTTTCCTATACTACCACCTTTTACAATACTAGACAACACAATATCAGCAGTAGAGACCTTCAAGCAACCAAACAAGACGGACACAGACTTCAGAGGATAATTAGAACTGCAGAAAAAACAATTGCTACCAACCTGCCTTCCATTGATGTCCTGTATACTGCACGAGTCAAAAAGAGGGCTGTGAAAATATCTACAGACCCCTCACATCCTGGACATAAATTGTTTCAACTTCCACCCTCAAAACAACGCTATAGGGCACTGCACACCAGAACAACTAGACACAAGGACAGTTTTTCCCCGAATGCCATCACTATGCTAAACAATTAATACCCACAACACTGTCAAATTATTACCAAGACTGTATTACTGTTATTCTTCTCATCCTTCCTATTACCTATCTCCTCCCACTTATGACTATAACCATGTTGCTTGTATCTTTATGATCTATATTGTTTTATTTGTTTTCTAGTATGATTTAATTGCTAATTAGTAACCTATGACTATGTGTTCTATCTTACGATTCTTGATGAATGAATTTTTTCCTTTTATATACACTGAGAGCATATGCACCAAAGGCAAATTCCTTGTGTGTCCAATCACACTTGGCCAATAAAGAATTCTAGTCTAGTCTAGTCTAGTCTAGTCTAGTCTAGTCTAGTCTAGTCCTAGTCCTAGTCCTAGTCCTAGTCCTAGTCCTAGTCCTAGTCCTAGTCCTAGTCCTAGTCCTAGTCCT
>WNWU01000003.1:2211734-2286524 GCA_012654045.1 Ptyas mucosa
GTCCTAGTCCTAGTCCTAGTCCTAGTCCTAGTCCTAGTCCTAGTCCTGTTTTCCTGTTTTCCTATTTTCCTATTTTCCTATTTTCCTATTTTCCTATTTCTGTTCTATTTTCCAGTCTGGATATGATTGTCCTGACCAGGAAATGAGAGATTTTGAGATATGTGAACTGGGAAGGCTGGTTTTAAGAACGTCTCTGACTAAATATGTCAAAATCGGTCCTTAACAAGATTTAATAATGGTATATTTTCCCCCTCTAAAGTAGAACCTATAACAGAGCCTGTAGTACAGTGGTTTAAAGCACCCTGTTGTTAACATCTATTAACATCTGCTGCTTGCAATTACTGCAAGTTCGAATCCCACCAGGCTCAAGGTTGACTCAGCCTTCCATCCTTTCTAAGGTGGGTAAAATGAGGACCCAGATTGTGGGGGCAATAAGCTGACTTTGTATAAATATACAAAAGTATGAAGGCTATTGCTTAGCGCATTGTAAGCCGCCCTGAGTCTCCGGAGAAGGGCGGCATATAAATCAAATTAAAAAAAAAAAGAGAGAGATGTAGATTACTTTCTGATAATTTTAAAAACTGTATTAAAAATATCGGCTCATGAATGAAGAGCTCTATGGCGTTAACTAAGAGATCACCATGAGCTGCTCAATGTTATCTCTCAGGTAATCTCTTTATAACCTTCAGAAAACAATATTTCATTATTTCTTTCTGCTGAAAATGTAATACTTTCCTTAGTGTCTGACCTTTGTAGCTGTCAAACAGTTCTTGTCCATTTCTCAGGGTCACTGATGACATGTAATGAAGGTCTTGTCAATGAGTAATGGCAACAAAACTGTTAAAATGCCCAGTCTCTTATTGATAATATGGCAGATTTGCTTTCATTACTTGGACATACCATATATATAGTACTTTAATATTGTTAGACTATGTCTATGTGCATTTACATTTGTGCCTGTGTGCATTTACATTTGTGCCTGTGTCCATGTGTTTGTGGCTTCCAATATTTATTTCACTATGTTCTTTCAAGAAACTGAATAAACTGTTGGATAGGAATTATTTTGTTACACAAAATAAGACATTTCTCCAATAAACGGTTTGCTTCTTAAATTTACCTTTGTTAGCAGTTATGCTGCTGGAAGGGGGAACTGAATTTTCCCCTTTGTTTTCCCTTCATTGTTAGCAGAGCTTAAGTTATATATGCAAAGGAATAATCATGTTTAATGGAAAATAGATTCTCTTGTAAGGTATCAAATTCTAGTGGGCAAGTGATTGTAGTTTTATTTATTTATGTATTAAGAATATTTGCCTATTACTGTGGTTCCAAACCAAATATTTGGTTCCTTTAACATTATTATTATGAGCTATTGATTCAGGAGCCTCAGGACATACATACAGGTAGTCCTCGACTTACGACCAAATGCTTAGCAACTCTTCTAAAGTTGTGACGGACCGCTGAAAAGCTACTTAAGACCTAGCTTGGAAGTTACAGCCACTGCAATGGCCCTGTGGTCACGTGAGCAAAATCTGGATACCTGGTAATCTGACTATCTTTATGAGTGGCCACAGGGATGCTGCTGTGTCCCCTGCCTATCTTCTCCCATCCTGCCCCACTGGGTCCCTGGAAGCCTTGGGCCTGCTTTCCCACCCCCTTTTGGTCCCTATAGGCCTGTGATTGCGAACCTATGGCACACGTGCCAGAGGTGGCACGCAGAGTCCTCTCTGTGGGCACACGCGCCGTTGCCAGCTGCTCTTCCAGGTTCTGTCGTGCACATGTGTGCTAGACAGCTGGTCTGGCATGCATGCGCACCGGCCAGCTGCTCTCTTCCAGGTTCTGGCACACCGAAAAGGTTAAACACCACTGCTATAGGTTTTGGGCCTGCTTCCAATCCCTTTGGGTTCTACCTCCTATTTCTCACCCCCCATCATTGATCAGTCACTTATGTTTTACTGTAGATCTTCTTCTGGAAGCAGTGACTGCACTGCACATCCTTCTTACACAGTGGGAGCCATGTGGCTCTATGCCAGAAGCGGGCACCAATTTGGAAGTGGCCACAGTGAATTGTGGCTGCTGTGAAATGTCATCTGCTTCTGGGACAGAACCACAAAGCCTGCAAGAGAGGCTGAGGGACACAGCAGTCTGCTGTTCTTCCTGAATGTGAATTCCACTGTACAAGGTCTTCTCATCTGAGAGGCATCCCGTGCTCTGCTTAACAATCCGTGAGGTTGCTTAACCACCACATCGGGGAGAGGAGGGATGGGGGTTATTAAGTGAGATGATTGTGTTGGTGCCTCGCTTAATGGCCTTTCTGGCTCCATTATAGTCCTAAGTCAAAGGCTACCCATTCATCCATGCAATATGTCATGTAAGTTGCTTTAAGCTCTGTAAGTAGTAGACATTTGCTTGTATTCCTTTAGTTATGCTTGTGACTGATACAATACTTAGGTTCTACTTAAAAATAATGGCCATATTTAGGAGCTCTGTGGGCTCATGTCAATTGTATTTATTAATAAATTATCTGAGAGGGAAGAATACAAAGGGATTTTTCTGTGTAGTACACAGCCATTGAAATAAATAAGAGAATAAGTAGATGGGCATGAAATGTTTTTGACGTTTTTATTTTATTTTTATTTATTTTATTCCGTCTTGATTCTTGTTTAGGGACAACTTGCTGGTTTTATCTGGTATAAGACTTGATGTCGTTACCTAGTCCTGGCAGAAAAAGGCCCTGGTTACTGGTAGGACAAAGGCCAAGTTAAAAATCATAACTTCAATCTGACAGGAGCAAAGTTCAAAAGTAATGCCATCATCAGCTGCCCCCTGTCCAGCCCTATCTGATGCTGCCATGTTCATCATAGTTACATCAACATTCTATCATGGGACTTCTTTTGTGGCACCTACTTTCACACTCGTGTAGCTGGGTCTCCATTTGTGCATCATTCAGGGTCTCCATTCACATCCCACTGAATGTCTCCCTTTGTGTGCCAGTCTAGGGTGGTTTTTTTCATACATGGGGTTTCTTTTGCAAAATATTAGTGTTTAGATTGGTGTAGATCTGTGATGGCGAACCTATGGCACGGGTGCCACAGGTGGCACGTGGAGCCATATTGGTGGGCACGCGAGTGTTGCCCTAGCTCAGCTCCAGAGTGCATGCGCGCACCGGCCAACTGATTTTCAGGCCTTCGGGTCCCACTGGAAGTCGGGAAACTGGCTGTTTCTGGCCTCCGGAAGGCCTCCGAGGGGATGGGGAAGGCTGTTTTTGCCCTCCCCAGGCTCCTAGAAAGCCTCTGGAGCCTAGGGAGGGGGAAAAATGGGCCTACTGGGCCCACCGTGCTATCGTGTGCCAAAAGCAGGGGGAAGTGTGGGGGGGTCATGGGCACATGCGCGGGAGGGCGGGGCGCATTGAATTATAGATGTGGGCATCCGCACCCGCAACCCCCCCCCCGCGACCCCCGCTTTTGGCACGCGACGGCAAAAAGGTTAGCCATCACTGGTGTAGATCCTGAAACTTGAGGGCAAGTCCTTGACAAGGCAATATTTCTCATGATGCTCAACTAGGTTTCAGTAATACATGCTAGGTATGTACTTTCATTTGCCACTAGGTTGTAAATAAGTGTGGTCTTATTCTTGACAGACTTGGTCCAGAATAATACTTGAATACCTTGGAGTCCAAGGTATTCAACAATCCAAACAATTGGACTGAAGAGTAGCATAGCTGGTTCAGGAGTACTGACCTTTATATGCTCTTATAATACCATAGACAGTGATCCTTGCCATATCATTGTCTCTACGTCACAGTTATGGTATAGATTCTCATCTCTATACTTGGGCATCTTAATTCTAATGCTCCTCTTCCAACTTCCCATACAGTATCCCAGCTGAATCAATTCTGGGTTGCAAGGTGTCAATTTTTCTGCTGTTTCAGCTAATCCTAGAGCTGCTGAACACCCAAATACACTGACATTCTACTTTTGCATGCTTTCCCGATTTACATCTTGACTGTACCAACCTAGTATCACCTTATCTTATCATGTCAACCTTCCTCCTTCAGGTGCATCCCAGCCATTGCTGCATCCATTGAGGGGAAGTGTTGTCTCACTATGTAGGAAGAGCCCTTGCCTGTTGCTCTAAAAACCTGATCCACTTTCGGTTCTCTTCTTTTTTGCCATATCCCTGGTTTGATGGATCCAGTGGGCCCAAATGTTTTACTTATTCTTCTCCAGCATGAACATTTCTGTCCTCCAGCGTAGTCAGCTATTCCCCAAAATTATACTAAGTTGACTGTTATTGCAGTTAATTTGGAGGTGTGGTAGGCTCTGGAATGCATTCTGATTATGAAAGTCAGTGGTGCCCACGGTTCGGACCGGTTCGCTAGAACCGGTAGTAAAACCGGCGGGAGGCCCTGCCCACCACCCTGGATGTCATCATCAGTGATCTGCGCATGTGCAGAATCTTCTGTGCATGTGCAGAAGCAAGGCGTGCATACATGTGAGCAATCCTGTTGCAAACCGGTGGTAAAGGTAAGTAGAACCCACCCCTGATGAAAGTATAATGGAAAAGCCTAATGATTCTGAATTGCTGTGGAAATTTCCAGTTTGTACAATGTCATGAGCTATTCCTGTAGAGAAATATATTTGCTTTTGGGAAATGCACTACAAGAACAAATTGGCTTGTGATGCTGTGTTCCCTCTCTTCTCCTTTCTTCACATGTACTGTCTGCCTGACACCCTCAAGATGATGCTGGCGGAGAACATTCATTTCAGTGTGATTCAGGGCTTACTTTCCACTTAGTGTTTTGTGTGACAAGTTGTTGGCACATCCAGTAGGTGGTGTTTAGTTTGTATAGAATTAAATTTCTAAATTGGGGTGCTGCTTACAAGTTATGGAGAACAGTTGTTTATATGCTTTCTGCATACTTGTTTTGAAACTAAAAATAGAAAAGACAGCCTTATGTTTAGTGTTTAAGAAAATGGAAAACCAGCTTTGATAATCAAGTAATATGATTAACAACACATTGCATATCATTAATACCAAACTTATGCACCCCTTCTCGGAAACGCTACTGCGTTAAATGGAGACTTACTCCCAGTTTACCTAAAAGGCTACTGCAGTAAAGGTGCTTGCCAGTTGCCAAGCATCTGGAATATTCTAACTAAATTCCAGTTTCTTGAATATTCAGATTCTAATCCCAGACTCTTCAACAGTTGTCAGTTATCATAACAAAATATTTTTCAAAGGCTAACCTTTCTGTGGGAGTGGAGGGCCACCCATACCAATCTTAAAACCACTAAAATGAGCAGTTTCTCATAATTTTCCTTCTGTTGCAGGAATTCTGTATATGGGACTTTTCAGTGCTTGGTGAACAACTTGGCAGATCTTTTATTTTAGTCCTTTTAAGAATCTGATATATTAAGATCATTGCCTTAAAGTACTATGTTTAAAAAAAACACCATGGTTTTCTGCTGTGAAACTTGTTTCACAGAAGACCAATTGATGATGTAAATAATGTAGACATGAAACTGAGTACGTGTGATAGAATATTTAAAAGATCCTGGCAACACAGAGAGAGAAGCCCAATTATTACAATAAAGATTCCTGAATCCAGGCAAGGGGATAAATGTGATAAAGAGACTCAGAGTAATGCTATCAGAATGATGGTAGATCTAAGTTGATCTGGCAATTATGTTGGCACTTTCCAGACCCCACTAGCAATAAAGACCTTTCCAGAAATCTGGGTTGTTCTTGTTTCTTGAGTTTGCCTGCCTCAGAGAGCTTGATAATATGGTACAGAGCTGGAATCTGATCACTAATTGAATACATATCAAATGCGTAGCATGCGAAAAACATACACAGTTTCAATCTGTAACATTACACACCATTTTTTCTGGTGCTTTCTTTAGCATTTAGGATGGCATCGATTGGACTAGTCTTACCTTTTCCTTTTTTAATTGATGGGTTTCAAAACAAACTGGGTGCATAACTGTTTGTTTTTTAATAATTTGTCTTGGGGCCCATAACAATGTTCTTGAAAATAATGATGGTGCTGCAACCACACTTTGTTTTAGAGCATGCTCGTGCTGCAAATTAATTTTTAAAATGTTATGTTCTAAAAATAATGGCAATATATCAGGAGGAGCAAGGAGATGAATAAACCCCAAGAGAGATGTTTGTAGTCAAATTAATAGTTTTCCTATCATAACATTTTAGCTTACCTGGTCTTCATAGTATATGGTAAAATGAGATAACCCTACACTTGCTGCCTGAGAGTTTTGGAAAAGCTAGAATACGATGCACTTATGTATCTCAGTACTCATTGTTAACTGGTTCTCGGAGGCGGAATGAGTACCAAAAACAATGAGTACCAAACAAATTTTTCCGTAAGGAACAATGTTGTGAGTTACACCGACAAGTTCGAGCTTATGCGCTGAGTACCAAACAAACAAAGAGTACTGGGACAAAGGTTTTGCATCAAAATGTGTTGAGTACCAAATTTGATGAGTTTCAAAGCAGTTGACTACCAAGATACTATTGTAGTTCTTCTTCCATGTCTAGATCAAACTTTAAACTGCCAAAATGAAGCCACCTTCTTAGCTTTGTTGTTGGCCAAAAATAAGGCATTATCGGTATTTCTGGTAGTAGTCAACATACCAGCTGATGGGCCAGGATCTGTGTCTCTGCATATTCACACAGTGTGTTGTTATCTGTAAAGAGCCTCCACTTCAGCATATTGGTTTTACACTGAGGCGCTCTTAACTCTCAACCTACAGTATTCAGGTTCCTCTAAGTAATATAAGGGAAGTCAGATCCTTTAGCCAGATCCTCCTTTAATATTATTCCTTGCTCTCTGGTCTCCATTTTTTAATTCAATTTTGTTCTTGTGTACCTTCAAGAATGTGTGTTCTTGCCATAAAGCTGTTCTTAGTTTCGTAGATATGATCAGAAAATAAGCTGTTCCAAGTAAAGCTGCCTTATGCAATTAACAGGTGGTGATTTTATCAAGGCTGATGGTGTTGAAATGGTGCTCTAGATGTTTTGAGATTGCACCCAAGGCACTTATTACTATTTGGTTCTGTATTTGCTTTCTTTTGCCACAGTTGTTCTACTTCTGTTCAGTGGTCTCTTTATTTTGTGATTTTCTCCATTTCTTTCTCTTCTATTCTACTGTCTGCAAATACTGTTACATACCCAGACACTATTGTCTTTCGTATCAGTAGTAGAAGTTAAGTTCGAGGTGTTGCGTAATAATGTTTATCTGTTTGAATTCGAAAGACGCTAAGCTTGTCGATCAAAGGGTTGGCAATTCAGCGGTTCGAATCCCTAGTGCTGCATAACGGGGTGAGCTCTTGTTACTTGTCCCAGTTTCTGCCAACCTAGCAGTTTGAAAGCACATAAAAAATTCAAGTAGAAAAAATAGGGAGCACCTTTGGTGGGAAGGTAACAGCGTTCCGTGCGCCTTTGGCGTTTAGTCATGCCGGCCACATGACTACGGAGACGTCTTTGGACAGTGCTGGCTCTTTGGCTTAGAAACGGAGATGAGCACTGCCCCCTAGAGTCGGGAATGACTAGCACATATGTGCGAGGGGGAACCTTTACCTTTACTTTAGCTTCTTCATTTTCTATTAATTTTCTATTAATTTGTCTATTTTGTGGATGCCACCAGTTCTTTAGCATTATTATTTTGCAGCTCTGAAAATTAAAGAGCAGGTCTTTCTTGGCATGGCCCTTGGCAGTAAAATTTATTTATTTATTGTCTTATGTGTAGATTTATTGTGGCATTTCAGTAATTCAGTTTTTTCCCATAAGTCTTGTCTAGTAGCAGTTGATCAGTTTGCCATGATAGTGATAGGCCAGATCAGCCTTACTTTGAAAGCACTGTAAGTATCATTTAACACCATTAACGTACTAAATGCGAGTGTTCATGGATTATTTCTTGGTATATCCGGGGGTCCCTGTCCCATCTGATTTTTACTTGTTTATAGTTCTTTACCCATAGATGCATATATAACGAACACAGGGAAAGTGAAACTTTAAGAGTCCTGGTGGCACAGTGGACTAATTCACTGTTATTAAGATCAGCTGCTTGCAATTACTGCAAGTTCAAATCCCATCAGGCTCAAGATTGACTCAGCCTTCCATCCTTTCTAAGGTAGGTGAAATGAGGACCCAGATTGTGAGGGCAATAAGCTGACTTTGTATAAATATACAAAAGTATGAAGGCTATTGCTTAACGCACTGTAAGCCGCCCTGAGTCTCCGGAGAAGGGCGGCATATAAATCAAATTAAAAAAAAAAAACAGCTTAAAGCACTTGCATATCTATTTAATGCTTTTGCACTTCTCATCGGCTTGATAAGCATTTTAGAATATTAAATTGGTAGGTTGGTGGTGTGCAGAGCTTTATTTGGAAGTGTGCCCAAAAGGAAAAAAGAAGTGGTAGAAACATTACTGTGGGAGTGTGAAGGAGCAATTTCACTATTTTGCAGTTAGATGTCCCCACGAGGACAAACATTTTATGAGCGGGCAAATCCTCTAATGATTTCTAATTTTTGTGGCATACTCTCTACATACTAAATGCGCCCATTAGCAAAAAAGCTTGCTTACTTCTAGATTTAATTTAATAAAAAAAAAAAAATTAGAAAATCATGCAAATAATTATTCAATAATTATATTTTTGTAAAATATTAGGTAAAAGCATTCTCAGGATTAATGCAAGATCGTATATCTGCATGTTGTTTCCCCATCATTCTTTTTTACTAGTCCAGCAGCAGAATGTTAAACTAGTGTCTCATTTTCTAAGCACAGAATTTAAAAAGTACGTAGTTAGATCTAAGAAGCAAATAAGTTAACGGCAGAATATAAAGTCAACCCCAATCTTGATTTTTGTTAACTATCTTTCTTAGGCTGATCTGGCTCATGTAAAGGTGACAAATTTTTGAAAAACCTGGAGCTTTACCATTTTCAGTATTTTAATTAGATATAATACTCTTAATGCCACAATTATTTCTATTGTTTGAACATACTCTGTAAGATTTATTGGCTGCCAGGCTTCTAGTAGCATCCAGCAAACATATAGCCAGTCTAAAAGCACTCAGATCCTTTGTGATTATCCTTTAAGCTACTGTTTTCTCTAGTTATCTCTCCTCTTCAGTTATGAGATCCAGAATTGGTATGCATAGCAATTAAGTAGAAGGTTCAGTTCTAAAGTTGAATGATAGCAGGGATGTATCTGTTGCATTGTGCTTGGCATTGTGTTAAGATAGAGACATGAAGTCAGTCTGCCACTTCCAGACATTTGTAATAATTCCAGATAATAGATATAGACTTATGGGGTGGTGGAGGGCAGAGTCTACAAAATTAGTAGCATCTAGCTTAAACCATTGTTCCATAGCAAAAGTGGTCTTTTCTTCCTTTTCCAGGTAGAGAATAAAGAAGATGTCTATAGTGGAAATATGCAAGAACTGTTACCTAGGCCTTTTTTAAAAAATCCTGTGTAATGAGATAATATCCAGAAGCAACTCAAGACAGATGCCTCTCTGGTTCATTGAAGAAGAAGTAGGAGGAGACAGTATAGCACAAGGAGAGTTGTAAGATGCTATTATTACAGCCAAACTCAATAAAAGTAGCTTTAGCCTTCTGGTGGAGTTGATTTCCTGGTCTGGTCTATTGGGGCTGTCATTAACATACACAGCATTTGACAGTATCTTTCTTTGAAAACTTCTTGTGCAAGCGAAGCCTAGTATGTAATAGCACATTCAAGTTTCCAATCAGGTACTGTGCATTTGCCAATTTGGCGGCATATTTAGGGCCTAGGACTGTTCGTCTTGTACACTGATGAGGAATCATCAGGATTTATCATCAGGAATCAAATTGCAGAATTCCACGCTTTAGGGCAACTCTTTATCTGTACTCCAAAGGTGGGGGGGAGAGAGGAGGCGGGGGGGAGATAGAGGGAGGGGGGAAGGCATTTTGGTAAACTCTTGTACCCCTCTCTCCTTTTACTGGATTTCTATTAACTCTAAAGAATTCCTTACTTCCACCCTCTCTAGCCAATTTGTTGGGTGCTAAATGTTCCGGGCATCGAAAAACCCAGGATGAATCCTCCTTCTGCATATCGGCTGCTCGGAAGCACATGGGACGGAGTGGCCATGGCCCATTGCCCACGGCGAATTGGTGAAGGCATGTCAGCCGAGGAGAATAGCCAGTGGAGAATCGCAGGAGGGAGGAACGCCGGCGGAGAATTAGGGATGGCCAAATGTATGAGACGAACAGTCTCATTCCGGCATATTTAATAGCTTAAGCATTGCACGGTTTTAGAGAGTACCTTTTGTTAAGACACTAGGAGACAGTGGAAGACCCAAAGTGGTTTATTTTTCCTGCTATTAACAAAGGTAGTCTTTCCTCATATTCAAACTATTTGTCATGGCATATTGATGTGGCTTTCTGCTATTTTGAGATGGAAATACATAGAGTAGTACAAACTCAAACATAGGCTTAATAAACAAATTACTCTCCTGGGAAAATGAAAACAGACATGTGTATTGCCAACCCACAAGGTGCAGTCTTCAGACCCCTCCCAAATGTTATATAGCCCTGTGGAAGGACAGACTATCTGAGCAGGTTAAAGGGCCATGTGCGTCTTCCTCCTTTCTCTCCTTGGCCCTCCCTCATTGTCAGAATGACTAAGCTGCCAATCACCTCCCAACTGCCAATAAAACAGCATCGTTGTGCAGTAGTGGTGAAATTTTTTTTACTACCGGTTCTGTGGGTGTAGCTTGGTGGGTGTGGCATGGCATGGCTTGGTTTGGTGGGCGTGGCTTGGTGGGCGTGGCTGGGGAAGGATACTGCAAAATCTCCATTCCCTCCCCACTCCTGGGGGAAGGATATTGCAAAATCTCGATTCCTATCCTACTCTGGGGCCAGCCAGAGGTGGCATTTGCCGGTTCTCCAGATTGGTCAAAATTTCCGCTACCAGTTCTCCAGAACCTATCAGAACCTGCTGGATTTCACCCCTACTGTGCAGGCAGGGGAGAATGAGACAAAGCAAAATAGGTGCCCAGAAGCTCTGCTGCCACAAGCCTCTTGACAAAGAGACACAATAAATAAAGCCAAAGCCCAGGAGTCAAATAAAGAGGCAAACTAAAAGATAGACTGCCTTGATAAGAAGAGGTTGCCAGAAAAGAAGCAGCAGCTGAGAAAACTGGGACACATAACTGCTTTATGTCTGTTGAGTCTTGATAATCTGGTTATTGGTAGATTCAGAAAAAGAATCTACAGGGGCCCAAGCCATTTAAAGTTTTCACTTCACTTTCACATGAACTGATTCACACACACGATTTTTTTTGTTTTAGCCTAACTGAATCCCAAAAAAGTCTTACTCCATGTATAAGCATTTGGGGGGGGGTGAGGGGGGACACAGATCTATGAGGACAATCAACAAAATCTACATTGTGATACTAATACTGTGACTTAGATATTTGCATCAGACAAGGGGCCACAATTATGCCTGGGGGGATTTGCATCATGAAGCCTGCTTGGATATCATTTTGAAGCAGTCTCAATTTTCTGCAGACACTTGGGGCCACAAAGTCTTTTTTTTTTAATAGCAAAACTCAGAAGCCATGATTTGAATCCTAACTTCTTTTAAATTTGATTTACTATTATGCTTAAGCCTAAAATTTTCTATTTTATTTTGCAGATTCGTCTTCATTATACAGTAAATCAGTCAGGGTTTTTGATTATTAGACTAACATAGCAGCATAAACAAATCTCAGAAGAATAATTACCTGGTTCCTTGCAAACAGGCATATTTCCTTCCAAATGATTAAAATAATTATTGTGAATGTATGTAATGCATGCCTGATTGAAGTTCAGGAAAATAAAAAGTGGATGATGGTAAACAACAAATTGAAGTGTAAAGAGATAACAACATGAATGAAAAGAAGTTGCAACAGAGATCAACTATTGCAGACCAACTAATAGAAGAGAAGGTAAAACAAAAAGACCATAGAACAGGAGTGAAATGCTCCCGGTTCGGACTGGATCACTCGATCCGGGAGCAATGGTGTGTGGTTCGGAGAACCGGTAGCAGAAATCCCTGCCCCCCCCCAATGCCCAGCTCAGCTGGGCATTCATCAGAGGCTTTTTTTTTTTACGTTTAAAAGCATTTTTCCTACAATTGCTTTTAAACGTAAAAAAAAAAGCCTCTGATGATTGCACGGCTGAGCTGGGATTGTCAGAGCCTTTTAAAAGCATTTTTTCTACAACTTCTTCGGCCCAAGAAGTTGTAGAAAAAATGCTTTTAAAAGTTAAAAAAAAAAGTTGGCCACGCTCACCCAGTCACATTACCCCCCACCAAGCCACGCCCACAGAACTGGTAGTAACAAATTTTACATTTTACCACTGCCCTAGAGTACCGTATTTTTCGGACTATAAGACCGAAAGCATTTTAAAAGATAGATGTTGGGAAAGACCTTTAACAATTGTGAAATGATTGTTGATATTTTTTGGATGGCCATTAAAGAAACATGAATGCAGAATTGGATGCGGAGGCAACAATACAACAGTAGTCCTTGATTTATGACCATTTGCTTAACAACATTTAAAAATGTGTTGGAATACATGTTGGAATGTATTTTGTATTGCAACAACTACAGAAGTATTCAGCCAGTAGATGGCAGTATTTGTAAATTTGCTAATTATAATCTATGATATTTACCATATTTTTCAGACTATAAGTTGCTCCGGACTACAAGACGCACATTAGATGAGGAAAACAAGAAAAAAAATCTGTCTGTCTCTGCCGTCCGTTTGCCACCACCATGGCCTGTTCACCGTGGCCCATTTGCCAGCGCCCATTCACCACCGCCACAGCCCATTCACTCTGGCCCGCTTGCTGCAGCCCATTTATCGCCACCCATTTGCCGCTGCCACCGTGGCCCATTTGCCATGGCCTGTTCGCCGCCTAGAACAGCTGATGGGCACTGCACCAACCCCCCTTCCCCCACCGCAATATTCGCTCTATAAGATGCACAGACATTTCCACCCACTTTTTTTGGGGGGGGGGGGGACTGCGTCTTATAGTCCGAAAAATACAGTACTCCATGGTCTTTTTATTCTAAGAAGAGTTTCCTGTTACAATTAAAACGGTTAAACAGCAAGGCCCATGGTGACTAAACTATTTGATCTGTAGGGCTATGGAACTATAAGGCAGAATTTCTAACACAATGGCCTCAGATAGAATGCTTTGCAGCCTGTAAACACTTCCAACTGTTGCAAAACATCACAGAGAGAGAGAGAGGGAGGGAAAGGAAGTGTGTGTGAGAGAGAGAGAGACTGTGTAAGATCACATAATGACTGCAACCAGGAGTGCTAGAATTGCGGTCATTGAGTAAAGCAATCATGTGTCATCTCGCTTAATGACTGCTTTGCTCAATGACTGAAATTCTGATTACTATTGTGGTCCTAAGGATTACCTGTATTGTGGTTTACAAAGTCTCTTGTAAGCATAAATCATGCATATCAATGGAAGAGAGTTAAGTGTAGAGATGACTAGGCTCAGCCCGAGGGAGGGGTCAAGCTTATCATCAATTTGGAGTCCCTTCATACCCGTAAAAGAAGGAAACATGCCTATCCAAAAACACAAGGTTAGATGGTATCAAAGCCAACCCCAGCCAGACTGGAAAATGTGTAGAGAACTAGTCCTATTTAGCTTACGGCATACAGTGTCTGGGAAATCTACACATACTAGTCACAATGCAGTCCTGACAGCTTAGATTGGCAGTTCATTATGTTCAGTTCTTGCATGTCTATCTTTGGTGCACTGTGGGGGGACGAACTAGCTTTATACCAATTAACTAGCGGTACTTGGTTTGCTGGCTCTTTCGGATTCCTCCACTGGTCTTGTTTTGCGTTGTGATGCCTCGCGTCCAATCAGATCCAGCACCGGCTTCCACTCTTCACATAATGCCTCTAGGTTTTTTTCCCAACGAAGTGGTACTCCTTTATCTACTCACAATTTTACATGATTTCGAACTGCTTGGAGCTAAGGATCAAGTGATGGGAGCTTACTTCATCTCTCAGAGCTGGGCTTGAACAGCCAGAGTACAGAACATTTCTGGATGGCACTTCCAGCATCGTTAAACCTCTGTGCCATTGTGTCCATATCTTCCATTAGAAGTGGAATATACAAATCCCACTTATTAAGCTTTAGTCAGAATTAAAATGTGTCTACTGACTTTGCACAATGCATAAACTTCCAGGCTCTCATTTACAATTAAAAGTTGAAAGAGATCTCATTTAATCATTGATCATAGTTTATAGCAGGGGTGAAATGCTCCCGGTTCGGACCGGATCACCTGATCCGGTAGCGATGGCGGCAGGTGGTTCAGAGAACCGGTAGCAAAAATCCCTGCGCCAATCCCATGCCCAACTGAGCCACACGATCATCAGAGGCTTTTTTTTTTTACTTTTAAAAGCATTTTTTCTACAACCTCTTCCAATGAAAAAAATGCTTTTAAAAGTAAAAAAAAAAGCCTCTGATGATAGCGCGGCTCAGCTGGGATCATCAGAGGCTTTTCAAAGCATTTTTTTCTGCAACCTCTTGGCCAAAGAGGTGGTAAAAGGAATGCTTTGAAAAGTCTCTGACGATCCTAGCTGAGTTGCCTGATCGGCAGAGAGGTATTTTTTAAAAAATACCTCTCTGCCAATCAGGCAACTCAGCTGAGATCGTCAGAGAGGTATTTTTTAAAAAGTCTCTCTGACAATCCCAGCTGAGTTGCCTGGACAGAGACTTTTCAAAGCATTAGAAAAAATGCTTTGAAAAGTTAAAAAAAAAAAGTTGGCCACGCCCACCCAGTCACATTACCCCCCCAAGCCACGCCCACAGAACCGGTAGTAACAAATTTTACATTTCACCCCTGGTTTATAGCGCAGCTTCTTAACACTAATAATTCTGCCAAACCCTTGTTGGTTCACAGGGCCTTCCAGGTGTACTCATACATTCGCACACAAACACACACACTTATATACATTTCCTGATCCCCTGCTCAGACATTTCCCAATGGGTTGTTCTGCTTCCCTGATTCGATCTACTGAGTGCCAATCAAAATTCCTCTGTAGCTGGTCAGGCTGTCCTTCCTGTTCTTCCTCAGTCTTTTTCGCTCAGTTGATGGTATCTGACTTCGAGTGCCTTTCTCCTTGTTCAATTTATTGGTTTGTTTTTTTCTCTGTTTTTTTCTCTTTATTGTGGACTGTGAGGGCTGCACGACGTGGGAGTACTGTTCTGGCTCTTGAGTAGGCGTTTCGGGGCTCTGATCGCCTCTCCCTGTTTATTTTTGTTTTGGCTTGCTTGTCTAGCTTCGGCTGGGCTTGCCGTTTTTTGTTTTTCAATAATTGCTTCTTGCTGGCCGCGGGCATAGCGCTGCTGGCTCAGCAGCTTGTCTCGCCCCGCAGCCCTCACCATCGAATTTATTGCTTTTTTTTTGGAGCGGCCAAGAGTCCCTGCCAGCTGGCAAACTCGAGTTATTGGGAAGCGCCTCGCTGAGGCTGCGGTATCCCGCCCCACCTATTGTGGCCATTCTATCGGGCAGCCCTTTTTGCCTTGCTGCGTAGTGCGGAGTCACTGGCGGCCGCCATTCTGTCGCCGCCATTTTTGTCCTTTTGTTTTTTGCTGGCGCGCTTTCTGGCCTTCTGTGGGGGAATTGCCTTCGCCTTCCAGATTCCTCAGGCTGGGCCATTGGCCTCCTTACCTGTTTGGTTCTTCCTGCATGATCTGGCGAAGCTGCTCAGGAGAGGGAAGTATTATTTATACTTCGTTTGTTTGCCCTTGTTGCTGAGTTTCAGCATTTCTGCTTGAATTTATATATATATATATATATATATATATAAAAGGAGGATTTTGGATTGCAGGTTTTTTTTGTGACATATTTCCTGTTGGATTTTTTTCCATATATATTAAAAAAAAATTAAAAAAATAAAATAAAAAAGAAGAAATATATATATATATATATTTATATATCTGATTATACTAAAGACAATAATACTTTTCTATATATATATACAGTATTTTTTGTCTGCTGTGGAAGGCAAAGTGGCTGGATTTTTGTATTAATTTGACAAAAAAAAAAATTCTACTCTCCTGTTGTACATATATCTATTTTTTATCTTGAGTTTTTTCAAGATGTCTGATGTTGACCTGTCTTCTGATCTGGAACAGGATCATTCCCCTAGTCCTGCCCCTTCTTCTAAGGGGTCTAAAGGAAAAAAGTCTAAGGCCTCTAAAGCCAAGCATGCTGCTGTTTCTGATAAATATGCCTTGAGGAGCCATAATGCTTTGGAACGTGCCTTTGCTAAAGCACAAAAAGAAGCTCCAGTGCCTCTTGTCCCTGAGGTGGTTGTTAGGCCTTCGGGGGTCCCATCTGGGCCTGTTCCACCCTCAGCTCCAGAAGTTGATCAAGATGTGGTTTCTCAATGTGCAATGGTTCATACTTCTCATGATTTTACTCTCCTAAGGGGGCACCCGAGTTCATCTGTTCCTGTGGCATCTAGTCAGGTGGTTCCTTTGCCTCGCCCTATGCCTGAAGCTACATTCACGCCCACGGCAGCTGGGCTAAGACAGGAGGAAGGTCTGGCTCCTCCTCAATTTCTGGACTTTAATTCTTTGATGTCTCAAACAATTTCTCGTATTTTTCAGGTGGGCCTTCAACAGACTGGATATATGCTTCCCCCTGAGTGTTCTGCTCATATCCCTTATAAGTTACTGAGGGTTCAGGTGCAGCATTCTCCTGCTTCTGCTTCTTCTGAACAGATGATGGAGCAGGCTCCTGAGGAGGAATTTTTTGAGGAATTTGAGTTGTCAGGGGATGAGGAAGATTTGCCAGACAAACCAGCCTTTCCAGGTTTATTTAAGCCATCTATGTTTAAGCAGCTCTTACGTAAAGCGAAGGCTGCTACCAATATGGAAGATAGCCTTGATCAACAGTCTACTTCTCAGGATTGGTCTAATGTGAGCAATTCCTTGTTTCTCATGCCCAAGGCAGATTCTGACTTTGTCCCTTGTCCAGATCTTTTTGCTCAGGTCATACAGAAGCCATGGGATCATCCCACCTCGATAGGTGGACCAAATTCATTTGACAAGAAGCTATATTGTTCGTCACCTAGATTGGATGAGTTGCTACAGCTGCCTGCCGTGGATGACCCGGTTGCTGGCCTTATTTCGTCTGCTGTACTTGTCGGAGAAGTTGGTGATGGTTTGAAGTTTGAGGATAAGAAAGCGGAGATGGCCTGTCGTAAGACTCACCTGGCTGCGGCCTGGGCTATTCGAGCGGCGACCTCGGCCTCCTTTTTTAACAGAGCGTCACTGGTGTGGTTACGTCAGTTACAGGATAGGTTACCCCCAGATAATGCTCGCCTGCATCAAGATGTGGCAAAGTTGGTGGCAGCAGCAGAGTATTCTGCGGACGCGTCCCTTGATGCAGCCAAGTTTGCCTCTCGCGCCTTAGCATCCACTGTCGCCTCACGTCGCCTACTTTGGTTAAGGAACTGGAGGGCTGACATGAAGTCAAAGTGGCGCCTCACGGCGGCATCTTACAAGAGTCCGTCCCTGTTTGGCGCATCTCTCGATTCGGTCCTTGTAGAGAACAGGGATAAGAAGAAGGTGCTGGCCTTCGGTGGGCAGATGCTCTGAGCGGCGCTTCTCGCCATACCAGCGGCAGCCTTTTCGAGGTGATCAAGGTACAGGGACTTCTTCCTACCAGAGATTTCCATCTTACTCCTACCAGCCTGCCTCAGATCGGGCTTCCTTTTGAGACCGTGGTAGACGCCAGTCCAGTTTCCGCCGTCCGTTCCGAGCGGCTACCTCCCGCTACTCCCGTCGAGGCAAGTGACTCGCGGCCTCAGCTTCCCATTGGAGGAAAACTGCAGGCGTATTACCACCAATGGGAGGTCACCACATCAGACACCTGGATTGTACGCATGGTGTCCGACAGCCTGTTACTGGAGTTTTCTTCCAACCCACCAGCCTTCTTCTTCCAACGCCCGTGGCCTTCCCAACCAGCCAAGCGTCGTCTCTTGGGCTTGGAAATTCAGCATCTTCTCCAGATAGAGGCCATAGAGCGTGTTCCACAGGATCAGGTCGGGGGTGGCTTCTACTCGACTCTCTTTCTCGTTCCGAAATCCTCGGGCAGCTGGCGAGCAATTCTCAACCTGAAGCGTCTCAACACCTTTCTCGTATACCGCCGCTTCAAGATGCACTCTCTCAAGTCTCTACTGGGGTGCATCCGACAAGGGGACCTTATGCAATCGATCGACCTGAAGGAGGCTTACCTTCACATTCCGGTACATCCGGCCCACAGGCGGTTCCTACGTTTTGCCCTCGACACAGATCATTTTCAGTTCAAGGCAATGCCCTTTGGCCTCTCCTCAGCTCCGCGCACTTTCACGAAGGTCCTGGCAGTGCTGGCGGCATCACTCAGAGAGGTGCCAGTCCGCCTGGTCTGCTATCTGGACGATATCTTGATTCTCTCCTCTTCGACTTCTCAGGCAGACTTGGACAGATTCTGTGTCATTCGAGCTTTGCAGGACCATGGTTTCACTCTGAACAGGGACAAAAGCCATCTTTGCCCCACGACCAGGATCTTGCATCTGGGAGTGGTCATAGATTCTGTCCAGGGTCGTGTTTATCTTTCTCCCGACCGCCAGTCCAGCATTCGGGACCTGGTTACGCAGATTCTGTCTCAGAAGCGGTCGCCCGTGTTCCAGTTATCACAGCTTCTGGGGAAGCTCATCTCCTGCATCGGCGGCGTCCCTTGGGCCCGTTTTCATCTGCGACACCTGCAGTGGTTCCTCCTTCCGTTTCAACGTCAGGGACGGGGGGAGTCGCTTTCCAGAGTGAAGGTCCCAGCTCAGGTACGTCTCTCGCTTCGGTGGTGGATTTCACCAGCCATCAGGCGGGGATCTCTCTTCATGGAGCAGGAGCATGTTGTCCTGATGACAGATGCCAGTCTAAGCAGCTGGGGAGCCCATCTTCAGTCACAGCTTGCCCAAGGCACATGGTCTCCAGCGGAGTCGCGCCACAGCATCAATTGGTTGGAGCTGAGGGCGGTTCGACTGGCGCTACTTCAGTTTCAACATCTAGTGCTTCAACGGCATGTCCTTATCTTGACGGACAACACTACCACGAAGGCCCACATCAATCGACAGGGGGGCACCAGATCTCTGTTGTTGATGGAGGAGACGGAACGACTGATGGCGTGGGCCGAGAAGCATGTTCTTTCCCTGTGGGCCGAACACATTTCCGGCAAGATGAATCAGGAAGCGGATTGGCTCAGTCGGGGTCAACTGGATCACTCCGAGTGGAAACTGGATCCACTTCTTTTCCAGGAACTCTCACATCGGTTCGGGACTCCATCGGTGGATCTTTTTGCGACCCCAGGCAACGCGCAGCTTCCAAGATTCTTCACCTGGTTTCCAACTCAGGGCGCAGAAGGTTGCGACGCCTTGCGATCCCCGTGGCCGCGGGGTCTCCTCTACGCGTTTCCTCCAATCCCGGTCATTCCCAAGGTTATCCGGAAAATGATCAAGGAGCGGGTGGATCTTCTGCTGGTGGCTCCACATTGGCCCTGAAGGGCGTGGTTCGCAGACCTGCTGTCCATGTCCCTCGTAGACCTGTGGCAGATTCCGTCCAATCGGATCTCCCTGTCTCAAGGCGCCGTCAAGCATCCAGAGCCGGAATGGCTTCAGCTGACCATCTGGCGCTTGAGAGGATACGACTGACTCGGGGTTTGCTGTCGGGGGAAGTTATTTCGATCATCCAGGCGGCTTGGCACCCATCGATGGTCCGCATCTACAATGCCTCTTGGCGAATTTTTGCAGAATGGTGTGCTCACCAACACGTTGACCCTACATCAGCAACGGTTCCGGAGGTCTTACAGTTCCTTCATGCTGGCTTCGCGAAGGGTCTCGCTACATCTACTCTCCGTCGACAGGTAGCAGCATTGGCTACGGTTCTCTCGGGTGAGAACCAGCAACCTTTGTCGCAGGATTCCAGGATTAAGTCATTTCTTCTTGGGGTTTCGAATCTTCGACCCCCGACGATTCATCGGTATCCTAACTGGGATCTTTCTTTGGTTTTGCAAGCATTGACATCTGATCCTTTTGAACCTCTCAGTACGGTTTCTCTCCGTTATCTGACATTGAAGGTAGCCTTTTTGTTGGCAATTACTTCTGCCCGTCGCGTTTCGGAGATTGCTGCATTTTCCATCAGGAGCGATCTCTGCATGATTCACCCGGACCGTGTGGTTCTTCGATTAGATCCAGCGTTTGTTCCAAAGGTTAATTCTCAATTTCACAGGAGGCAGGAGGTAGTCCTTCCAAATTTTTGTCCGGATCCTAGGCATCCGGCAGAGAAACGTTGGCATACCCTGTATGTCCGTAGAGCGCTAAAAAAGTATATCCACAGAACTGCATCATTTCGTAAATCAGAGGCCCTTCTTGTCTCCTTTTTGCCTTCTTCACTGGGACTGAAAGTTTCATCAGCAACGGTGGGCAGGTGGCTCAAGGCCTGTATTTCTAAAGCATACGAACTGAGGGGTGATCCTGTTCCAGGTCGTATTTTTCCTCATTCAACACGCAGTGCTGCCACGTCGGCTGCTTGGGCCACTCAGGCGTCCATTGAGTACATTTGTCGTGCGGCCACTTGGTCCTCGATTTCTTCATTTGTTAGACATTATCGTTTAGACGTTTATGCTTCAGCTGATGCCGCGTTTGGCAGACGTGTTTTGCAAGCCGTAATTCCTGTCCAAGGCCGGGCGGAGGCTTCGATTCCCTCCCTAAGGTCGTAAGCTTGGGTATATCCCATTGGGGAATGTCTGAGCAGGGGATCAGGAAATTGGACGTTGCTTACCTGAACGTCCCATTTATGTCCCCTGCGAAGACACTCCAGCCCGCCCGTGATCTCGCCTCTCCTGGCCTTGGGCGGGGTTTTTGTTTTTCCTTTCCTCTGCAGCTGGTGTCCTTCGCGGTGGTTTCCACGTCTGGGAGCATCTAGTCTGACCTACTCACCTTCGCAAAAAAGACTGAGGAAGAACAGGAAGGACAGCCTGACCAGCTACAGAGGAATTTTGATTGGCACTCAGTAGATCGAATCAGGGAAGCGGAACAACCCATTGGGGAATGTCTTCGCAGGGGACATAAATGGGACATTCAGATAAGCAACGTCCATTTCACACACATATTTGTGTGTTCATGGGTTCACATGTACACACACAATCACATAGGAGTGAAAATAACCCCAGTTCCGTTTTTTTCCATCAATTCTTCAGCGGCAGAACCAAAAAGGTTACTTCAAGTAAACTCTTGACACCATGAAGTATTAAAAAAAAGTCATCAGAAGGAAAATACAATTAGTAATAATATTAGGGCATCACTCTTGAACATTTGCACACACACTCATACTTTCACACACTTGTTTGTTCATGTGTATACACACACACACACATATGTTCGTGTGTACACACACAGAGCCACATAGGAGTGAAAATAACCCCAGTTTGTTTTTTCCATCAATTCTTCAGCGGCAGAACCAAGATGGCTACTTAAAGTCTGACATCATGAAGTATAAAAAAAGTACATCTAATAAATATACCCAGGACATCGGATTGACTAACAGTGTGTCCAATCTGTTTTACAGTCTAATTACCCATTTTCTTTGTCAACCTTTCCTTAGTCTGAACTAACAGAAACTAATAAATTGATTTAGCTGTTGTCCTCTTCTCCATCCCTGGGGAAGACTGCAAGCTTGTAAGGGCTAGTCAACTTCTCTCAAGTTGCTAGCCCCAATTCTGGGTTGTTGCAACCTACAAAATTGTTGAGGGCAGTATCTACATTCCAAAATTTCTGTTTTTTCCTATTTTGATACCGTACATGTTCTTAGTATTTTGCATATATTTTTTCAGTAGTCTTTCCTAGCTTTATGCCATTTATATGATTTCTAGAATTATAGAAGGGGTGGCTTACAATCCAGACAGGATGCTGTCTACAGTTAACCACTAAGTTGTGCCTGAAGTGAGAATTTTCTGGCTGTTCATATGTATATATTCAGAGTTGAATTTTTATTTAACTGAACTCCAAAAAAGAATTCCGGATGACATGATGATGATGATAATGGTAATTTTATAAAATGAGTAGACAACCTGGTACTCTATGTTGTTTCGATAATTCCTCTTCACAATTTTCTGCCCTTGGCCAAGCTAGCTAGAGTTGATGGAAATTGAAATTGAAAACATCTGGGTGGCTTCAGGAATGCTTATCCTTTTAATAGATATTTTATGGCACAGTACTACTTAGCTATGCAAGATATGCATGTTTCATATGAGCATAATGAGTTCTGTCTTTCTTTTATATTCCTCCAAACGTGTTTAAGGTGGTTAAATATAAAATGAGTCAGAATTGTAATTATACAAATTAATGTAACACATTTTATAAAAGCATATTTGCTTGAGAATATCTTTGCCTACCAATAGAAGGAAGTTTGGAAAGATCTTAATTGAGAAGGCATTCTCTCACATTTCATAAAATGTGATAGTATCGCTAATAGGATCAGGAGAAGAACCTTGTTCAAAATCTTAAGGCTAGGCAAGTTCATAAGGGAAAATAGTCCCTGCATTACTTTACTAGCCGTATATAATACCTAGTTGTTGTGGCCTTTCGGTCGCCGGCCCCTCCAACAGCCGAATCAGATGAGGAGGCGGCGTGGGAGTCAGGACCAGCATCAAGGCAACCTGAGAGCTTTGAGGGGGAAGAGGGAATGGAGTTATCAGAGATAGAGACAGAGGCAGAGCCTGGGCCATCCAACAGCCTCCAGGTCTGGAGGTGGCTGATGAGGAAGAGGAGGAACAGCTGGGTCCAGTGCCTGACGCACAGATGCACAGAAGGCAGAGGAGAGAAGAGCAGTGGAAATCTATGGGCCAATTCTTGGGACGGAAGAGCCACTGCTGCTAGCGAAGTCACATCCTAGCTCTGGGGATAAAAGGCAGGGGGCGGAGATTAATAGGTATGGCAGACAACTATTCATCTCCATGCCAGATAGATTTGTTAGCCTGTTGTGGCCCACCAACAGCCTGCGCGGATCATGGCTGATCCCGATGATGAGGAGGCTGGTGTGGGGTCGCGCCAGCAGCCTGTGCAGCTGGCTGTCACGTCGGACAACGAGGAGGCTGAAGAGGATCTGGTGCCAGAGGCAGAGACTCAGCCAGGGCCTTCAGAACCTCCAGAGGCTCCTTTAAGTGGAGAGAGCGAAGTGGAGGAGCCTTTCCTCAACGCTTGAGCACGCAGGGCTGCCAAAAGGCAGGAGTGGCTACTCAGAAGGAGGAGGTCTCCTAGAGAGTAAGGTTTGAGGATAATTGGCCACTCCCTTAGCTTATTTAAGTTGCACACAGTTAGTAATTTCTTGCTGGAAACAACATGTAATTATTACAGAGCATTTTGGAGAGTGAGTGTCTTATCGTATCTTGTTTTCTGGGCTGGTTACCAACCTTTGCCGGACTTTGTTTATTCTTGGTATGTTATAACTTTGATAAGGAACGTTGGTGTGTGTCACAATCCTTGGGAATCTGGAGCTAGGGCAGAACATAGCCTGCTGTGTGAGAGAGAGACTTTTGCTGGGGCTGCTGGCGCTCATAATAAAGGAATCATTGATTTAACTACAGAGGGTTTGTTGTGTTTGGGAGCCGGGTCAGAACACTAATGTTGCATCCCAAAATAAAACTAGTAATCAGTAAATCTGTTTTAATGAGCTTGCTGCAAAGTCAATATTCATGTTTTGATCCCAGTTAGCAGTTTAGCTGCAGCGCTCTGAAAAATTCCTAAACAATTTTCAAATGGGGTGCTGCATAGAGTGCATCAATATAACTCAAAGCATTGTTTTCATTTTACAGGTGAGAACCCAATGTTGAAAAACAGCAACCTGGCCAAGGTCACTTTGCAAATCTCCAAAAAATAACATAGTGTATGCAGGCAATTTGACCGGAGTTCAATGGGACTTGCATCCAAGATAGCAGATGCAAAACTAAGCCTTGCATATCACTAGGTAAGCATTCTAGTGACTAAATTATATTAACTAAGAGATATTCTTTTATGTTGTTCAGTACCATATTAAAGAACCCCCTGCTATTGAATTGTGGCAACTAAAGAAGCCCAGGTGTTAAGAAAATTCAGAATATTTTTCCTATTCTACAATTAATGGGAATTTCCAAGGAAAGTCACAACAATAGTTATGAGAAATTAAAAAGAAAACTTATTTCTTTTTAGAAACATTAAAGCAGAAAAAAGTTAAGGATCACTGATATCCTTTTTTAACATTTATAGCATACTTTATACTGTCAATGGCCTTGACCTGAATAAATTACTGCATCTTCAAAGCCAGCAATATATTAGTCTGACAGTATGCTAGCATGCAGTTTTGACTGACTGAAGAAATTGCAAAAAGGCATAACTTATGTAGGCTTAGTAATCTTGGTAGTGTAAAAATTCTTATGGGGCTGTTAGTACTGAGCGTATGGACTACTACTCTCCCCTCCCAAATTCTTCACACCCATGTTATCCTATTTGGTGCTTAGGGATATTAAATAAATACATCATTTTGGCATATCTTGGGTGATTTGCAGATTTTTCCAAACAAACTGGAAAGAGGCTTACTAGAACTGCAATTGAAATGGGCATATAATGTAATGAGTATTGTACTTAAATTAAAAAAAAATCCCTAATTTTCTTGAACGCGTGAAAAAAGAGGTGGTTATTTGGGTTCATAAATGTTCCTTATATCAAAGCATTATCATCTGCTCATTTTCAGATATTAAATTTTAATGACTTGGAGCATTATGGCTCATTTACATAACTTTATAAATCTGAATCATCGCTTGCACAAAGTTTACATTTGTCTACGAAAATCTGGTTGCAGCTGGGATTTTCCTTAAGGTCATGAAATACTAACCAATAACAATGTATCTTGGTGATTGAAGTTTTAACTAGACAATGTTGGAATGCCCATCATTCTCAAAGATGGGGCTATTTAAGCTAGTGAGTATAGAACATTTATCAGATTGATGGATCTTACTTTTTCTGTTTTGAAGTGAACATGGGAATTATGTATGCCAATTCTAGTCCCTTTAGGGAGGAAAGAAGGATTTTAAAACTGTAGATATAAAGCAGGATCTGATCTGTCTTTACTCTGTCATTCGGAAGCCATGGGTAGATAGAACTTTTTGGCACCAAGTGCCGAAACAGGAGTGCATGCGCACACGGGGGAGCGCCAGAAACCAGAAGAACAGCTGGCGCATGCGCGGGGGAGAAACAGAAACCGGAAGAGCAGCCAGGGAGCTGCTCTTCTGGTTTCCGGTGCTCCCACATATTATTGTGACCCAGGCCCAAATAGGTAGTAATCGATGCAAACAGTTCCAAAACAAACAGACTTTATTAGAACAGCTGAGAATTAACTCATTCTCAGCATAGTCCAAACTAAATTAAAACAAACTCTTCATAACACAAATTCTTCAGTCTAATCACCAACCTTGGTATAATTAGGCAGACTGCCAAAGGCTTCTCTTGGCAAAAGTTCAAAAGCAGAAGACGCCGGCAAGAGATAAGTGCAGCAAGACTATCAACGTTGTTTTCTGACAAAGAGCCCAAGAGCCGTTGCTGGTCTTTTAAGCCTTATGGGAGGGGCCAATGATCTCTTGGCCCTACTCCCGAGTCGTCCTCTTTGCTTTAGCTGCTCTTGCCTTCTGGCAGCTCTTCTCATACGTGCACTAGGAACAGGCTCCTCCTGTACCTCTGCCTCTCTACTGTCAGCCTCTGGAGGCTCCGGAGTCCGCACATCACTCCCCGATGGCCCTGGCCCCATCTCTGCCTCCGATGCAGACCCCTCATCCGGGCCTTCCCCAGCCTCCAGGACTAGCCCATGTTCTTCCTCAGCCTTATCGCTGCCAGCTCCCGCAGACTTCTGGCGAACCACAACACATATGCAAAAACCAGCTGGCCAGCGTGCATGCATGCACTGGAACCCTGAAGATAACGGGCAATGGCTGACGTGCCCGGAGAGATGGCTCTGCTTGCCACTTCCAGCACGCGTGCCATAGGTTTGCCATCACAGCCTTAGTTGATTTAAACCTGATTAATTGTGTGCTAGCATGACTGAACCCTTTGGCAATATCCTCTCTGGTGGATGCATCCTACTGCCTCCCCTTTTTTTATGTTTTTTGCCTTTTTCATTTTTTTGCCTTTTTTAAATCTGTTGATAGCTATAGCTATAACTTAGCTAATAGTCATCTGGAACTCTGTATTTTAACCTCACCTTTCAATAATTGAGGAGTCTTTGATCCAAATCCTAAATGTATTAAACTTCATTCTTTTCATTAAAAAAGAGTTTATTTTTTCTTAATAGAAATTTGGTTTGACTTTTTAAGGCAGTGATAGTTTTGATACTTTAAAAACAAACAAACACCTAGAACTTTAAAAATGGCTGTCAGGCTGGTTTATATAAAAACCAGTAAAATAAAATAAAATATGATGTGATAATTAAAAATACCCATCAATTTAAACAAGTTCAGACTTGGAACAGTAAAAAACAAAAGCAAGACATTTTTAGCTCCTGGGAGAATGAAAAGTTCTGGTATTAATAAAGAATAGCAGTTAGCTGATTGTCCCCCTCAAAAGAAATTCTATAAATTAGATATAAGCTATACAAAGGGAAGGTTGCCTCTCTATTTTTTGTCATTAATAATTTCACATGGCTTACAAAGAAAAACAGATTATTTTAATGAGCAGACAATTAACATGAGGATAGGTATCTCTTTAACTTACCATATCTCACATTGCATAGAGCTTTAAAAGCAAGCATTAATTTATTGGTTTGAAAATTGATTGTAAGTAGTCACACAGAGTGGATTAAGCTGACCAAATACAATCTGTCTGGCCAAGTTAATTAGCCTCAGGTAAAGTGTATAAGTCACTGCTTCAGAAAGCATAGTGACAGCACGAAGTTAGATCTAGGGCCATTTCATAATACGGACATGATCCATTAGGAGGACTTGAGATATTCTAGAATACGTTGAACGCAATCTTCTTGGACAGATGATCCACCCATTTTGTCAGGATTGATCAGTATTATCTGTCACTCAGAACATCATTAGTTCCATACTTTGGTCCCTTTACATAATTTATATGGAAGCAGGAAGTGTGTTTTCTTGCTTTGCTTCTCCTTATCTCAGCTTTTCAGTTACAATGCATTTCTATCAAGCAAGTTTGCCTTCCTTGGCCTTGTTTCAAAATAAGTAAAGCAATGGTGGAACGGAAGGAAAACATGCAACATTGAGGATCTGGGCTGTTGATTAAAAAAAGTAGAAAGGATGATATAAGAAAAATGTTAATATAAGTTATCCCCGCATCCAAGAAAATAAATTCTAAGGGAGAATATAATTTCTGTTTAAGAACTAATAAGGGAGAATATTTTATTCATTCATTCATTTATTTATTTATTTATTTTATTTTATTTTATTTCGAATTTATATACTGCCCTTCTCCTTGGGGACTCAGGGCGGTGTACAGCCAAATAAAAACATACAATACAAACATTTAAAAACAGTTAAAAGAATATATATCTGTCATGTGTACCTCAGGGTTGAAATGAGGGTCCTTGGTGCCCTCTGAGCTTGCTTGTTTTTTTGTAGATGTTTCATTACCCAAACTAAGTAGCATAATCAGCGCTCCATGGCATAGGGCCTAGTTATCTGCGAGACCGCCTACTGCCACAAATGGCCTCCCACCGACCCATGCGCTCCCACAGAGAGGGCCTCCTCAGGGTGCCATCAGCCAAACAATGTAGGCTGGTGACCCCCAGGGGGAGAGCCTTCTCTGTGGGGGCACCTACCCTCTGGAACCAGCTGCCCCCTGAGATAAGGAGAACTCAAGACCTCAGTGCCTTCCGCCGTGCCCTTAAAACCTACTTTTTCCAACAAGCCGGGCTGACTTAGGAAGTAATTTTAGATGTTTTTAAATTGGTTTGTTATTTTTAAAATTGGAGCCAAATTTATATGTATTTTTAATTCTTAATATTTGTATTGTATGTTTTTAATTCTGGCTGTTCACCGCCCTGAGTCCTCAGGGAGAAGGGCGGTATATAAATTGAAAAAATAAATAAAAAATAAATAAAAAATAAATACTAGCTACTAACACTAATGATGCTACCTAGTTTGGGTAATGAAACATCTACAAAAAAACAAGCAAGCTCAGAGGGCATCAAGGGCCCCCTTCTATTTAAGAATCCAAAGTTTATCTTTTTGGCATGTTGAGGATGAGCTTTTAAAATATACTTATTCATCCCTATTATAAATTTAGAAGATTTATGGTGTTTCTAACCAAATAAATACTGCTTTGCCACAGGAAGCAAAATGTAGAGGATAGAAGAAGACTTTTTCTCCCCCAGGTTGTATCATTCTTCTCCTGTCCAAGAGTAGAAATAGAAAATATTTAGGTAGTGTCCAAGGATACAGCTCTCTGATAAATGCAGTTATTGCAAGAACTAAAAACACTGTTAAGAGGAAACCTAACATTGTCAAGGGGAAGATACAAACTTTATTTATAGTGGAAGCTATTATTTGATTCTTCTGCCTTTTTCTCCTTGCTAGATCTAATTCTTAACACAATATACCACAGAATGTAGTAATCTTTTGTCTTCCAACTAGGATGGCTTTAATGTAAGATTCAACAAATACACAGAGGAAAAGCTGTTAGTTGTTATTGCTATAGATTATCTCATGGATTATATATATCCCCAGATAACAGTGGAGTGGGAAATTATACTTTTGTGTGTTTTGGAGTTTCTCACACCCATCAGATTGGCAACCATGGAAAGAGAATGTTGGAATTCTCAACTTGGTGTCTCCAACTGCGTTCAACTACAAATTTCAAGATTTCTATCCAATATGACTTTTGGCATGATCCCATTGGGCTTTTCTTATGTGTGCATTACATTTCCTAAGAATATCAATTTCTGTGTAGTTTAAGGAATGTAGCATCAAACTTAGTACATAGCAATAGCACTTAGACTTATGTAGTGCTTTATAGCCTCTCTAAGCCGTTTACAGAGTCAGCATATTGCCCCCAACAATCTCTGTCTTCATTTTACCAACCTTGGAAGGATGGAAGGTTGAGTCAACCTTGAGCCAGTCAGGATCAAACTCCTGACTGTGGGCAGAGTCAGACTGCATTACTGCAGTCTAACCACTGGGCCACCACGGCTCCTAAAGAATGAGAATTCTTTTGGAAGACTCTCTTTTGGGAAACTAAACCAGTGTATTTTCCCAGAAATAACTTGGTGGTAATTATTAATGTAATTTATGGTGTCTTAAGAATGTCAGTTTTTATGATGCTGAGATTTTTCAGAAATTTGGCAGGTCTCAGAAGACTGTACATGACTCATAAATCATTTCTCACATAGTTATGTTTCATTTTAACCAGACTGTATTTAAACCTCAATGTTGCATCCTCTGGATTTCTTAAATAACAATACTAGTGTTGTTCTGAGATGATGGGAATTTGCAACCCAATATATTTAGAGAACACCAGCTAGTAGAATACTAATTTAGAGAGTCTAATATAGCATTAACTACAATATTTACAGCATTACACCCACACACCTTTTCTATGCTAAATAGAATATATAGTTCCCAAGTTGCTAAGCTGCTTGGTAACTGCCCAGTTTTAGTATATTTATCATATGTTTATTATTTTGTTTTTAACATTTGTTATACTAGTGGAAATTCTTTCCTCACATAGAGGTTGAGCAGATGACAAAAACAGGCGGACATGCTTTGGTAGCATTTTGATCTTGTATACAAGATCAGTTTAGGAAATAGAGTAAGTTGGCTGATGCAATTTTTGGTAGCTTTAGTTTCTTGAAAAAAAATTCTAGATGGAATATTTCAAAACATACCGTGTTTCCTCGAAAATATTATGTGGTGAGCGCATGTTTGCTGATGGTGCTTGGCAGCAGCCGCAGCCTGTGCAACACAGGTGAATTGAGTACCTGTGCAAGCAGACAGAGGCAGAAGCGCAAGGCAGGTGATCAGGATGCTCTGGGTGGACCGCGGGAAAGCCAAGCAGCAATGGTCTGGAGGGCCAGCTGGCTGTGGGAAGCTTGTCTTTGCATGGCAACACCGGGAGCAGACAGAGGCAGAAGCACGGGGGAGAGACAGGTGATGGAGATGCACCACGCAGGCTGCGGGAAAGCCGAGCAGCAGTGGGCCAGAGTGGTGGGCAATTGCAGGAAACTCGTCTTTGTGCAGTGATACCGGCAGCAGACAGAGCCAGAAGTGTGGCGGAGTAGCAGGTGATCTGGATGTGCAGGCTGTGGAAAAGCCGAGCAGTGGTGGAACAGCCGCAGTAGGCTCATCTTTGCATCTCTTGGCTTGCCTGCAGCACGCATGGTGCACCGGGATCACCTGCCTTCCACTCGGCATTTTGGGATTGCCTGCCTTCTGCTCTGTGCCTTCCACTCTGCACTCTGACAGAGTGCGCTGACAGAGGGACTGGCAGGTTGCAGCTGTTGCTGGATACCATTGGTCCCCAGCTCTTGTGTGTGTGCCAGAGGCGGGGTGCCCAGCTGGGCTGATCACCCTGAAATCATGTTTCCCTGAAAATAAGCCATCATGCTTATTTGGGGGCCCAGAAGAAAATAAGACTGGGTCTTATTTTCAGAGAAACACAGTAACTGTTTGTAAACTTGACAAGGAAGCATCAAAGAATGGAAAGGAAATGTTGCAGAAGTGTAGATCTTAGTAAATATCTAAAAATACCTTTCTGGTCTTGAATTGATCTTGTTCAGTATCACAAATGCGTTAAGTCATATTGTTAAGGCCACATGAAATTTGTCCCTCTGGCACTAGAGTAAAAGTTTGAAGGACATATTTTGAAACAGGAGTTTCTTATTTACCAGTTTAGATTTCAATTGTAAATACAGTTGGTTGGAAGTTTGTTGAAATTTCTTTTGAGAAACCATGTCTACTATTATATTGTTAGGCATTAGTCTATCAGCAGTAGTATATTTGGGGGGAAATACATATATATACATAAAGCATGAATAATGTTATAATAATGTACCAATTGTAATGGAAGTATTTCATAAACTTCTCTTTGTGATTGAATGAGCTAAAGTTTAGCTATTTTATGGAAAATACTTTTTCCAAGAGCCATGGTGCTGTAGTGGTTAGAATGCAGTATTGTAGGTTAACTCTGCTCACACTGCCAGGAGTTCGATTCTTTAGATCCTGTCTGACTCAAGATTGACTCAACTTTCCATCTTTCCGAGATCGCTAAAATGAGGACCCAGATTGTTGGGGGCAATATGCTGACTCTGTAAACCCCTTAGAGAGGGCTGTAAAACACTGATAAGCAGTATATAAGCCTAAGTGCTATTACTATTTTCATTTTTATATTGCAGGAAATAATAGTCTGTTTGATTTTCTCCTACTAACAGCACAAGAAGGACACTCTAATGGCTACATCCAGAAATGTAATACAAGTGACCCATTGCATCAAAGTGGTTTTACCATGGGGACTTCAGATAAAAAGGCCTGCCAGTTTTAGCCATGCCTGCTATAAAAATGTATCATCAGATTTTGCTGCCAGAGCCCTTCCTGCAAATGCAGTGGAACTTCTTGGCCATACATATCTTTCAGATAACTACAGTAATGTTACCAAGAAAATTATTTCCAAGGTGGGGAAAAACTTGCACAACCAAAGGAATCATCCTTTGTGGTTGATTAAGGAACGTGTGAAAAACCACTTCTACAAGCAGTACTTGGTACGTTCTCGGAACCCACTGTTTTCCGTCTATGATGAGTTGTCTCCTGTGGTCACAGTAGAACAAAACTTTGATAGACTGCTTATTCCACAAGACCATCCAAGCAGGAAGAAAGGGGATAACTACTACTTAAATCATACTCACATGCTAAGAGCTCATACATCTGCCCACCAATGGGATTTGATACATGCTGGACTTGATGCATTTTTGGTTGTGGGAGATGTTTATCGTCGTGATCAGGTTGATAGCACCCATTATCCAATCTTCCATCAAATGGAAGGAGTACGACTCTTCTCAAGCCATGAAGTAAGTCTGATTTTTCTCTGATCATTAAGATAAGCTTGAATTAAAATATTTTCTAGAAAAGCTTTCTCCAGTTTTACAATCTATCCAGGGGTGAAATGCTACCAGATAGGACCGGATCGGCCGATCCGGTAGCGATGATGGCCGGTAGTTCGGAGAATCGGTAGCAATGGCAACTGGAGGCTCTGCCCACCTGCCCCATTCCCCGGAGTCGGGGAATGCACCATTCCCCGACTCCGGCCTTGCCACGGAGCTGCTGCCTGCTTATCCTTCGCCACATAGTGTATCCTACTGCTCACCTTTCTCCCACGGCTGGCTGTCAGGGAAGGCAAGTTCCCGAAAGTTACTGGAGTCGCTCACTCTCCTTGAATGAGCCGCCACCATTGCCGCTCTGGTCCATGCACCGGCTGCGCAAGTGCACACCGTTTATTTAATTCACTCATCAGCGGCAGGTTGGGTGTGTGCTTGCGCAGCCAGCGCGTGGACCAGGGTGGCTATGGTGGCGGCTCATTCAAGAAGGAGAGTGAGCAACTCCAGTAACTTTCGGGAACTTGCCTTCCCTGACAGCCAGCCGTGGGAGAAAGGTGAGCAGTAGGATACACCGCGTGGCAAAGGATAAGCAGGCAGCCGCTCCGTGGCAAGGCCGGAGTTGGGGAATGGTGCATTCCCCGACTCTGGGGAATGGGGCAGGTGGGCAGAGCCTCCAGTTGCCATTGCTACCGATTCTCCGAACTACCGGCCATCATCATGTACATTATTTGATATATAAGGGGCTGCTGACTGCTCTGATAATCAGCTTCTGTCTTGTGACAAAACCATTACATAGAAAATTACATTGGCTATGCTTATAATATGATTTGTTTCCTGGAGGACAAATATTTTTTCCTCCTTATTAATTTCTTTAATAGAATCATGCAGTGATTTTGGCTTGATTAGCTACATTTGCATGAAACATGTACTCCTGGATCATATAGTCCTAATAGTTTATGCCAAGGAAATGTTCATAGAGTCTCTCATTTTGTCTTATTTCCAAATTCATTCATTAGATGACTTTTCTCCTGAGAGTGATTGAGTTATCATTGCTGTATATTAACATCTGATGTATTCTGAGGCAATTTTGTTAAGCACTTTGCTGGGCAAATACATTTTTTTAAAAAGAGGATTGCACAATTTACAGTTTATAATTATATTGCTGCTGTTTGGGTTTTGAAAAGTAAATGGAGGGATTCAACTTGCTACAGGAATTATTGGAAACATTTAAAATGTACAACTCTTATTTTATTAAAGACCCTCCGCTTTCTCTCTTGATTATTTGAGGTTTGGAACACCAAATTGGTCTAGTAAGCGGAGTGACTTTTCCTTTTCTAAAGACAAGAAATACACAGTGATGTGGTCCACTTGGTAAAACGTTACAAAGGTTTAAAACAAAACACAAAACCAAGTTTGACCAGTGACTAAAGCTTCCTTGAGAAATAATGAAGGAGGGTAGTTAACGTCCTATTTTAGATTTCTTAAAGCATTTGATCAACTACTGTTGATGAAAGCTTACTATATGGATTGTCCATCTTTTATTGTGTAATTCTTATGAGAGGCATTCCTAAAAGTTACAAAGGTATCTTAGCCCTAGAGGCTTGTAGTTAGAATTGAAAAGTAAATTTTTGATGCATACCCAGAAGTTTCTGGACTTCTATTTCTATTGTCCTCATATCCTCTTTGGATCTTGAGCTATCACAATCAAGCATGTCTTTAGTGTATTATCATGATCTAGGAGTCTCTGGAGGCTGGGGACAGCAAAAAAGTCACTTCCTGTCCAACCGGAAGTTTGGAAACGGGCCATTTCGAGCCTCCGGAGGGCCTCTGAGGGGGTGGGGAAGGCTCTTTTCCCCCTCCCCAGATGCATAGAGAGGATCTGGAGCCAGGTGAGAAAGAAAAACGGGTGGGGCGGGGCACATAGAATTATGGGTGTGGGCACGCGCGCAAATGTCCCCCGCCCCCCCTTCCTGGCACACGATGGCAAAAAGGTTAGCCATCACTGACCTAGTGATTAGTTTGTTCTAGCTGACACTTTTAAAAGAGTTAGAGATGAAACAATATATTGCTACTGTTAAGTTATATTATTGGTTTTAAACATGCATTTACCAGTTTACAACGTGTTGCAAATATAAGCCTGCAGGCTAGGTTATGTTGGAACAGCTGTTTATGTTGTTGCTTTTCTCCTTCATTAAACACTTTTGTTTTCCTAACAAGGCATGGGAGATAGGGTCTTTTATTTCTCCCTAGGCCATTTTTCAGTAGGCTGATTTGACAATCAGAGTAAAGGCTGTGGGGCCGGCCCAGGATGGGAGACATGAATCAGAGATGACAATTGTGTTGGGAGAGAAGAGAAGAGAAAGGGGAACAAGAGCCTTGGTGGCACAGCAGACTAAAGTGCTGTTAACTAGCACCAGCTGCCTGCAATTACTGCAAGTTCGAATCTTACCAGGCTCAAGGTTGGCTCAGCCTTCCATCCTTTCGAGGAAGATAAAATGAGGACCCGGATTGTGGAGGCAATAAGATGACTTTGTATAAAAAAGAACACCGCTTAGGGGCCCCCCGAAAGCCCTACTAAGCAGGTATATACAAAAGTATGAAGGCTATTGCTTAACGCATTGTAAGCCGCCCCGAGTCTCCAGAGAAGGGTGGCATATAAATCGAACAAATAAATAAATAATAAATAAACATAGGGGGTGGTATCCCTTCCTCCAGAGTGGTTCTTGGATTACTGTCCCCCCCTTCTTTTTTACACACTCATTGTTGCTTACCTGACTAATGGTTTACATGGCCTCATGGACTTATCACTAGTGGGTGAAGTGCCAGTAAATATGGAATTGGTAATTTTTAGCATGACCTTATGCTGTCAAAACCAACAATAGGAAAAGTTATTAGATCAGTGTCTAATTGGCTTTTGTGTTACTTTTATGAGAACAAGGGTTATATGGTAAAAAAAAATTAAATATAGTAAATTGTACAATGTATGATGAGGAGACCCAGTCCATATTTCAAAACCATGGTATTGCTGGGATTGTTTTGAGTTTATGTTAACACTGATTTGGTCTCCTCATTGGACTAAGATTTCGTCTTGGCAGTTTCTCAAAGGATAAGAAAGGTATTTCTTTGGATCATATCTCACTTTTCTGTGAAGAAGCTTAATGTGGCATATGTTCTCACCACATGATGATTAGAAAAAGAGCCAGAACTGGATGAATATGGGAATACTTGTTGATAATAGTAGGCTATAATCAGATTCTTCTCTTTATATGTTTTGCTTTTTATCCCTCATGGTTGTTATTAATATTTTCTTTACTAAAGCCCTCAGGTGAAGAACCTATAGTTCTTCACTATTAAGTGACTGCTTGCAGCCTTCTTTTTCTGTTACAGTTTTTCCAATAAGCCTAGGAAACAGATGTGGCTGCTTTAATGAGTTACAGACAGGTGGTATGTTAGCACTCCCATGTGTTCTGAAGCACCTCTTCAGAATCAAGTCCAAAGCATGACACAATCCTAGCAAAGAGGTTCAGCACTTTTGATTTTTGTAGGTTAGGTCATTATTGTTTATTTGGTTTTTTTTATATTTCTTGTTACGTGTCAGTTTTTTGTCTTAACTTGTTAACTATCAGAGTCTATGTTATGTAATTACTGTGGTATACAAAATTGACAGGCACACATTTAATGAATACCAAATTATGTTTGTATTTGAGATTCAGTTTGATGCAGTGGTTAAAGCACCAGGCTAGAAACTGGGAGATTGGGAGGCTAGTTTAGACATAAATCCAGCTGGGTGATCTTAAACCAAACTTTTACAGTTCTAGGAAAAAAGCAATGGCAAGCTACTTCTGAAAATCTTGCCAAAAAAATTTAAGGACTAGTCTGAGACTGACTAGAAGGCTCAAAAAAGAACCGAAAACAGGGATGGATTAATTTGTTGTTACATCTAACTCTCAGTTAAATTTTGATGTTCCTATAACTGCTTTGACCTAGTTAAACATGTCATTTATTAATGCACGTGTATGGGTCAGTTTGTTTTTATATCTAACCCTTGGTTAATTTTTGGTGTTCCTACTTTGCTCTAATTAAGGATGCCATTTAGTAATGCGCATGTAAGGTGTTATGTTCAATAGAACAAATCTTTCAGATAGTTGCTGGATATTCTAATTTGAAGGACAACTGGCATTTTTAAAATTTATTTTGTTTTGCTCTTGGGTGAATTAATAAATGGGATTAATGGGAACTGAACTGAATACTTATGCCTCAGAGAAATTTCTCTTACGTTATCTGCTAGAGCCGTGATGGTGAACCTATGGCACGCAGGCCAGAGGTGGCACACGATGCCCTCTCTGATGGCATGCGAGCTGTCGCCCCAGTTCAGCTGGTGCCTTCCACCGGCTAGCTGGTCTTCGGGTCTCTGCCGCACATGTGCGGGGGTAGTGTGCATGCAGGGCAGGGGTGGGTTCTAAATTTTTTTACTACTGGTTATGTGGGCGTGGCTTATTTTGTGGGCGTGGCTTGATGGTCATGTGACAATTCTTTAGGATTTAGCAGAGGTACTGGTCTACCAGGCTTTTAACTGCTTGCAGAGCTGTACCGGTCTACCCATTTGTTTTTGGAGGCACCGGTCTACCACCAAACTGCCTTTTACCACTGATCAGCTGTAGGGCGGCCCCTTGAAGCCCCAGGGCAAGAGTTTAAACAGTTTTTTCCCTTATAGCCCATCAGCTGGGACTCTGGAGGCAGCAATAGATTGGGGGCGGACCAAATAAAAGGTAAGAATAATGCGGGTGGATGGGTGGGAGGGCCCAGCTCCCGAACAAAGAGAACCGGTTCGGTGACGTCATATCGTCACTGCTACCGGCTTAGCTGAACCGGGCTGAACCAGGAGGAACCCACCACTGATGCAGGGGGTGGGGAGTGCATGCGGGGGGTGCACGTACATGCGTGGGGGTTAAACTAAACTAAACTACAGAACTACATACTGTAGCTAAACTACAGAATGCAAGGAGATACATATTGTGGTGACAAGCTTTTAATTTATGGGATAAAAATCTATCACTGACTACTAATCAAGATTTATATTGCTTCTGGTACCTGAGACAAGATATCTCCCAATAGTTGGGAAGATGGACTAAATATCCAACTCATAACTTGCACATTTGCTTCTTTTCAGCATTTTATTGAAATAAGCAACTAGACAACTTTGGCGTGGTTCAGGATGATAGTCTTATGTTGTTAAATGTCTTTTGGAAAATGTGCTGTGGCAGTTTCTGCTTCATGAGTAAATATTTGATATATGCAATAATGTAATGCATCAACTCTAAAATACATTTCCATATTGAAACAGAATCATAGCATTCAATACACTGGGAAGCTATTAAAAAACCCAGTACTGGTTGCCAATTTGTTTTTCTCCCCAGCACTTCTGGCATATTATAGAGCGCTCTATTTTTCTGTTGTTTTTTGAACTTCTATAACCTCTCTTTTGTGCAAAATTAAATCACTAAAGAGAGGAGGAAGAGCTGAAAAATGCATCTACAATACATTAGAAGAAAGGAGCAGAATGTATTCCTCTGCATGCTTCTCTTTACTCCCCTCATTTCTACCCCTCTCTTTTTTTCTGGTCTATTTGTAATAAATAATTTTACTTCAATGTACTATCATCTCAAGTTGAATGCTTCTAAACATTGCACATTTCTTAATTAAGCAAATAAATTAGTTTTCCCTGAAAATATCAGGGACAATGGGACGGTGCTTTGTGTAATTTCAGTGTAATTTCTTACATATTCTGTCAGGGTTCCCCAAAACACCCCCAATAAAATAAAACTTCCTCAAATAAGTTCCTCAAACTTCCACTTTATTAGAGATGTAATGTTCGCATATCTGGGAAAACCCGAATCTGAAAGCTTCCAGATTTTCCTCGCCCAGTTGAAAGTTCACAACCCTGCTCAACATCCAGAGGTTCATCACATGGTCCAATCCATTCTTCAAACGCAACTGAGACAATCGCCAGTCACACCATTCCAGGTGCAGGCAAATGTCCTTGACTCTCAGAGTAAGGAATGTTATTGTGGCTAAATTTCCACTGCTCCAACAAAATACCCCCTCCCAATTTCCCAGGCTAAAACAAATGTGGCAGTCAGTGTTGAGGAATTCGCAGAGCAACCCTAGAGTAGCAAGGGAGTGCAAATGAAAGTGACTGAGAGCAGTTGCAAATAATCACAGCCAACAGACAGATACACTGAGTTGTGTTTACTTTTAGGAAATAGCAATAAGGCACAGTCCAATAAACAGTTTGGGTCATACACAGATAAAGCAGTAGATAGTAAAACAATAGTCCAGGGATTTTCCAATAACAAAGTCTTCTTACCAGTCGTTGTAGTCATACACAATAAATAGTTGCAAACAGTAGCAAACACAGCAAATAGCAGTAATGATCAATAATAGTCAGCAAAGATCAGCAGAGAGTAGCAGAGAGAAACTAACCATGTTTCAAGCTCCCTCTTAAGGACATTGGCTACAGAGCTAACCAATCAGGACACAGTATGATACAGCAATATAGTCTTAAAGCTATATTGAGGTTTATATATTGCCAACCCAACAAGTTAGTAAATTATCATTTCCTAACAGTCTCCCCTTTGGGTAGGACGATATATAATACCTTACATTCTTAAACCATAATTATCACAACATGATTTGTGCTTAACTGCACCCTGAGACTTTGTAAAAGCTAAAAGAAAAAAAAATAGCTTCCAAAACTGACATATTTCTTTAAAAATATTCTCAGATTTTGGAAATGTAATAATTGAATTGATTCCCAAGGAGCTTTTGTTTTTGGAAGTGAAAAGTTAAAACATTTTTAGCTCAGGAAATACAGCTATGGATGATGATGATGATGATGATGATGATGATGATGATAAAAATGATATGATATCAAGCTGGTATCATGTTAGCAACCACATAAATATTCTCCAGAATGATCTCTCCCTGACTTAGTCCTTCATGTTTTCCAATAGCTTTGGAAGTAGCTTTGCTACTATACTCAAGCCATTTTGCTGTTAGCTGTCTTCTTTTTCTCTTTGCTTTCATCTTTCCCAGGATTACAGGCTTCCAAGTCTCAAAACCCAGTTCTTCATCTAATCCAATCTGTGTCTAATCCAATCAATAGTAAATACAGTGACAATCAATAAAGGAGAATATTTGTAGCTCAGGATTGTACTGAGGGGTCATCATGCTAGTCTAGGACTAGCAATAGCATTTAGACTTATATACCGCTTCATAGTACTTTTCAGCACTCTCTGGGCGCTATACAGTGTCAGCATATTGCCCCCAACAATCTAGACGCTCATTTTACCAACCTTGGAAGGATGAAAGGCTGAGTCGACCTTGAGCCTGTCAAGGTCAAACTCCTGGCAGTGGGCAGAGTTAGCCTGCAATACTGCATTCTAACCACAACTCTAATAGCATTGATGATGTTAACTGGTTTGGGTAATGAAATGTCTGCAAGAAAAGAATCAAGCTCAGAGGGCACCAAAAGATCCCACGGTGGGATTTGATTAGATAATTTATATCAACATGTATGACATGACACTCAATGTAGAGAAAGTTCCAGGCTGCAGAACATAATACACTTTAGTGTTTTTATTTCCTGCTGAAAGAGCAGAAGAAGCTGCAAGAGAGTAATGAGTATTGAAGGTGAGTCAAAAATAAAGTTTCCCTTAAGGCAAGCTTGATTTCTGGTGATAATATAGAGATGTCCATGAAGTTTTATTGACAAGTAAATAAATGGTTTGCCACTGTGTTCTAGAATGTTTTTCAACTTCCTAGTCGACTCAGTTACCCTGGGATTTCCAGTAAACTCCCATCTAAGTACTTAATATTTCCATCTCTAGCTTTTTTCAATATGCTCCAGGTTCTGCTAAGTACTATCACCTGCTGTGGTGTGTTGTCAGGAATTGCTTTAAATCTTGACAACAGTAAGAATTACGCTTCCAAAATAATTGGACCAGCAGTTGTGGAAGTCAAATTTTAAATAGCTGACTTTTAAACAATGGAGTTATTTGTCTGAATGTATCATACAATTTTTAAAAACTGTAACTTGGAAAGACTGTATATCTAACCCCCTCCATCTCATATTAAATATAACCTACATTATTCTCTCCACCAGAGGGAGCTAATGGGAACACAAAGTCTGGTAGCATATTGCAGACTAAAAACACTGGTTTAATTTAGGTGATGCCCTTTTTGTAAACTTTGGGTAAGGTTTGCTAAGGGGATGTGACATAATTATTTTGATAATTTTCTGCTGATAACATGAGATATATAAAATTAATAGATCAGATAATGTATTGATCACCTATCCATTACTATTTCCACCTTTCCATTACTGTGACATAACAGTCTAAATAAAAAAATATTAATGTAGAAAATGGTAGAAATTCAGTGATAGAGATAAGTCGGTAGAGGTAGAGAAGGAAGGTGGGGAATGGAATTTTTTAAAGGAAAATCCAGATTTATTTATTTTTAAAAAATTATATTGCTGCCTACTCGCTCATAGTGACAGAACGTGGCTTGTAGGAGATAAAAACACAACATAAAAGAAATAAAATAATAACACCCCACCCCCTGGCCACAACACACTCATACCAGCCATTTAATAGACTCCATTCCGCTCTGGGTTCCCCAGGCGTGGTGGCAAAACCACATCTTCAGGGCCTTCCAAAAGAGTGTCAGAGTGGGGCCAATCTAATTTCCGGAGGGATGTGTTCCAGAGGGAGGGAGCCACCACAAAGAAGGCCCTTCTTCTGGGTCCCGCCAGATGTACCTCCCTAGGCAACGGGACCCGCAATATTCTTTTCCTCCCCGCTCTAGTGAGTCGGGTCAGGTCAGCGGTGGGATTCACTTACCTTCCCTACCGGTTCGCAAATAGGAGTGCGCTCACGTGCGCGCTCCACTCACATGTGCCTTGTCTGTGCATGCGCAGTAGGCGCGTGTTACATCAGGTCGGGGGGGTGGAGCCTCCCGCATCACTGCTACCAGTTCGCACGATCCGGAGAGAACTGGCTGAATCTCACCACTGGGCCAGGTGGATGTGACCGGCAAGAGATGGTCCCTCAGATAACCTGGTCCCAAGCCATTAAGGATAAAGTAGGAAATCATAGGAATTTGATACTTTTCTTAGCCAGATGCATTTTTCTTGTCCTTCTTATTATTGTCAGTTGTTGAAATAGAAACATGCTGCTGTTGCATTAGATGGTATTTGCTACCTTTTCCAGAGAGAGAGAATGTGAAAGAGCAGGTAATTTCACCAATAAACTTTTCTAGGCATGTTCTGAATTAGATTGCATGACTACTTCATGGACTGGCCATTGCAAAGGGGATTCAGCTTTTGAGTAAGTCCTTCTCATCTGAAACCATACTTTGAACCAAGTTCCAGATTTGATTTAAATGAAAGGGGATGATGGTTTGTAGCAACTGTAGTTAAGCCAATCTCAATATAACAATGCATCATAATATTGAGTTTGTTCATCATTCCATAGATACCACATTTGTCACATGTTTGTCACATGGCCGTTGCGTGAGAGATCACTATAGAGCAATAATTCTGCTTAATGGCCACCACATTTTGTACATATAATCTTGGATTGAGATTCTTCTTTTCCAGTTTTATATTAGTTGGGTAGCATTTCACCGCACAGCACTTCAGATTTGTGTTTGAGAGACAGCAAAAGCTGATAGAGTAATACAGGTGGAGGGCATTTTAATGTCATAAGAGTATTGTTTCTTTTATCTTTGTATTGCTAAAGTTTCAACATGATATACCGTATCTTGGGCCCTCAGGATATTGATGATACTTGCAATGGAATAAAGGAGGTTCTCTTTTCATTGCCGAATTCCTTTTGAGATAAAGCAGTAAACACAGAATTTAAACACTGAGTGTCAGCATCTCTTTTTTTCTGATCTTAAAAAAGGGAAGACCCCAAGAATATAAGACACTTAGCTGCCTGGGAGTAAGGATAATTCCGCTAGCTTCTAGGCCCTTACTCTTGGGCACAGCTAAATCACTGCATTAAACATTTCTAGTACATTTTAAGGCATATAGAAGTAGAAAACTATCTCAGCCAAATTAGGAGTTTAAAGCATGAGAAATCAATCAGAACTGAGTTTTATCAGATTGCCTTGAAAGGGCAATCGACTAAAGTATACTGAACGCTGGAAGTAAATATTAACATATTAACTGTGAGTTAATTTTTTTTAAAAAAAAAATGGATTACACCTTTTGAAAGATGGGTCACACCCTTTCTGAAAGCCTTTTAGCTACTGGAGTTTGCTGACTGAATTCATATAATATAAACAATCTCAGCTTTCTACATTTCGTGAGCTCTGGATTGAAAGATTCAGTGATTACATTGAAAGGTGATGTAGCTTCATGTCCAAAGTAATTTGTGTTGTTTTCTTCCTAAACTAAAAATCCTGGCTGTAAGCAGCAGAAGGTATTCTATTATTCTATTATTAACACAGCAACACAGCTCATTCAATGACAGTGGAGGACCAGGTGTGATCTTACAGGGTTTTTATTTTGTATGTGTGTCAAACAGTGAATTATAATGGTAGGAAATATTTTCCTTCGTGCACAAGTTGTGCATGATTGTCATTGTTAATCATCAGGTAAGGAGGCTGTTCTACGTTAGGTTCAGAATGAGTAGATTGATTTAATTCTGGATTCTTCCTCATTTAAAGGAAAACTGACATATTACATGTGCTAGATTCAGCAGCCAAATATTAGAAAACAGCAAATGTAGGTATGTTGAGTTAGTAGAGGTGAACGACTGGCGCCCTTACGGAGAATTCATTATTTCATTGATTAAATAATGAATTGACTTTATAAGGCTAAAGTTGTTGTTTCATCTTGACAAATAATCGTAGATCACCACAAAACTCTAAAACAATAATATGTATATAGATGTGACTGCTAATTATTATTATCTGAAATATAGATGATCTTATGAAAAGAAATAACCACCATTGTACCAAAGTGGTGATTATATCAAATAATTTATAAATGTTAAAATTGCTTTTGGTTACTATCTTTGCAATAGCATCAGTACAGGTGGCCCTCGACTTCCAACAGTTCATTTAATGACCATTCAAAGTTACAACGACGCTGAAAAAAAGTGATTTATGACTGCTTTTCACAGTTACGACCTTGGAAGCATCCCCATGATCATGTGATCAAAATTCAGAGGCATGGCAACTGGTTCATACTTAACGACCGTTGCTATGTCCCAAGGTCATGTGATCCCCTTTTGCGACCTTCTGACAAGCAAAGTCAATGGGGAAGCCAGATTCACTTAACACTCAGGTTACTAACTTATCCACTGCACTGATTCTGTTAACAGCGGTGGCAAGGAAGTTCATAAAATAAGGCAAAACCCACTTAACAAATGGCTCACTTAACAACAGAAATTTTGGGCTCAGTTGTAGTCGTAAGTCGAGAACTACCTGTACCTTTGCCATCTATCCTCTGGAGCATTCCCCTAGTTCAGTGACGGCTAACCTTTTTGCCGTCGCATGCCAAAAGCGGGGGGAGTGCGGGGGGGTCACGCACACGTGTGCCCACACCTATAATTCAATGCCCCCCCACCCATGTGCGCACAACCTCCGCTTTTGGCACATGATGGCACTGTGGGCCCAGTAGGCCCATTTTTCACCTTCTCCAGGCTCCAGAGGCTTTCTAGGAGCCTGGGGAGGGCAAAAACGGCCTTCCCCATTCCCCCAGAGGCCTTCCGGAGGCCGGAAACAGCCGTTTCCTGACTTCCGGTAGGCCCAGAAGGCCCGAAAATCAGCTGGTCAGTACGCACATGCACGCTGGAGCCGAGCTAGGGCAATGCTCTCATGCCCACAGATATGGCTCCATGTGCCACCTGTGGCATGAGTGCCATAGGTTCGCCATCACAGCCCTAGTTCACCTGCGCTGGATGACTATAAGAGCTCACTCATCTACCCAAAGCCTTGGAAGCCTTGGAATGGATGTTTTTTTGTTGGTCACCTTACATAATGGAAAGTGTGAATGACCAAAGACAAAGGGAAAGCGAGATTCACTTATCAATGGTGTTACTAACTGAACAACTGCGGCGAGGAAAGTCATAAAATGGGGCAAAACTTACTTAACAACTGTCTTGTTTAGCAACAGAAACTTTGGGCTCAGTTGTGGATTACTAGTCCTCGACTTACAACAGTTCATTTAGTGACTTTTCAAACTTACAATGGCACTGAAAAAAAGTGATTTATGACTGTTGTTCACAGATACGACCTTTGAAGCATACCCATGGTCATTGTAATCAAAATTCAGATGCTTGGCAATTGGTTCATACTTATGACTGTTTCTGTGTCCCAAGGTCATGTGATCCCCTTTTGAGACCTTCTGACAAGCAAAGTCAATGGGGAAGCCAGATTCGCTTAACAATCATGTTACTAACTTATCAACTGCAGTGATACACTTAACAACTGAGGCAAGAAAGGTCGTAAAATGGAGCAAAACTCACTTAACAAATTTCTCACTTAACAGCAGAAATTTTGGGCTCAATTGTGGTCATAAGTCAAAGTGTCCTCCAGATATGTTAAACTCCCAATTCCTATAATCCATTTGGTGATGTGGGTATATCAGCGGGGAGGACACTTGATAGGGGAAAACTATTTTTTTTTTAAATTTGATTTATATGCCGTCCTTCTCCGGAGACTCAGGGCGGCTTACAATGTGTTAAGCAATAGCCTTCATACTTTTGTATATTTATACAAAGTCAGCTTATTGCCCCCACAATCTGGGTCCTCATTTTACCTACCTTAGAAGGCTGAGTCAACCTCGAGCCTGGTGAGATTTGAACTTGCAGTAATTGCAGGCAGCTGAATGTTAATTACAGTGCTTTAGTCTGCCATGCCACCAGGCTCTATTGTCAGCCTTACAAGATAGTGCAAGCAAGAAGCACAGCCAAATGAGCTAATTGTACAATTGTACAATTGTAATTGTAATTTATTGCAAGGTAACATTAACAGAATCTTACAAATCTGAAAGTACATTTCTCCCGTCTCCTTTTCAGCCCAAGGAACTAGGAAGGGTTCTTTCTTAGCTGCTTGCCCGCCCACATTCCTGCTGTAGGCTATGTTGCCTTTTATTTGACGGTTCCCTAGGCGGCATTTCTTCCCCCTGTCTCCCAAGGTCATTCCCACATACCATTACAAATATGATATTTTGATGAAAGCCTGTTGCTAAGTGAGTAAACTGTGAGCTGGAAATCTCTAATTAAAATCCCAACTTAGAAATATACTTGCTTAAGTGACCTAAGGCAAGCATTGATGCTTAGGTCAGTTTCTGCAGATTGAAAAAATATGAACTTGATTTCTAAAAAAAGAAACTTTCTATAATGTTACGGAAGTTCAATTAACATATTTGATATAACTAAAGCAAAAAAAATGGGAATCTCCTTCATAGACTCTATTTATAAGGATTATCACGAACGTATGTGAAATGCTTTGAACAAACAGTGCTAATTGCTCATAATTGTCTTTTATTTAATAAACAGTTGTTCAGCAATGTCAGCGATGGAGAAAATTGTTTCTTGTTTGAACAAGGACGCCGTACATCACATAAGCAAGAGATGCATACCATGGAAGCAGCAAAACTTGTGGAATACAATTTGAAAATGACACTCACAAAACTTGTGGCTCATCTCTTTGGCGATGGTACGTACCTCACAAATCAATCAAATGGCCTCTGATTAGATTGCAATGTATTTTATCAGAGTCATGCACTCTAGCAGCTAGTAACAATAAATACTGGCTAATTACCGTAAGTGATAACTTGTAGCAATTCCTGCAGAACCTTTATGAACACTAATCTCAAATTTACACATTAGTGATGCCTCCAGATTATCTGTTTATGGAAGTTGAATGTCAAATAGCACATAGTAGCAATAGGCACACTGAGATATGTACCGCACTATGCTGACAGTCCTTGTTTAGCAACTGCCTCGTTTAGTGACTGTTTGCCACTGTTTGCAACCTTTGTAGATCTGAAAAGCAGAAGAAAACTAGAATAAGATCATAAAGACAGTTGCGGTTTCGCTTAGTGACTGCTTAATGACCATCCTAATTGTGGTCATTAAATAAGGATTACCTTTAATGATATCATTATATTCAGCTAAGTATTTAAGAAGAGCGATCAGAAGCAGACTTTTCTCACAACACAATACAGCTTTCTACAGTTCAATTATGTTATGTTGGTTTTGATGCATGAAGATTTATGACCATACCTATTTGGTCCAGTAAGCATAAATGCACACATTGTTATATTTTTGATGTATTGTTTTATATTCCAGATTAATTCATAGTTGAAGACACACACATTCAATTCTGAAGCATAAATTTAAAAAAACCCCACTAATAACATATACCAAAGTTGCAATACAATGTAACAAGCTACTGTGGTCTGATGCCTTTGTTAAGAGCAATATAACTCTGAGTCTTACAAAAATCATTTTGGAATTATGGGAACTGCAGTCTTTCACATCGGAAGGGGGCACTTGGTTAAGGAAAATGTACTAGAAAGCCAAGCATAACGAATTTAAGCCAGCAAAACTATTCTTAAAGTATATTTAAAAATATAACATATAAATAAATAATTTCTATGAACATTAGAATTCAAGCAAGATGTTGGCAAGGTTTGAAATTGTTGGGGTATATTTTTATCATAGATCTAGCAAAGAACATTTTAATTTAAACTCCTACACAAGAAGGTGTTAGCAACTTCTTTCTTTTTCTTACTGAGATTTTTTGGTTTGTGGTATATGCATACTTGTTGTTTCTTCTTTTCATAGTCAGCTCCAGTCTCAACTTATTTTTTTATTCACATTACATAAACTGAAAATAAATGTCAGATTGAACATGGAGCACTTGATGATAAATATTTCCTTTGGTTCTGTGTCATGGGGTTACCCATTTTTAGATGATTTGTCAGCTTATGTTCAAATTATACTTTAAAACCATGTTTTCATAAAAAAATATAAAAAGCCAAGAATCTAAGGATGAAAATATAGTTTCTTCGTTTTCAATTGCATACAGTGAATGCCGTGCTGGTTCCAGTATTTACCATTAGTTCAGTATGGTTTTAAATATTTGACCTTCTCACATAGGTTTTATGTTTCTAATGGGTTGTCAGGTCCATTATAAACTGGATGTATGCCATTGCAGTTCGTAGGCTGGGCTAGAGTAACAGATACTCAGGCTTGAATACTCCACTTGGGCATGAAACATGTTGTACGCCAGTCACAATAATTTTGCTTAAGATAAAGTCAGAATAGAAGAAGGTTATGCGTGCCAATTGGAAATGAAACAAACTACACGGTTAAAGAGAACTCTTCATCTGAAAAAAAGAGCAGGACTTGAAAGAGAGACACTCAGCTTCATTTACTGCGCAAGGGAAAGAATAAGTCGTTCTGTTTCTCAAATCCTCTACTTACCCAACTTTCTTTCTGTATGTAGAAAGTTCCTTGGGCCATGTGGTTAGTGGAACATGTTGCAGATACAGTGGAAACCCATAAGTGTTTATAGATAATTTTTATTTGTCACACCATTCTATGTAATATTCATACATAGGCGCACATTAAGGAAGAATAGCTTGGAATTTAAAACGGGCTACAAAGAAATCTCTTTGGTAAAAGAGATTTTTAGGCAATAATTTAAAAAATAGAGTGGGTAAAATCATCACTATCAACACTATCTCCATTACTGCTTGTCATTGCATTGATGCCTCTGTCAACAATGCTGAATAACTGAGGCCATGGCTATCAAACGACAAAAAAACATCTGCCAAGCTAGCCCACCTCCTTTACATGGATGATTTGGAGATGTATGGAAAAACACCATTTGAAATGGAATCGCTGATCAACGCTGTCTGAATATGGAGCCAAGATATTGCAGTGGAGTTTGGACTGGACAAATGTGCCACCCTCACCATCAACAGGAAAAGTAGTGAAAACTGAAGGAATCAAGATACCCTATGGAAATAACATCAAGAATCTGTACTGAAAAAGATCACTATAAATACCTGGATGTCTGTCACATTGAAGTCAAGAAGAAGGTTAATAGTGAATTCAGGTAGTCCTCGAGTTGCGACCACCATTAAGCCCAAAATTTACATTGCTAAGTGAAACATTTGTTAAATGTAAAATGTATGCCCCATTTTACAACTTTTCTTGCCATAGTTGTTAAGTGAATCATTGCATTTATTACGTTAGTAACAAAGTTGTTTAAGTGAATCTGGATTCCCCACTGACTTTGCTTGTCAGAAGGTCACAAAAGGGGATCACATGACTCTGGGATGCTGCAACGGTCATAAATATGAACTAGTTGCCAAGCATCTGAATTTTGATCATGTGATCATGGGGATGCTGCAGTGATTGTAAGGGTGAAAAATGGTCATAAGTCACTTTTTTCAGTGCCGTTGTAACTTTGAACGGTCACTAAATGAACTGTTGTAAGTCGAGGACTACCTGTACATCAGAAGAGTGAAGAAGATCTTAAACTCCAAACTCAGAGGTGAAAATCGAGGTGATTAACACCTGAGCAATTCCAGCCATTAGATATACAGCTGAATACCCAGCTGAAATAGTGAACTGGACTCAAGCTGAAGTATAAACTCTGGATAGGAAGACCAGAAAAATAATAACAGTGAATCATACCCTTCATCCACACAGTAATGTTGATAGACTATTTATCAAGGAGCCTAGGTTCAAGTACACTAGAAGTTGAAGAAAAAAGGGCATTGGAAGAATATCTGAAGGACCGTATAGAAGAAGCATTGAGGCTAGTACATTATGAAGACTTGCTGATTACCAAAGACACCAAACCTGCCTATAAGAAATTTTAATATCTACATAAAATCACTGGGGGAGGTCACCCCATAATGGGGTTGAAATATCATCAGCATGCTGATGATACTCAGCTGTACATCTCTGTCTGTGGTGAATTAAGTGATTCTGTGACATCTCCTTGTTCCTGAAGGCTGTTGAGATCTGGATAGGATGCAACAGGCTAAAACTGAACCCTCGCAAGATGTCCTGGCTCTGAGTAAGGCGCTCTTTGGCTCTTGTAGAGGGTTAAGATGGGAAGGCAGAGAATGTTGTTGGTCCCATCCATTAGGGATGTACATAGAATAGAATATAATTCTTTATTGGCCAAGTGTGATTGGACACACAAGGAATTTGTCTTTGATGCATAGGCTCTCAGTGTACATAAAAAGAAAAGATACATTCGTAAGAATCATAGGTACAACACTTAATGATAGTCATAGGGTACAAATAAGCAATCAAATCATACTAGGAAACAATCAATATAACATCCGGTGGGACTATGAAAAAGAGCCTTCTCAGTGGTGGCCCCTTCCCTATGGGATAGTGATGGCTAACCTTTTTGCTGTTGCGTGCCAAAAGCAGGGGGTGAGCGGGGGGTCACACACACACGTGCCCACACCCATAATTCAATGTGCTCCGCCCCCCACGCATGCGCGCATGACCCCCCCACACTTCCCACCCGCTTTTGGCATGTGATGGAATGGTGGGCCCAGTAGGCCCGTTTTTCGGCCTCCCCAGGCTCCAGAGGCTTTCTTGGAGCCTGGGAGGGGCAAAAACAGCCTTCCCCAACACCCCGGAGGCCAGAAATGGCCTGTTTGCTGACTTCTAGTGGGACCGGAAAGCCCGAAAACCAACTGGCCCGTGCACGCATGCGCACTGGAGCTAAGCTAGGGCAACGCTCACGTGCCCACCAATATGGCTCTGTGTGCCACCTGTGGCACGCGTGCCATAGGTTCGCCATCACGGCTATGGGACATCCTTCTCCTGGAGGTGTGATTGACCCTTGCCTTGTGTCTTTTCTGAAAGGCTCCCAAGATGTGGTTTTGCCAGTGGACCTGAGGACTTTGAATGGAGATGGAGCTGATCAAGTGGTTGATTTGATTTTGTTGCTCCTGCCATGGGGTGGTGGTGTTACAATTTTTAATACTGTGGATTTTAATGTTGTAAACTGCTCGGAGCCACTTATATATGAACTGGGAAGTCATACAAATCTGCTTAATAAATAAAAAATAAATAACCATTATAATATAGTCATCATCTATATCTCTGGGGAGATAGATGTTACTTATTTCCAGTTACTGACCACAGCAAAATTTTGCCCATGTTCTTAGTTCAAACCAGGTAGTTGTTAGTGATTAATTTGTTTTAAAGGATGCTTGAATTGCATAAAGGCTTTTTCTCCTACTCTACCTCTTCCCCAAGATCCAAGATATATTACCTTATATTGTCAGTTATGTGGCTATTTACTTTTTATGGTTCGCAGTTATTGATGTCATTAAATGAAAGGTAAATTTTTTCTTAGGGTACACTGCAAGGCATAAGCTGTTACATCACTTAACCCCATCTTTTCTTTTTGGCTTATATCTTTTATTTTAACCACCCCAGGACTCAAGATTAGATGGGTGGACTGCTATTTTCCATTTACTCACCCTTCCTTTGAGATGGAGATCAACTTTCAAGGAGAATGGATGGAGGTCTTGGGATGCGGGGTCATGGAGCAGCAGCTAGTTAAGTCAGGTATGAAAATTCCTTTTGCTTTGTTGATCTCTCTGTTAGCAAAGACTAGTGCAATTGGTTTCACAGCCCAGCACACTGCCTTCATTTGCAGCGCACTCTCATATACACCTGCAGGTCACTGTTCGTAACTGTGGCTGTTAACTTAGAGACAAAGAACAAACATAGCATTCTGAATGCTGATGTCGCTACATTATTTGGTAAATGAGAAACTAACGCTGAAGCTGAATTATTCACTAGTGGTGGGAAGCAATTTTTTTTCTCCTTTATGATTGAATAATGTATGGATTATATTGTTTGCACAGAAGTGTCTAAATATACTTGTATGTCCTAATAGAATAGTATAGCTATGGGAAAATTACAGAATTCTAGCATTCTATGATTTGACTTAAGCTAAAACTTGCTAAAGATCTGCCTTCAAGACAGTATTTTATTTAGAATAAAATAGAATTCTTTTTTGGCCAAGTGTGATTGGACATACAAGGAATTTGTCTTCGGTGCATATCTCTCAGTGTACATAAAAGATATAAGTGATAAATCATGATCATAGTCATCATAAAAATACATTCATCATAAATCATAAGATACAACACTTAGGTAGAGTCATAGGATACTAAATAAGCAATCAACATAAATCATACTAGGAAATTAAATAAAACAATATACAACAAAGTTAAAGTCATAAGTAGAAAAGGAATAAGTAATAGGAAGAATGAGAATAATAATAATACAGTCTTAGTAAATAGTTTGACAGTGTTGTGGGAATTAGTTGTTTAGCAGAGTGATTAAAAATCTCAGACATATAATACTATCAAACACCAATAAGCGCCAGCAGGATTAAGGTGTATAATTAAATCATAAAATGTAAGAAGAAATCCTATCAGTCATTTGGTCCAACCCTCTGTTCAGCATGGGAATTCATTAATCACTTAGCTATCCCTCCCCCAACAAATATTCAACCAATCTCTATTTGAAAAGATCCAGTAAAGGCCAGTCTGCTATTTTTCCAGAAATACGCTTGCATTATTTAATATATTTTATCATCAGGCAATTTCACTCATCCTCATTCTCCTTGATTCTTGTCCAGCTTTTGATTTCAGTAGAGAACAAGTCTGTTCTGTCTTTTATGTGATTGCCTCTTAGATGGCTATACAGGCAGCCCTTAACATAAAACGGCTCTTACACATTTTAAAATTATACATGCAAGAAAGTATTGTATTCATTGAATGGCCAGATTCTCATAAACATTAAAAATAAATAGCTTTCAGTTGTTATTGAGCCAGCTGGCAGTTAAAAATGTATTTATTGTCTTGATAAAAAAAACAAATGAAGAACAAAACCCTAGGTTATTGAGAAATGGGCAAAAATATATTTTTATTATTATACATGGTAAAACTATGATAGAAATTGAGTAAGTTTAAGAATTACAAATGTATTAATAATAATATAGTAATTGTTATTTTAAAGAATACATTTGAGATGCATTTACCTTCAAGTGTAGCAGTGGATGGCCTGTTCTTGTCAAAATGCCATAACAGAATATGGTGAGATTTTGGAAAGAAAAGATAAAAATCTATCCCTGAAGTTTGCTCCTTGAACATTTCAGAATCCAGTGAGGTTTCCACATGTTTTGATGTATTTAGTTTTGAATATTTAACTGGGAACTTGTAGAAACTTTTCATTTTTTGCTTTCCCAAAGATAGTATCATTTTACCTCAAAACCCTTTCCTTGATTTTAACTGACATTTCAGTAGAAGCATGTCTCCCGCTGAGGAATTTTTTAAGAAATGAAAAAACAAAAATTTTCATTGATGTCACTCACAACTACCTCATTCCTGTTTTTTCTCTCTCATTGGATTTCTGGATTAAAGGCTTTTCATAAAGTTTTAGAGAATACATATCATCTCATGAACTTCACAATGAGCAATGCAGACCAACACTATACTGTATTCTAGAAAGAATTGCAGAGTAAAATCTATTCTTGTTTGTTTTACATTCATAAATCCTAATATTCTTTGTGAAGAAAGTTTCTCACTGAGGAAAAAAATGTAATAAAAGAACGGTATGTAACAGCCAGAGTAAATGTATAAAAGTAAGTTTCTTTCTGCTCAATGGGGCTTACTCCAAAGAATCCAGTAAGGGAGGTATGTATAGACATGTATGCCACAAGTCAAGCCCAAGACACTCAAGAAACAGTCACTCTACTATTTTTCACCTAGTGATATTTTAGTTACTATGGTTTACAGAGTGAGAGAATTGCAGAATGTGTGTTTTGGGTTACATTCTTCCTTAGAGGTCTTTTTATTCCTTTTTAAGCTTACAATAAGAGGGATGTGATGGCTTAGTGGCTAAGACCCTGAGCTTGTCGATCGAAAGGTCAGCAGTTTAGCAGTTTGAATCCCTAGTGCCGCGTAACGGGGTGAGCTCCCGTTACTTGTCCCAGCTTCTGCCAACCTAGCAGTTTGAAAGCACGTAAAAAATGCAAGTGGAAAAATAAGGACCACCTTTGGTGGGAAGGTAACTGTTCTGTGCTCCTTTGGTGTTTAGTCATGCCGGCTACATGACCACAGAGACGTCTCTGGACAGTGCTGGCTCTTTGGCTTTGAAACAGAGATGAGCACCGCCCCCTAGAGTCGGGAACGACTAGCACATATGTGCGAGGGGAATCTTTACCTTTACCTTTACCTAAGCTTGCAATAAATACTTAGTGGTATTTGCTGCAGATTAATGTTCACATCTTGAGGAGAAGTTTTATAATATTTCTTATTATTATGGCTTGTTTTGCTTAAAAGTATTTGGGTATGTTTATTAAGTCAATTGTGCCACTATGAGTAATCATATTAATCAAGGGTGATCAGAGCTGTTGCTTTACATGATATGGGTTACATCAACCCTTAGTATTGTCTCAATATTCCAACTTTGTTTTAAAATGTTGATATGTTCCATGCACAGGGTATATAATAAGTAATAATAGTAGCTAAAAAGGTATAAGATTAATATTAACTTGTTTTATTTACTGGATTGATGAAGTCATCAGAATGCAGTTTTTTGAAGACTGTATCAAACCTCAGAGTGTGTTTCCTTGTGAAGAATTTTTTTTTGTCCTTCACATCTAGCTCTGTACCTCTTTGCAGATGGTACCTTATGAGTTGTACAGAAACTCTCCAGCAGGTGAAGTATGTAGCATATCTTGTGTGCCAATCCGGTATCAGATGTCTGTGGGGAAAAATGTAATTACTTCTCAATAACACTGCAGGAATTTGAAACAGAACATTATGCTGCTGTGCTTGGGATTTAACAAGGATGATATAGCAGGCTTTGTTGAATTTGGAAGAGTTCATGTAGCTCAGTTCAGCTAGCTGGAGATTTGAATGTGTGTTGAGCCATTCCAATAATAGAATGGGCAAATTTAGCTTTTCAGCTGACTGGGCTGGAAAGCCAGGAAAGGAAGCATCTGCTCTAAACAGGCTAAATCTGATTCAGTCATGCTATTGAGACAACGGACCTTACATCTTATTGATGATGTCATATTCAGGAATAAACCTTTTCCTTTTAAGTTCATTAGGTGCAAATTATTGGAGTAGTAATAGTTTAATATACCAGCTGTCAGGTTACGATGTCATCTCAAATAAATTGCATTTCCAAACAAATAGTCTTTGATGAAATCTTTCATTTATTGAGTACAACGATCCGTCCCCGACTCCATTGTAGCCAACACTGCCCCTCTGCCCCCAAAATCTTCCCTTTCCATTCCCCAATCCTCAGCATCTCATTGGCCACCTTCCAAGTCACTCTCCCCATCTCTACTACTTCAGCTCACAGGAATGTCCCCCCTCCCATCCCATCTCCTAGGGGATTTTATCTACAGGAAAATAAGTAGGTGAAAAGTCAAGCGTCGTCTTCTCTTTTATGTCAGCACTGGAGTGGGTGTAGCTTGGAGTGCTGACATCCGGCCCCTCCCCATTCATTTTTCTAGGGAGGACTGCTGCAAGACAAACAACAAGTTAAGTACCATTATCCCATCCGAGGGTGTTGTCCACCCCCTCCCGCCTTGTCCGGGTGATCTGCATGGAATTTGGCTATAAGGCGGTCAGCTTGGATGTTTGTACTCTTCACCCAGGAAGCCTTTGACAAGGGGTAACCCTTCCATTTAATTAAGTATTGGAGGCGCCCCCTGTGCCACCTTGAATCGAGAATTCGCTGTACCTCATAGTGAGTGTGGCTCCCAATGACCAGGGGCCCTGGGGGGTCACGTGGCGCCGGCCTTAAAGTTGACCCCACCACAGACTTTAGGAGGCTGCTGTGGAAAATGGGGTGTATCTTCCCTAGTAGTCGGGGCAACTGCAGTTGTACTGTAACCGGGTTGATTACTTTTACTATAGGGAATGGTCCTATAAATTTCGGGCCCAATTTCCTGCTCGGGAGTCTAAGTCTCAAATACTTGGTGGAGAGATAGACCTTCTCTCCCACTTGAAATGGTCTTTGGTGCTTGTCTGCTTGTTTCTTATAGGATTGTGCCACCTTGGCCAACGACCTCTTAATGTTCTCCCAGGTTTCTCTCAACATTGTCATCCAATCGGTCAAGCTGACTGAGGAAGGGGGCTCCCTTGGGTATTCTGGCATGGGGACAAAATCCATACCACTCACTATTTTGAACAGGGTTAATCCCTGGCTACTGTGGACAACATTATTATACGCGACCTCCGCAAAAGATAGGAGGTCTGCCCAATTGGACTGTTGGTAGTTGACGTAGCATCTTAAGTATTGCTCTATCATGGCGTTCAGTCTCTCCGCCCCCCCATTGGTGCTCGGGTGAAACGCTGAGCTGAGGCCTTGGGATGACCCTATGGATTGTAGGAACTCCCTCCAGAATTTTGCTGTGAACTGGACCCCTCAGTCAGAGATGATTCTTCTGGGTACTCCATGCAGGCGATAGATGTGTTTCAGGAACAGTTTGGATAACTGGCGGGCTGAGGGTAGCCTGCTGCAGGGTATAAAGTGAGCCTGTTTGGAGAACAAATCTATTACAATCCAGATCACTGTGTTTCTACCACTCCTCGGCAGCTCTACTATGAAATCCATTGCAATCTCCTCCCATGGTCTTGTTGGTTTAGCTACTGGCTGCAGCAATCCGGGAGGGCATCCTGGTCATTTCTTCATGGTGGCACAGATAGTACAACTTTTTACATAACTGTCTATGTCCTTTCTCATGTGGGGCCACGAGAACTGTCTTCGTACTAAGTGCAAAGTCTTTAGGAAGCCAAAATGTCCCGCTGGTTTAACGTTGAGGCTCCTCTTGAGGATCAGGGTGCGTAGAGTCTGTGGGACATAGAGTTTTGTCCCCTTCCATGCTAGGTCATCCCTTTTTGTCAAGAGATGTTGATTGTCTCGAAACCAGGGGTCCGCCGATGTTTCAGTTTTGAGTTTTGCCGTTAAGTTACTTGCAAGTTGGCCCTGCTGGTTGCGATGTTGCCATCTGGTGACCACTTGACCCACTATTTGGGTAGAGGGGATGATGGCATTCACTACCTGCTCCCACTCACTGTTGTATTGGGGCATCCGGGAGAGGGCATCAGCCAGAAAGTTCTTCCCCCCCTGGGATGTGCTTGAGCTTGAAGTTGAAATGATTGAAGTATTGAGCCCATCGGACTTGCCTGGGCGACAACTTCTGTGGGGTTCCGAGGGCCTCCAGATTCTTATGATCCGTCCAAACTTCGAACGGTCTCTGGCCTCCCTCTAGCAGGTATCGCCAGGTCAGCAGCGCCCATCTCACCACGAACGTTTCCTTCTCCCACGCCGCCCATTGCCTCTCTGTGTCGGTGAGCTTGCGGGAGATGTAGGCACAAGGTTGTAGACTACCTTGGCTGTTCGTTTGGAGCAGCACAGCCCCCACTGCCACATCGCTGGCATCTGCTTGGATGACGAAGGGCTATTCAGGGTCAGGATGCTTTAAGTTTGGTTCTTTTGCAAACATTTCTTTTAGTGTTTCGAATGCCTGTTGGCAGGTCAGGTCCCACTGTAGGGGTTGCCCTGGGCGGGGTTTTGTTGCTGGACTCTCTGTCTTTAGGAGGTCTGTCAGAGGTTTGGCAATTCTTGCAAACGAGGGGATGAATTGTCTGTAGAAGTTCGCGAACCCTAAGAAGCTTTGCAGTTGTTTGCGGGTGAGAGGGGGTTGCCATTGTAAAATTGATTGTACTTTGGCTGGGTCCATCTCTTTTCCCTCGTTTGTTACTTGGTAGCCTAGGTAGTCTAACCGTGATTGGTGGAACTCGCATTTTGAGAGTTTGACATACAGGTTCGCCCTCAGCAGTTTTTCCAACACTTGGCAGACGAGGGGTATATGTTCGTCTATGGTTTCTGTGTAAATGAGTATATTGTCCAGGTAGATGAGGACCCCTTTGTAGAGGTGCTCATGTAGAACTTCATTTATCAGCTGCATGAACACCGCTGGGGCTCCCTGCAGTCCAAAAGGCATCACCTTAAATTGGAAACTCCCTAAGGGGCAGTTGAATGCTGTTTTCCACTCATCTCCTTCCCTGATGCGTATTCGGTAGTAGGCTTCTCGGAGGTCTAGTTTGGTGAAAACTTTTCCTTTGGCCAGGTGGGCTAGCATGACCTTCACGAGGGGAAGGGGATATAAATTGTGTACGCAAATGGCATTGATACCCCTAAAATCAACCATCAGCCGCATAGAGCCGTCTTTCTTCTCTTTGAAGAGGAGCAGTGCCGCGACCCGTGGTTTAGCTGGCTCAGTGAAACCCCTTTGTAGGTTCTTGTCTATGTACTTCCACATTTCTTGCATTTCGCGGGGTGCCATGGCATATAGCCGTGATGGCGAACCTATGGCACGGGTGCCACAGGTGGCACGCGGAGCCATATCAGTGGGCACGCAAGCTCAGCTCTGGCATGCATGCATGCGCCAGCCAGGTGATTTTTGGGCCTTCTGGGCCCACCAGAAGTCAGGAAACACACTGTTTCCGGCCTCCAGAGGGCCTCTGGGGCAATGGGGAAGGTTGTTTTTGCCCTCCCCAGGCTCCTAGTAAGGCTCTGGAGCCTGGGGAGAGCAAAAAACAAGCCTACCGGGCCCACCGTGCCGTCATGTGCAAAAAGCGGGAGGAGCACGAGGGTGCGGGACACATAGAATTATGGCTGTAGGCACGCTTGCATGTGACCCGACTGCGTTCCCCCTGCTTTTGGCACGCGATGGCAAAAAGGTTAGCCATCACTGGCATATAGTTTAGGTTTAGGTAGTTTTGCTCCTGGGATGATCTCGATGGCGCAATCGGCCTCACGGTGGGGGGGTAGAACATCACATTTGGCCTCGCTAAACACCTCTGCAAGGTCTTGGTACTCCTCTGGGATCTGTTCTGTGATGTGGGAGCTGTCGGATGCGGCTGCCAGTTGCTCTGCTGTACCCTCAGGGAGGGGCCCTTGTGTTGGCAAACCATTCCCAAAGAAATACAGGTAACCTTGTAATCCTCAATTTATGAACACAAATAGGACCCGTTGCAATTTGTTGTGGTTGTAGGTTGAGTTGTTCCTAATTTTACAATAATATTTACAACATTTACAATATTTGTTTTGTTTCATAAGAGATCAGGCAGACAGAAACTTGGGCAGGCTTTCAAGATTCTGTTACCCATACCTTACAACAATGTTATTTTATTTATTTATGTACCGCATTTATATCCTGCCTTTATTATCTATACAAATAACTCAAGGCGGCAGACATATCCAACACACTCCTATTTTCCCCACAATAACTCTGTGAGGTGAGTTGGGCTGGGAGAGAGTAACTGATCCAAGGTCACCCAACTGGCTTTCATGCCTAAGGCAGGATTTGAATTCAGTATCTTGCTTTCTAGCTAGTGCTTTACCACTAAACCAAACTGGCTCTCGTAATAATAAACAATAAACAGTAAAGTAGCATTCTTGGAATCTCTGCAGTGTTTATTTGTTGACTTGGCCTATCTCAAAGGTCTGGCAGGTTTAAAGTCACAAGGTTTCTGAACAACCGCTCCATCATTCCTGAGTTCGGCTTGAGCTTACTTCAGCCCATCTTGTCTCTGACCATCTTCAGACATTAAATGTGCATGGAAATTCTCAGTCATCCAGGTTGTGATTTTCTCAAAGGTGTTTTTTCAAAAGGCAACTGGACTTTCTTTGTTTTGCCTTGAAGATTTTATAGATTCTCATCCAGAAAGCTTCATTCGATGGTGGGGAAGATAGAACAGTTAGTTCTGGCAGAATAGGGGATGGGATGGAAGGTTCGTGTTTCTTTGCAGTCATTTGGTTGTTAGCACTCTCTCTCTCAAACCTGTTGAAGTCACTTGGGGGTTTACCTGTGCCCTCAGGGTCACCTGAATTAGAATGCAAATGGGTGTGGCACCTTCTTGGAACTGTTGAAAGGACTGTGTTGTAGACAGGAGCTAAGTGGTTTCTTATCCCTCTCCTCTGTTGACAGAGGGCTGTTTAATTTTAACATAGATGGCCTCTTTTACCCCCCTTTCAAATCAATGGTCTTCTCTATCCAGAATCTATCTAGACCCTGAAGCAGGATGCCCATTGCATCTTTTCTTTAGAGTAAGTTGAGTTATATAACAGGCTACATCATAATACTGATGATAATAAACCCTGGACTAGTGAATGTCCTAGGCCATCCAGGTAGCATTGTAGATAATCCACAACAATTCGGTTTCTGCCCCATGCTCAATCAGATTGACAAGGATCTGGCATAAACATATTCCTGGGTATTTGTATATTCATTCATTGTTCCATCAATTCAACTCAATAATAAAAATAACTTAATTTTTATTTTATTCATCTTTTCCTTCCAATTACACTAAATTCATTTCCCTTATCTACTGTAGCTCAACTCCAAACTTGGGCTTACATCTAATTTCTCTCCATCTACAGTAATGTCTTCTTTTTTACCAGCCTTTTGCCCTTGCCCAATTATAATCTGCCCACCTCTATCACTTATAGCATAGTTAGACTAGTGACAGTGCTAACTGTGAATGTTTATGGTCTCCCACTGTCTGTTGCTCATAGTTACACCCACATACAGTGTGTTCAGAACATATGCATCATTTGATTTCTCCTTCTTATAATTTATCTTTATGCCTATATTTAACTTACAGATGCATTTTTTTCATACTTACATTTGTTGCGCTCGCATGTGTCTTAAAAGAAACATATATTAGGGATGTCGGCATTTCTGATTGAAAACTTTCTGTCATAACCATTATGTATACTCCAGTTTGTAGTCTTCGGAATAATTAATTTATCTTTACTCACAATCTGTGTGTTTGCATAAGATGATCAAATATTGCCCTATTGTGTGACAATTCAATTATGCACGTTTCCAAGAAGTTATTTTTTTAAAACGAAGGATAGATTTCTGAAACTTACTGTTCTCATATGGCATGAACTGCTGGATTATTTTTTTTACGAAGCACACCTTTTACATCTCCTTGCTTCACTAATGAGCAAATTAGAATCTAGCATATAACCAGGCTTTTGAATGTAGAATTAAAGGTTCTTGCAAGATTAAAAAGTGGAAATAATTTAAAGAAAAATGTGTGCTAAGTAACATAATGGGGATCAAATCAAGCAGAATTGTTAATTTATAGAGTCCTAGAAATTGTAAAGTAGTATAGTAATGTGGATAAAAATTATAAGCAGACAGTTACTCAAATCTCTTATAAATACTGTAATTAAGCTTGTGGGGAATGAAAAAAAACCCAAACTAATAGTGAACTGGCCCAGGTGGAGAGAAACGTGGGGAAAAAGTTTCTCAAAGTATTCAGAGAAATGCTGGCTTAATTAAATGACAATAATGACAATAATAGCAATAGCAAATAGCTCTTAGACTTACATATCTTTCCATAGTGCTTTATCGCACTCTCTGAGCGGTTTACAAATATCAGCATATTGCCCACAGCAATCTGGGTCCTCATTTTACAACTTTGGAAGGATAGAAAGCTAGTCAACCTTGAGCCAGTCAGGATCGAATTCCTGGTTGTGGGCAGAGTTATCCTGAAATACTGCATTCTAACGCTGTGCCACCAAACTTGGAAATTATAATAAGAATTTCCCAGCTTTAGGATTTTGAATTTACTTCAGTGTTAAGGATAACATTGGTGTAGTTCTTTGCTTCTCTAGTTTTGTCCATGTATATGAGGCAGGCATCATAGCGCTATCCTTTCTGACACTTTTCCATTATTCAACTATCTTTGTGATTCAGTTACATACCTGTTTTTCCATATCATCACTTTTTTTTAATGTACCCAAGCTATGTTTATTAAACTCAAGTTAGAAAATTACATTTAATATTTAATATATTAAATATTTTAATATATTAAATTTAATATTATAGTAAGATCTGATTTCTTGAAGGTATGCATTTCACTCCATTCAGGTTTAGTTTTCCTTAATATTAAGGACTTTAGCAGGTCATGGTCACTTTATCGCAATGTTTGTGCTACTTCATTGTCTGAGTCTACCATGCTGATGGGGTTTTAAGTAAAAAATAGTTGATCCATCTGTACTGCCTCTATCCTCTGAAAGAAGAATTGGTCAGAGGGACAAATCAGGAATTTCTGGGAATCAACATGCTTGGAAGAGGTTATCTCTCAATAAATATCCATGTAATTTAAGTCTCCCATCATGATTACATCATATCTCTTTAAAAGCTCTGCAATTTCCATCTTCCATATTGACCAAGCAGGTTATAATGGACACCGATACGGCTTTTATTCATTCTTCCATATATTTTAATCGAAATGGTTTCTGTAGTATTGGCAGATTAATTCATTTGGATTTCTGAGAAGATGTTATGGAAACATACAGTGTAATCCCATCCTTTTAAAAATTGCTTTGGTTCCTTTGAACAATTTGTATTCTTCCATTGCTGTGTTCTGAGTCTCAGTTATACTTATTAAGTCATATTTTCCCTCTTTATCAAAGAGTGCAAATTAATCTTGTTTATTGCCAATCCTCTGAGCATTAGCAAATAGACATAAAGTGTCATATTTTGTTGGGAAGCATCCAGCTTTCCAAGGAGAAAGGATCAAGCATGGAGCTAGCATGGAGTCATTACACAACTCAAAAGGGCTAGGACTGACACCCCCTTCTATGCAAGTTCCTTGAAGCCTTATGTAATTGTTCCTAGGAGTTGGAGATTCCTATATTACATGCAGAACATAATAAAGTAATTACCCTGAATATGTGGGTCTGGTTGTTCATCCTTGACAGATTCCTGAGATTTCTTCCAACAGCTTCAAAGACCATCGTGACAATTGTAGCTGCTCTTAACACTATCATTTGGATCCAAATGGATTAGTACAAAAAGGTCATTATTAATGAATTGGATAAATCTTGGAAGTTGTTCCGTTGCATTTGTAATCCATGCTCCTAGTAGACAATACACTGTTTATTTCTGTTCCTCATAGCAATGGGTTACCAATTACAGGCAGAGTTCTCAAGTTACAACCATAATGGAGCCTGTTGATTATAGTTGTAAGCTGTAATGGTTATAAAACAAGGCAGTCACATGACTTTTTTGCTGCGGTTTTTGAGTGCAGCAGTCATAAAACGAATGTCATAATTCTTAAGCGAAAGTTGTGGTCATTAAGCCAACCCATTGTTTGCTTTGGCGCAGTTTTGCCAAAAACTCAAAGTAAGTGCCAGTTTTTGATGAAACTGTAGTAAAACACAGTCACATGACCGCAGGGCACAATAAATTCAATCATGTGGCTAAAGGCTTGAAGTGCGTTCGTATGACCATGCATGGAGGCAACCAGGGGAACTGAGATCCAGTTTGTAAGTCTCCTTTTTCAGGTAGGTTCTAATTTTAAGCAGTTGCTAAAGTCATAAATTGAAGACTTACAGTACTAACTAAATTGTGGACTTACAAACATATGACTCTGTTTCTAGTTGCATCCCTTTTGGTCTTCAGGAATCAGCCCTTTTGTCTTTTGTTCAGAAGTATCTTTTTTATTCCCCCCTGAAGGCTCACAGCTTGTTTCTTTGATAAGAGATGAAAGTATATTTTTAGTTCTAATGTCAACCCTCTGAGTTAGGTCCAGTCAGGATACAGATACTATAAGAAATTCTAGAACTCTACTTTATTGATTTGGCTACGATAGTACCTTGAAACCCTGACTGTATTTACCCTTTCTTTCCTCTTATACCTAAGAGAATTGAGGTGATCCAGCTTTAAGTTTTTTTTTCTCATGTTGTCATGTTTTCCTGAACTGAGTTCAAGGGTACTAGAGGACCAACAATGCCTACATTTTTCCCACCTCATTTTTGGGTCACAACAGCTAAACACAATCCCACACAATTAGATTGGACAGTGCAGCACCTTCAACTTCTCTTTGTTAAAGATACGGACACCAAGCCGTGCAAAGAAATGATTGATTTCCTTGGTCTCCCTTTACTGCAAGAATAGTGAAGATGTTTCCTTTTTTTGGACAAGTTTTCTTTAGTAACAGAGTATATATCTTATTCCCTGCATATTTATGACTGTGTTTTTGTAGCACTGTTTTCTGAATTTGGCCAAGTATAAGTTTTATTTGTATATTAATTTTTTACTACTTTGGGTGGTTCTTTGGTTAATAAATATAATAGGTTTTATTCAAGCGGTTTGGTCTAGCGGTTAAGGCACCAGGCTAGAAACCAGGAGATTGGGAGTTCTAGTGCTACCTTAGCCCACCTCACAGGGTTGTTGTGTTGTGGAGAAATAGGAAGAAGAAGGAGGACTAGGTATGTCTGCTGCCTTGAGTTACTTATAAAGTAATAAAGGCGAGATAAAGGTCAAATAAATAAATTTTATACCATAAGCAATTCAGCGCAGAAATCAGTATTTCATCTAATTATAGCCACTTCTGATGAACTTCAAAAAAAAAATTAATTGAATAATCCAGTGAAAATCTGCAGTTCACCACACATTTCCAGTGCATTTATATAAACCAAAAGAACTGTGCCCAACAGATTATTAGATATGAATTTTGATATATAATTTCATATAATATATAACTTCATATACCGGTAATTTTGTATTTGGGAGGGCCTTCTATCATGAAGTGATAATTTATTTAATTCCTTTGTAATAACAATGATGTGTCCAACCATGATATTGCAGCCATAGAAACTTAAGAACAGCACTGGTTACGGAAATCCGTACTACTGTGAATCACAGGAAAGATTTCCCTCCATTTCTTGTCCGTTTGGAATAATTCATTAGCTAAATGCGTCATGTGCCATCACTTACAAGAATCCTTAGCTCTCATAGCACTCAGAACCTGCTTTGAAAAACAAGTGAATGCAGAGCCTTTTAAAATAACCCTTTATTACAATAATGGAAGAAATGTTTCCTAGCACAAAATAAGGTATCAATAGAAAATTAGTTTCTTGGAATCCAGAAGATTCCTTGCCTTAGACTGCATATTCATATAATTGGTACACTCATCGGTACACTCCGCCTTTTCTTTGAATTATAAATTAATTATGAAGACGGATCATCTATATCATTCATAAATCAGCAGCTTCAATAGTATTTCAGTTTACAAAGACGGGGCTTAAGAAATAACATGTTTATGAATAATTTGAAGCTCTCAGTGCAAGATATCTCTTGTGAATAAGCTGACAGTATATGTGTGCCATTACATCTAAAGTATATCTCAAAGCATGACTCGCAGCTATATTATTGCAGTCTCCCAAATTCCCAAGACTGCACTGCCAAAATTTGGCAACAGATAACCAAGATTCAGTAATATATTCAAAACATTTTTCCTTAAAATAGGATCTAAAAGAGGTGTATATCCAAAGTTCTGAAAAAGGATTTACATTTCAAATCTTTCATTTCCATGCCATTGCAGTTAATATTTCAGAATTGTCCATATTTTAAACCCAGAGGCAATGAACAAATGAGTAACTGGATAAGGATTTATGCAGCATTTATTTTACAGTCCTACAGATTCAGACATGTGCCCTAAGGATGATAGGATGTATAAGGATTTCTTCTTTTGAGAATGACCTCAAAGGGAAAAAACTAATATTGGATGTTTCCTTCAGTCTGCCCGTCTCCAAGAGTATCTTTTTCTGATGTCAGGGAAATTCGATGTTGGACAAGCTCTAACAATCATCCCTTCTCTTTGACTTAGCACAGAATTTAGACAGTACAGTTAATATCAATTCCCTCCTACTGATTGCAGTAGGATACAAAAAAAAGTGCCAACAATTAAGAGACGCAAACTTTTATTCTTTCTAACTTCTGGTCTACTGAGAAATCTAGAACAGAGCTGAATTTGTTGGAGTCTCTCATAACCGAGTGTTGTTAGAAGAACAATCAGATTTCAAAGTTGCCATGAAATGCACTAATAAAGCATTTATAAAAGAAACTTTCCAATCACTTGTATGGCTATACATTATTTAGGTCCCCAGAAAGCCACCCTACTTGGTAGCTTAGACCTACAGAGAATATTATTTATATATTTATTCACTCTGCCGTGCACCATGTAGTGATTTGTACACATAATCCCTTTCTTTTGGTTCAGAGACCTGCTCAATTATAACTCTTAATACAGTGCAACTCCTAGAAAATTACTATTCTAATCAATGGACTTCCAGGTAAAATGGTGAACTAAAGACAGCTCCACTAAAAGCAGAGCTGACCTTCATAGCAGAACGAAGAGCCAGTGAGTAGAACAGCTCTTTGTAATTTCTCTCCAGACAAGGAGAAAACGTGAGATTGACCACAAGTACTCCAGACAACTGCTCCTCACAAGGAGGCTGCAAGACAATTTTCAGAAGGTTTAAGGCTCTGGATGATGAGGAAATTTTGCTCAAACCACAATTTGCACCTTCAAAAGAACACTGGATTCACATAGTTCCTTTTTTAATCATTTTTGGGAATTGCTGGTTAACTGCTTTCAGCTACTAGGAATCTTTGTGAAGACACGTTTTGAGGCACTGGATGAGTTTTTTTCAATCCTTAGCAAGAAAAGTTTTAAATACAATTTTTATTTTTTTAAAAAAAGATTTTTAAATAACCAGCAAAACTGTGATTACCACTTGGATTTTGGAAAGTTACAAATAGACTAAGAATCCAGATAGTTTTGAAATAATATTTTGGAATTAATTGTAAAAATCCTTTTTGTGGGAAAATACTGTTGTCTTGAATTCTTAAAAAACATGATAGGGTGGGACTTTTGAGGTTGGACACTAGAGGGAACTAGAAGGAACTACGGCAAAATGTACAATTAAAGGAGAAAAATACTTTGATTGGAGCAAAATATGGAGCAAAATATAAAAATGAGAGGCTACAAGAATGATATGGGAAAAAGATACCACATTAGCCATAGAAAAAAAACTGGCGGGTGTCTTAATAATTAAAAGTGACAACACAAATAACAAACCAAGAGAGTGACCTGGATAATTGTCTTGCACTGAATTTACAAAAGAGGCTTGCTAAAGCTTTGAAAAATTTTGTGAAAAGACACAAAGAAAAAAATGAAAAGAAATCAAGTATGTATGAAGCAGGGGTGGGTTCTAAAAGTTTTTTACTACCGGTTCTGTGGGCGTGGATTATTTTGTGGGCATGGCTTGATGGTCATGTGACAATTATTTAGGATTTAGCAGAGGTACTGGTCTACCAGGCTTTTAACTGCAGAGCTGTACCGATCTACCCATTTATTTTTGCAGGCACCGGTCTACCATTTATTTTTGTAGGCACTGGTCTACTCATGTATTTTTGCAGGCACTGGTCTACCCATTTATTTTTGCAGGCACCGGTCTACCCATTTATTTTTGCAGGCACCCGTCTACTCATTTGTTTTCTTTTAACACTGATCAGCTGTAGGGCGGCCCTTTGAAGCCCCACAGCAAGAGTTTAAACAGTGTTTTTTTCCCTCTAGCCATCAGCTGGGACTCAGGAGGCAGCAATAGATTGGGGGTGGGGCCAGTGGTGGGATTCAAGTAATTTAACAACCAGTTCTCTGCCCTAATGATTTCATCCAACAACCAGTTTGCCAAACTGCTCAGAAAGTTAACAACCGGTTCTCCCGAAGTGGTGCGAACTGGCTGAATCCCACCACTGGGTGGGGCCAAATAAAAGGTAAGAATAAAGGGGGGCAGAACCGGTTCGATGACATCATATCGTCACCGCTGCCGGCTCAGCAGAACCGGGCGGAACCAGGAGGAACCCACCACTGAAATGAGATAGTTTCTCTTTTTCGTAGCTGAGAAAACTACATAATTATTTTAACAATTAAAAAAACCACAATTGAATGTCAACTATTTCAGGTGTACAAACATTATGAGGGCTCCTTGGTACTCTCTGAGCTCGGTTGCTATCTTGCAGACGTTTCATTATCCAAACTAGGTAACATCATCAGTGCTGGCAGCCAAGCTCTGAGCATGAACGACCCCTAATTTAAAACCTGAGCTACAAATATTTTCCTTTATTGTTATAAACATTATACAAATCCTTAATGCCAGAACATACAAGACAATAATGTTGCAATAATTTTATTACTCAAAACAAAGCAAACTATAGCAGTAGCTTTTACATTTATTCTGTTTTGTTCTTTGTAACTTCATTGTAATTCAGACCCCAAAATTGACTTGTGCTTCTTATATAATCACCAGATTGCATAACCTAATTGTGTCTGAAGTGCTCATGAAAAATGAGACATCACTTTAAAATTGGTTAATAATTCAGTGGTGCTATTTAGATGGAAAAAACTTTTAAGTATTTGAAGCAGCTTATAAGTTTTATTGATTTTTTAAAATGTGAAATGGGTAATAAATGTGTGAGGTCCACCTTTCAAGTGGAACAAAGTTTTTTTTGGGGGGGGGATTTGCCAGTAAAAACAGACATATGAGGTAATTTGACATTTTTATTTTAAAATTTTACAACTGGTTTTTGAGCATTTGATCCTAGATAAGACTTAGTTACTTGAAACCAGCCATGCTAGTTTATATGAAATTAAATATTGGTCCTTTTGGTTTTGAAGGCTCATTTTAAAAGTCACACTAAAAGCCCCTAACCAAACATACTTTTCTACAAACACCTAAACTTTCACCTCAGCCATAAAAAAATTTAGAAGGTGAAGAAAAGTTGATAAGCTGCGGAAAAAACTCTGGGAGGCAAGTAGAGTTCTTTGAAAGCAAAACTAACTAACTCCCTAGAAATAATTTATTTTCATAACATTTTGGGTCTTTGTTCTTTCAAATTCATGTCTTGGTTCTCCTGACCCATTACTTATAGTTAGCCTTCGACTGCCTGAGCACTTGCTTGTAAATAAGAGACAGGAAGGTTAATCAGTCCCAAGGAAAGAGGAAAAGTTACACAGAGTTATTGAAAAGGAGAGTGGGATTGTTCATTTCATACACTGATCCTCAAGAACTGTAAGACACACAAGCCAAGTTGGGTAGTGCAGGTCAGCACTCAAACAGAAACTCTTTCAAACTCCATTAGTGTAAACTTTTATCATAGTCCAGAGCAAAATAAGGTTCCCCAAAACTACAGGATTAAAAAAAAACCCCATAAGCACACTGGAGCATATAGCCTATATTTTGGGGTAGATTTTAGCTAAGTGATGGGTGCAATCTGAAGCACCTCTTTTTCAGATATCCTCTTACTTGGGGTTTCATTGTGCCAAAAGAGAATGGAATCTTCCAATCTCAAGCTTGGGTAACCAACAAGTCATCAAATACACTTGGGAAAGATATTTGAGTGCTGAGGAACACAAGAAACTCTATTGGTGCTGAAGCCACTTAGTGTAGGGAAGTGGAATCTAAATACTAGATACAAAGAGAGGGAAGCAAGCATCAGGGTGCCGGTGTTTCTGTGTCTACCTCACTTTTGCCTCCCTAGAATTCCAAACACCTCAGTTATTTTGTATGCACATTTTCCAGACAAAACATTGATATGGTAAAACTTAAAATCAAATTAAGCAAAACTTGACCTTTTCCCGAAGTCTTGTGTAAGCAGACTATTTAATGCAAATATTTCCTTGTCTCAGAGCCTAAGTATTTGCATAGGTTCAATGTATCTTCTGCACTACTAGACCACATCTTTCCTATTATTTTCCTTTTCCAAAATTTGATGCACACAAACATGCCCACACTAAGGGAAGATGTAGACAATGTCTTCCATTTTGCCCCACCAGCCGAGGTGCTCTCAACCAAGGTTCAACTTGCAGTTCCAGGACTGAGTGATCTATATGTCACTCAAACACTTGTTGTGCAAGTTACTCTGTCACCCAAGATTCAACTTTCCACCCAGATACCTTGGCTTTATTCCATCCACCCTACTAACTTGTAGGTGACAATCTAGTTTATATCTGTCACTCACAGAGAAGGACTACCCAGGATGCCCATTTGTGTGTTGTCACCATAGTTTTCTGAGACAGCAACCAGAACATTCCCATTAGATGCAAAAGGAATTTTGCTCCTTTTTGCTTCAATGCGTATAATGGCTTCTTGCAAATGTACCTATACATCCATACTGTATATGGAATTACTAAATGCCATATATAGTGCCAAAGCTGACATTACTAACTACAGTTAATCCCCAAAGGCCCTCTGGGCCTATTAACTTGCATCAGAAGATCATATGGACTTATGAAAATATAAGTTTGGAATAATACTTGATTATAAACTGAATATTGTACATCATTGTTCCATGGCCACAAGAAAGCAAAATACAATTTTCGGATATTAGGAGGTAGAGTCTATTAATTGAACCCCAATTTACATATTGTGGCCTGGCCTTGGCATTGTGCGTTCAGAAAGTCCTAGACAGAATAGAACTGGCTCAGAAAATAGCAATAAGGATATTCAAACTAGAAACTAAATCCTGTGACTTAGAAAGAGCTAGGAAAACCCTGAGAGGAAAAAACCGAATCGTGATATTATATATTCTATAAGTACTTGGAAGGATATAACAAAGAAGATTGCCATGGACTAATTTTTAATGTTCAAGAGGGCAGGTTATAGAAATAATGGATTTAAATTGCAAGAAGGGAGATTCCAGTTGAATATTAGTAATAATTTCGTGACAATAACAGTAGGTTGATGTTAGAAGAAGAATCTAGAGAGGCGCTGTTCTCTTTATTCGAAGTATGCAAGAGGTCAATGATGTGGTTGCTTTAATCTTAGTGCTTGCACTGAGTGGAGAGTTGTACTTCATAGCCTAAATCAGAGGTTCCCAATCTTTTTCGGTTCGCGGCTCCCATAGCAATCCGACTTGCAACTGCGCATGCGCACTAGACGTTTCAGAAATGGCGCATCAGCGTTAGACCCAGCGGGCGGAATATTTCGCGGCGCCCTTATGACGATAGCGCGGCTCCCCAGGGAGCCGCGGCGCACAGTTTGGGAACCACTGGCCTAAATGATTCCTTACAATTCTATGGTTCTATAATCAAATGAAGTAAATTACAGTGGCCAAGCAAGGTTGAATACTAACCCAAAGTTAATATGGAAAGGTTAAATAGACAGGCTTCAAAACTAAGCAGTACTGCACTCTGTAGATATATACACAATGGTTACATTACTGTAATACTGTAATATAAAATGGCATTCCTCTTTAAGAAATGTAATTCAGTAGTATTAATCACTTTAGATTATTTGGGTAACTTGTTAGTAGTTAAACCAATGCCCTAGAAAACATTTTCCTGTGGCTATGTAATACTGGGCAGGGCTGGTAGTAAGATGAATGTTTCTGCCATTACTAATTCAGAATCAACAATAATCTTTCAAGGAATTTTCAGTGTTTCCAGTTTCATATACTGTACTGCCCTTTTGGGCTGCTTTACGTTTTTTCTTTATCCTTTGCTACCTCAGATCCCATCTATCATTCAGTCCTAAATCTTTCAGTTTTTTCCACATATGCAGTAGTAGGTTTAGAATTCCTTATTAGGTAGAATTTTCCAGTTGCCAGAAACATCTGCCCTTTATTTTATGCCAGGGCCAGATGCGTCATGAGCTGACCATGCCCACCCCAGCTCTGCGAAAGGAAAAAAACGTCATGAAACATCATGTAACGGCAATGTGACACTGCAAGTTTGACACCTGTGCTTTATGCTATCTTCATCCCATCCAAAAACGTTCATGTACCAATGCATGCAGCATTTATGGTGAAAGTATTTTTGCTGTAGCAATTTTGCATGGAAATATTGGAGAATGCCTGCCAAATAGCACTTAACTAAGAATATTTGGACACCACCTGTTAAAATATCAGATAGGTACAATTATTCAGAAAGTGCCTGTTAAATAGCAGCTGCTCAGTTAACTGTACACATTGTGAAAGCTCTGACTCATTGTAGAGTGAGGTTAATCTCTAGTTCCATCTCTCTGACGCTAACATAAACAATGAAACGGGGATCTATGAAGTCACAGAACCTGTAAGTTATAATCAAGTAGTTGTAATTATATTCTTGGTGATTTATATACTATCCCACAAGGTTGCTGAAAGATTCTACAGGTTTTTTCATCTTTTTTTCTCCACTTATATAATTTTCACTTCAGAAAATTGACCTAATTCAGTAGTGAATCTCATTACCCTTGGTAATTAACAAAGAAACATTTCATGTTGTTGGCTTTTCAAATTGACAGATAGAGAACATTCTAAGTTATCAACCTGCCTCACCTCATTTCCTCCTGATTTTTGAAATGCCAGCAGCTGTTGGTATATCTGTGCAATAATTATTTTATTTTTATTTTCACTTTATTCATTAAGATTGCTATTGAAGCAAAAGCTGGTGAAAGCAAAATATCTAGAAGACTTATTTAAGTACTGCTTATATATCAGTCACAGGAGAGCCAGTTTGGTGTAAATGGATAAGGCACCAGGCTTGAAACTGAGAAGCCATCAATTATAGTCCTATGTAAACATGAGGCCAGCTGGGTGAAAGTGGAAAGCCACTTCCAAAATTATAAAAACATCTAAGCAAAAATAATGAATTATTAGATAAGTATTGACTTCTATCAAGGAAACAAGTATCTTTAATATTTTTAATATTTTATTTATCAAATATGTATAGCTGCCCATCTTACAAACATGATTTTTCCCTCCTTCCTCTTAGTGTCATTTTCCACTATGGTATGACCATAGCAACTGGATGGAGAGCATTTTTCTTCTACAAGTTAGGTCACGCAAATTTAGTATATCAAGCAGTGCATTTTATATTTAAAATTACATCTCCAGGTGTTGTGCAGATTCAAGGCAAAATATTTGAAGAATTTTTAAAGACCTTTGATATATGCAAAATACCCTTTTGTGGTGCTGAAGCAGTCACATCTTTTGGAAAGCTTGGCCTGGTTTTTTCTCAGATTATTTGGGCACTGACTGAAAATATTCCACTGCAACTGCAAGCCAAACCAAGTAGTTGTGTATTCACACCAGTGGTGGGTTGCCCCCGGTTTGCACCGGTTCTATAGAACTGGTAGTAAAACCGGCGGGAGGCTCCACCCACCGACCCCGATGTCACCAAAACGCTTCTGCACATGCGCAGAAGAACGTGCAAGCGAAGTGAGTGCGTGTGCGCGGCCCCATTACGAACCCATAGTAAAGGTAAGTAGAACCCACCCCTGATTCACACATACAGAGGCAACCCGAGACTGAGGACATTTTTCCAAGCCTTCCAGAGAATCCAGTATCCTCAGCACGTTGGGGAAGGAGACTTTTAAATTGTACACAGATATGTTTGTGTGTATCTTTGTGTGTGTGTTTTATACTGCATAATATAATTCATAAATATGCTGCCATGTATAGGTACTTCAGTTTTCCAATATTAAAACTCAGTTTCTGGGAAATTAATGTTTGAATGGATTTGGTTGAAAGCATATATAGAATGCTTAAAATCAGCTACTGATTCTATATACGTGTCCAGTTTTTTTCTATGCAGAAGCATCTAAGCATATATTATATTTATTTGAAGACAAATAGACAAGAACAATTTGTTAGTATTTTACTCAATCTCCAATTCAGCAAGATCAAAACTGGAGACTGTTCCAATAACTTAAACTATAGAATGAGAAGGGTTTATTATTGTGATTTGCATTGTGATTAAAATATATTTTACTTTAAATATATTTAATAATAGTGATAAAGACCATAGATCTTTTCATATTTTTTCTCTGCATAGATTAAACATAGACAGCACTAATTCCTTTTACATATTCTGATCAAAAATATAAACTCACAGAAATATGCTCAGGAAATAAATGCCTACCCACTAAAAACAAATAACTGTCTTTTGCTCAAGAATCCTTATTTACCAGCAGAGGGTGCCATGATCCTCCTGTATCACAAGTTGGCCTGCATGCCAATGAATAAATGTAATTGACAGAGGGGAGTCACAGGGGTGACTGGAACCCCGGTCGTCCAGCTCCCCAGACAGCGGTGACGACAGCTGAGCTAAAGGAGCAATCTGTTCAGTGTGAACAGACACCAGCCCTGTAATTTATACCTATTTGCCTCTAATTCTGCAACAAGGCCAAGTTTTAAAAAGCTCTGCCATTGTTGCAGGAATCCTCCTTGCTGCCTTGTGTTCTTCTCTTCATTTGGGCTCACAGAGGAATCAGGACACGCTTTTCCATCGTTTAAAACGTTGATGGGGAAATCCTACAGAAGAGCATTCTCCTCCTCTTCTTCTTCTTTAAAAAATGATCTTGTACATCGACATTATGCGGTGATTAGAATGGGGCTTCAATCAGACAGAGGATTCCCTGAGGCCAGGTCTTGTCCCACCAGCGCATGTTGCCTGTCGTCTGACACCCCAGGGGGGGAGCTGAGAATAGAGGAAAGCTGCAGTCTGGTGCAGCAGATGAGCCCCAGCAGTTGCCATGGAGATCTCTAATACAGCCGAAGCTCAAAGAAAGGGCACGAGCTGAAGCACAGGCGCTCCCTGGAAGATGAAGGAGGGACCAGCTGAATACAGAACAGGCCCTCAGCGAAGTTGTCCCAGATGGAGTTTTAATTTCTTCCTCTTCTGGTCTCACCCCACCCCCCCCACCCTAAACCCCCAGCTTGGGTTCCCTGAGAAATCAAAGGGAGTGGGGAGGAGAGACAACTGTGCTTGTCACTATATGGAAGTCGCTCCTCTTTTCCTGAAAGAACTGGGCACGTGCTTATAAGATATTAATGGAAGGATAATGGCCCTAGAGAGGAGGGGATGGTGGCCTTTATGAAGGCGTGATCTCCTCTTGCCAGCGGGTTTTACTGAGGGCCAGGGGATTTGTCGGCAGCATATGTGCTCCTGTTAATGATTGAAAAATTACCACAACAATTAGTCATGGATCACTGAAGGGAAGGCCCCCAAGCACTGCGGACAATGTGATTAAACCCATGTATGTGACAATTAACTCTCCTGAAGGTTTATCCACCACAGAGGGCCATTTCTTCTAGGAGAGAGGCAACCCCCCCCCAACCCTGACAGACAGAAATAATTCAGCAGAATGGAAGTGATACAGCTGGCAATATCCATTTTAATCTGACATGAAATTAATCATACTTAAATTAATCCAGTTCTTACTGCACCAGTGCTGTTGCTTCCTTATTTATATCCGCCACCACCGCTGCCACCACCCCATTCTGCATACGCTGCTGAGGCATGACTGATTCAATTCCTGCCCAATCCATGTTTTTTGAAATTTAGAAAGCAAATCCTTCCATTGCGCCATGTTTTTACGTGAGCTAGGGAGCAATTATCTCATAAAATCTGAGTAGGCACCAGATGTAGCACATCTTGAATTCCCTGAGGTATCACAGTTGAATAACCTACAGCAAATATTTTTACCCAATCTGCTGCCCATAGGCGAGAGAGAAAGAGAAAGAGAGATCAATGTTGTCTCCCTGTATACAATTGTGGGGAGGTAGTTGTACTATAAATGTGGCATGCAATCACAGTTCCTGTTTCATAAAATAAGTACATTTTCTATTCACCAAGGTTAGC
>WNWU01000003.1:2293951-2395202 GCA_012654045.1 Ptyas mucosa
TCCAAATTACCATTTCATATTTCATCTTCTATTCTGTTTTACTGTAATCATCATATTCACTTCTTACATTAAAACACTTTAACTTAATTGGCTATCCACAATTAATAATATTAATACAATTCCCTTAAATCTACTAACATATTCCTTATTTCCCTTCCTCCTTTACACTATTCTTCCCCTCTTTAACCATTTTCTCTTGGTCTCTCCAAAATTCCACTTTGTAATAATTTTCTCCTTTTCTCCTATTCTCTTAACTACTTCTTTTTCTTTTTTTCTTTTTATATTTATTATATCTTTTCTCCTGGATCCTTTTTCTCACTTTTAGATATATTACTTGAGTAATTCTCCCCAAGCTTTCTCCTAATCTCTTTCCACTAATCTCTTTCCACTCTTTCCTTCTTTTCCCATTGATTGATTCTTTTTGGGGGGGTATTCCCCCCATCCACTCTTTTTTTTGCCACTGTAAATCCTAGTGAAATCATCTAACTACTTTTTGCATTCAATTCCTTTTCCTTCAGTATTATTTTCTTGCTTCTCATTTATGCTCTCTTTTTCCTGTTCTATGTATTTATAAATTTTATAGCAAAATTTCTGACTTTTTATTACCCTTTAGTGATTCACATATATTTTTAAACATCTCAATTAATTCCTCACAGATCCAAGACTCCATATTGTCAATTTAAAAAATTGTTAAAACTTTTGACTTATATTTAATTAAAATGTTAAAAGTCCAAATAGTCTCTTTTTATTTCCAAACAATGTCCAATTCAAATATTTATCCAATCCACTCCAAGTTAAAGCTTTGTTATCTTCCACTATCGTTGAGAATCAAAACAAACAATTTAGAAAAACAGATACTCCTTAAAAGTTCTCATAGTTTCAGAATTATCTTTTAGCAGTCAAGGTCACAGCTGTTATTTTCTCTTCTGTTTTTGACCAATATTGCAGTACTCTCTTTCCGCCAGCAGATGTCTCTCTCAAATCCACAATATTCTCAGACCAACTAAGTGTCAAAGCTGTTAAAAGTATTTTAAATCCACATAGAAAGTACTTTTCTTCGAGTTTCTTTTTCTTTTATTATTTTTAGCTTCTCCAATCCAATTTTAAATCCAGTTGTGAAATTTTCTTTCTTGGCCTTTGGTATTTTAACTTCCTCTTTGTTCTCCTCCCTCCATTAAATTCCCAAGTACCAATTAGCTGCTCATTTCCGCTTCGGGACATCTTTTAAAGTTATTAAAAATTTTCTTTTTTACCTGTGAGTTGGCCAATCACTCACCCCATACCAGCACTCCGTTTAGACACTGCTCCTGCACAGAAATCTTAGTCCAGTTGCCCCAGCTTCAGAACAGTCATTTTTCAATGGCCGCCACCCCTGTATTTTGAATGTTGACATCACTATTGTATAGTTTCAGTATATTCTTTCCATCTTTGTTTAATATTCTTTGAATCTATTGTTGGTGATAGCATATAACTTATAAATTTAGAAGCACTGCTTATTTTTCCATATATGTTTCCATCTTCATTACGATGACAGATGTGATTGCCACATAACTTTTAGTCTTTTCTAACAGGTTCCTGAAATTTTTTGTTAGATTCCTTTCTGAGGTCTTTGTCTGTTTTGGCTCCAGCTTCTCCTTAGCAATTGCAACAATTTGTTCTGACATCCAGTTTGCTTTCATCTGATCCTTAATCTTTTGCAGCATCTTTTCACATTCCTCCTCAACAGCTTCTTTGATTTCATTCCACAGTTTCTCTGGTTCCTTATCAATGAAATTCAGGACTTCAAAACAGTTCTTGATGGTCTTCTTGAAAATGCTTGTGATCGTATAATAGAAACTGACTGACTTTGTTTTTCGTCTTTAGTTTGATTTGAAACTTGCACATGAACAGTTTGTAATTTGTTTCAAAGTTAGCTTCCTATCATATCTTTGCTCTTGAAAACGAGTTCTTACACCTCCTTGCACCAGTAATGTGTACTTTGTACTCCATCTGGTGATGTCTACCTATATAAGCATCATTTTGATTATTTGAAAAATGTGCTATCAATGGATAAATAATTGGATTGGCAGAAACTGGTAAATCATTATCTTGCTTAATTCTTTTTTCCTAGATCATGTAGTCTAACTACAGATTCCTCAGTTTTTTCAGTTCTGCCATCCCAATCACCAAGCAGTACATCTTCTTCCATGCTTGATCAGTTCTGCATTCTCTTTTTGTTGATCTAATGGACATATCATTTTTAAAAATGTTCCTTTCTTGGAATTATAAAGATTCAGTCTAGTTTCCACTAGTTCTGCCACTAAATATACTGAATTATAAAGCTTGGGGGTTGGGAGAAACAAAAGATAAATTTTTGTCTGTTTGAAATCTCAGCAGGGGTCAATTTATTGGTACCTTAGGGGGCACTGTTTACCAAAAAGTAGAAACTTTATTATACTAATTCATGAAAGTAGACATTATATATCCATGCCATACACATTGTACAAAGCTGAGCTAGACATATTTTATTGGTTAAGTGCAGACCAAATGTATGGACCTGCAAAGTGATAAACGTGTAGTAAACTTGCTAATGCAATCACAGTATAATTTTAAACACATGTATGGATCTAATACGTGTTTCTGATTATTTTGATATTTGCCTTAAAGAAAAGTGGGCATCAAAGACTTGCTTAAAGATACTTCTAGCCATTTCAGTTCCCTTAAAGTAATTAATCATATGAATCCAGAATGACAGTATACACCCAGAGCAGCAATCTAACTTGTTAATTACATGTTTAATCACATCTTATGTAGAGGAATGGATTATATTTTCTGTTCAGTTTGTATTCTCCTAAGAGATCTTGGAACTCAGTGAAACAAGGCATGTTAAACCACGTCAACTCATCAAGGTGATTGCATCTAATAGGTGAGTTGAAATGCAGAAGAAAGTTCATTTGACATAGAAGTCAATTTTTCATGCTGCAAGGAAGCAAATGACTCGCTTCTTAATGAGCCTCCATTTTTCAGTAAGTGTGCCCCTCTTTTGCAACACCAGAAACGTTTAACAAAGCAGAGGGAGTGGGATCCAAAACTTCTGCCTGTGCTTGCACTTGCCACTTGATAGCAAACTCTTGCTGCCAGGCATACTCACTAATAGTCAAGGAAGAGAATGAATTAATGCCCAGAGTGAGAGGAGGTGCTGAAATACTGCAAAGTGTTAAGTAGTAGTCACCTATTTATTATTAGATTTTCTGCTGCCTGTGGTGTTGTCAGAAGGGAATAAAAGAAGCAGGACATATTGCAGACTGTTAATTGGACTCATAGCTGCATGATGTAATTACTAGATTTTTTTCTCTCCCCTCAATCATTTTCTTAATAAAAAGAGGAGCGTGAGGAGGTAAGGTTGTTTAACCATTTCTGGTGAACAGATTGCATTGCAGGAGCTATTTAAGAAATAACCTCTTAACAGTTATATAAACTCATTAATTTGGAAAGTGTTCATTGAGGCATAGAGCCTTCACTTGCACTGAAAGCTCACACACAAAGCTACAGGCATAGAAAGCCATTAATCAGCACACAGTCAATGTCCTAGCTTAGCACCCAACTGATTAAAAAAAATCAGGCAGATTCTGTTTATATAATTATATGTGTTTCAGAGAGGGGAGGAAAGGAAAAACTAGCTTCTATTTTGTGAGTTAATTTTGGATCAAGTGGGAAGGAATTTAGAGATGTTAAATCCACAAAACACATCAACTTAAACATTTCATTTAGTTTAACTAGTTTATCTGAAAAAAATGTTCTAATAGACAGTAGGAGGAAGGAGAAATATAGCTGTATGCTACTATTAAGACAAAACTCTTCTGTTTAAATTATTCAAAGCAGTTAGGATAGGACTATTGCCCTGTGTTCTTTCTTTGCCCCTTCATCGTACAAAAATGATAAACTCTAGGAAACTAAGGAACTAAGAAACTAGGGAAACTCTAGGAAACTAAGCTATACAGCTGCACAGTGTAAATATGGTGCATAGCGCTCAGTGAGAACTTCGAAGGAAGTATGGGAAAGGAAGGCCTGTTAACATTTTTCTCACAATGTAATTTTATAAGCATTATTTTCAAGAGAATACAGTATTTGAAATTAATCCTCAAGCTACTGTATATGAGGAGAGGGTCTTTGGCCATACAAATAGTTTTCTACTAGAAGATGAATCAGGATGGATACTAGGTGTTCTACCATGAAGTTTGGCTTACAGCAGCAGAATGTAAGCATCATTAAAAGAAACACATAATTGAAAAGTTATTATCATTATATTTTTATCCTTGTTGTGGCCCGCCAGCTGCCAGCGGAGTTGGTGGCAGACTCAGATGATGAGGAGGTTGGAAAGGAACTTGGGCCAGTGCTGGAGTCTGGAGAAGGCTCTGATGGATGCTGCACGTTGGACGCAGAGATAGAGGTAGGGCTGTCTGACATTTTCCAGCCCCTGGAGAGGCAGCTGCCTTTGGAAGCTGATATGAGTGAGGAGGAAGAACAGCTGGGACCTGTTCTAGATGCACGTATGTGCAGAGCAGTTAGAAGAGGTGAGCAACGGAGGACAAGGAGTCAACTCGGGAAGCAAAGCACACATGGACACTGAATGGCCCCTCCCTGGCTGGGGAATAAATAGAATGAAAGGGGAGTGGTTGTCGTAGGAGACAACCGTTTGTATTTCTGAAGATATTGCTATTGTGTTTCGTGCCACAAAGACTGCTTGCCAGAACTTAATTTGCAGCCTTTCGGCTGGGAGCTCACGGCCTTTATCACAAGGAACTGATAAGGCCTGTACTGCAGTTAACGCCTTGAAGGACTATTGCCTGGACTTTTTGGTGGGTGAATGCAATTAATTCACAAGAAGTAAATAAAGAGGGGTTTTTCATGGCAAGGAGTCTGTTTCTTGCTTCTGCTAAGGCTGGGTCAGAACAACCCTGTCTTTTAAACATTGAGAGAGCGTGACTGGCCTAAAGTCACCCATTTGGCTTTCATGTCTAAAAGAGACCTAGAACCCCCAGTATCCTGGTTTCCTAGCCAGTACCTTCATCTCTGTAACAAATTGGCTCTCATATCATTTTCTTACGGGACTATATACATTTGTTTATATGGATTTTCTATCTCAAATTTCAGAATGTGTGGCTGACATTCTCTAAGCTTTATGTGGTCCTGCTTGGTAATATCAATAGATTTATTTGGTGTATGGCATACAATATCAGGGAAAACTACACATGCTAGACACAAAGCAGTATGCACAACCTTAATTGTTAGTTCATTCTGTTTGTGTGCATTGCACTGCAGGGGGCAAACTAACTTACACCAGCTGGCTAATGGCAATCACGTTGCTGGCTCTTCCAGGCTTCTCTTCCTTGTGTTGCGTTGCCTCATATCTGGCCAAGTCCAGCGCCAGCTTCTGCTCTTTGCACACACAAACACAGCTAGGTTTTTCCCACTGAAATGGCACCCATTTATTTATTTATTTGCAATATTGCATTCTTTCTAACTGCTGGGTGAGCAGGAGCTGGGGATCGAGCGGCGGGAGCTCACTCCATCTCATGGAGCCGGACTCGAACCACCAGAGTCCAGATAATTTCTGGCCAGCAGTTCCAGCGTCAGTAAGCCACTGCACTACCGTGTCCCTCTACCAATAGAATAGGCTTACCTTTTCATTATGTTTAATTTTTCTTGTAGAATTCTTGAAGTGCAAGTACATGGTATCAAGAACTAAGCTGAATAGGAAATTATTTTGCTAAATATTTTGCTAAGCATTTTCATTATATTAAATACTACAAGTTAAATTAAATGTTTAAAGTCTTGTTAAATATTTTTCATTGCCTTCATGGTATTCTATGCCTATAGTAAATGCGTAAGGTTTGCTTGATAAAAGGTCAGTGGTCCAAACTTCCTCTTCAATAAGTCACCTGTTTTTTCGCACCCTGGTTCCACCTCCTGCTTTGGGATAATAGCTTCTACCTGCTGTCACTATCTGTCCTCTTGTGCCCTTCACCTGGCATCTGCTCCCTAACCTCAATAGGTAAAAATAGGAGGCCCCTCATACTGTGTTCCATCCTACTTCTTTGGTGATTAAAAAAAAAAATCAAAATGCAAAAATAGAAATAATTGAGATAATGCCATCTTCTGGCCCTGCAGCATTTAGTGACTACAAGATTCAGCCCTTGACGACTTTTTAATATTTAGAAAAGTGATACAAACAGATCCCTTTTAACATTATGTATTAAAACACAAACATCCAGTATGAAAGGAGATAATTTGAGGGCTGCTCGATCGTTGTAACACAGCAGCTTGCAAATTAGTTAAAAAAAGAAAAATCAGAAGAAAACACAGCTCCCTGGTCAGATCACATCTGTTAATAATGAAGACCATTCTGCCAAAAATAACACCATTTAGAAATCAAGATTTCAAATGATTACACATCCCAAAAATAGTCAAAAGGTGGGAGGGGGGGGAAACCACCCTTCATAAGCATAGCTTGAAATTCAGACTAAAACTCAGCCTCATAAATTGGATGGAGGTGAAGAATGAAAATGAGACTTGGCACAACAGAAAAAAAAATCAGAAAACTACCACAAATTCCTAATTAGTTATATTCATCTATTTCTAGAGAATTGTGTGACTTTTCCTAAACCAAATGATCCTCTGCTTCAATTGCCTCTTCAGCTTCTCCAATTTCTTCCAGATTGTTTATCACCTAATCTCTTTCTATAGACCCTAACTCTAATCATTTCCCATCCAGCAGTGATCTGATCATAACAAGATGCAGGAACTAAAGTGGAATGCAATTATACTCTACCTTATTCTACCCCACCCTATCTCACCCCACTCCAATTATGGGTGAATATTCGTGAAAAGCGTAAAAACCCCCCTAAGACCTCCATACTTTATAAACACAGACTGTTATGAAGATAAATTAATTTTGACAGTTTTTTTTAACAAAAGCAACTCTAATAAGATGTAGATTGTGAAACTTCCACAAGATGAGTCAATATCAATTATGTGCAAAAAGATAATAATTTTATCTTAACCTTTCTGTATCTTTTAAAAGGTAAAGACATTTTCCTTTGCCCACTTTGCAAAATATAAAACAAGTGATAGCACCCTTTAAGAGCCTCAATACTTGGAAGTTTTGCCGATTGTGCTTTTGAAATACTTTCCATTCCTATAAATATCTCTTCATTTGGGCCTTCTAAAAGTTACAGTTTTTTGCCAATTTCACAAAGAGATAGATTCCTTATAACCCCAGCTGTGAAACATACGGTTTGCCTTGTTAATGCTATAGTATAAGACATAATAGACATTTGCCTCTTATTGGAATTCATCTTATAACAAGTGGCAGGACCGTGAACTCTTTAGTGGCTTCCTGTGTAAAACACCTATTAATATTGGGCATAGTCTTAAAGATTCTTGTACTCTGAAATTGCTAGGTACTTTAGCAAACTGATAAATCATTGAGTTATCAGTTACAAATATTTGCTCAGCTTGAAGCAGCAGGAAGAAAAGGTCAAAACACAATGGGAGATACTCTACTCAATAAATTTCAGAGTAAATTACTTTTTTACATTCTTTGTGTGTGTGTAGGGGGGGTTATACTCAAAGCTGTATTGATTAGTTGCTTCCCATGTGCTTTTGGTCACTAAGCAATAACTCTTTTTTGTCCATTACATAGTATTCAGTATGTTACAAAACCAATTAGATTATTCTAGATTTTTTTCATATGTCATTGCTAATTATTTTTCTAAGATGATCAGAGAAGAATCTGCTACTTTATTTAATAAAAAATATAAAGAGCAATTTAAAAAGAATAAAATACAAAGACAATATAATACAAGTAAAGACAAAAAAAGAATAAAAGCTTAAAAAAGAGAAAGAAAACTGGAGAATAACAGAGAATTGATACCAAGATCAAGAGCATTAGGGTAAAACTAGTTTGTTTCCCTTTTCAATTGAGATAGTGGCCAATAAGAACTGTTGGAAGAAATGTCCATCTGGGTTCAGTTCCAAGTGGGGAGAAAGATACTGGAAATATGGAGGCTGCTTGGAAGAATGGTTTAATGGTGAAGCAGAGCCACCAAGCACGTGTGATTCTGGGTAGAAGAACACATGAAGGAGAGAAATCTATATATTTATACCCTCTCTTGGGCCCCGCCTTTGAGCTTCCTGTTCCTGTCAAAGGCAGGTATCCCATTGATTGCTGTAGGGGTCATGTGCAAATCTTAGGAGTTTGTCTGAGATAAGTCTGGTTGAACTGTGGGCTGATATAATGTCCCTAGGTGATTTTGCAGTGCAGTCAGGCCTGCTGTTAGATGGGTAGAGGGCTAATCCTATCATGTCTTGAAGGCCGTGTCTTAATTCCATTACCCTGGAGCTGAAGTGGGGGGCAGGGAGCTGCTTTGTTTTTAAAAACATGTTTCTTCTTTTCTCAGCCAGGGAAATACAATATTCTGCCTTTTTAATATTTCCTAGAATATTTCATTCTTCTAAGAGGGGTGGGTGTTAACTTTCTTCAGAACTGAATTTGTTACAAAGGGGTTCTCATCCTGCAGTAGTAATATGTACGTAATCCTTTACTCGACCACAATTGACCCCCAAATTGCTGTTGCTAAGCAAGACATTTGTTAAGTAAGTTTTGCCCTATTTTACGACCTTTCTTGCCACAGTTGTTAAGTGAATCACTGCGGTTATTAAGTTAGTAACCCAGTTGTTAAATGAATCTGGTTTCCCCATTAATTTTGCTTGTCAGAAGCTCATGAAAGGGGATAACGTGACCCCAGGACAACGGTCACAAATATGAGTCAATTGCCAAGCATTTGATTCTTTGATCACGTGACCATGGGGATGCTGCCACGGTCATAAATGTGAAAAACGGTCATGCCACTTTTTTCAGTGTTGTTGTAACTTCGAATGGTCACTAAACAAGGGGTTGTAAATTGAGAACTGTATAGCCTTTACCTCAGAATGGGATTAAGTTCTGTAAATGAACTGTAAATGAACTGTAAATGAGCCTGAGTGGCGTAGGAGGCTAATGCCTCCTACTAAGGCAGCATTTAACATCCAGCTGCCTGCAATTTCTGCAAGTTCAATTCTCACCAGGCTCAAGGTTGACTCAGCCTTCCATCCTTTCTAAGGTGGGTAAAATGAGGACCCAGATTGTGGGGGCAATAAGCTGACTTTGTATAAAATATACAAAAGTATGAAGGCTATTGCTTAATGCATTGTAAGCCGCACTGAGTCTCCGGAGAAGGGCGGCATATAAATAAAATATTTAAAAAAAAGATGTTAAAAGAACAGTGTCAGAAAAGAGACCACAAAAACTGTGGGTAAGGGCTTCAGGCTTACTTGAATGACAAAGACTCTTTTTGAAGGACTCTTCAAAAGGGATTTTCTGGTTTCTATCTTCTAGTATCATTGTGAGGAAGATGTCAAAATGGGCTGCACAAAAAATGCTGCAGTATATAGTAGAAGTGAAATTGAATAGATATTTAACATTGGTGGGTGGGTTCCAGCCTAGAAACCCTCCCACCCATAAGACTCACCAGTAGCCCTTGATCTGTCTGCCATGCTACATTATAAAGTTGTTGGCAGACGAAATGGGACCGTGGCCAACTCACAACGGTACAACTCGGTGCAAGACAATTCAACAATTCAATTTAATTATTGAAAATAATTAAAACATTATTTTAATTTTTGTTATTCACATTTCATTTTGTCCTTCCTTTGACATCCTTTCTTTAATTGTTCTATTCTACTATTTCATCTATATTAGTGTAACTCTTGTCCCACAATGAGTTGTCCTGCAGCGAGTTGGCCGTGGCAAGTTGTTCCATGGCAAGTTGTTGTAGAGCTGTTGGCAGATTTTTGCTTTGGCTTTCTTTAAACTTAAAGACAATAGAAAATGGAAGATGACACCACAAAAATGCAAGTGAACTAAAATTATTGTCTTCCATCATGAAGGGGCATTGTGAGAAGAAAGGAAGTTTGCCGAGTGAATGGCTTGTGAAATAAAGCTTTAACCAGTAAATGAAATGACAAATGCAGGCTTTTTCTTCAATGCAGGCTTTTTCTTCTTCTTCAAGGGAAGCCAATCTTGATACCACACAGATTAGAGGATTTGAGGTTCACCATGGGAGCTGAAAGAGAGTGCACAAAACCTTGGACTGGATAGTCTCTAGTGGTTTAAAAGCATTATACATGCATACCTGTGAACCTGTGAAAGCATCTGTAAAACAGGTTTAGGTTTAAGCAGGTTTATGGTGTGTCTGGGGATGAAAAAAGTCCAATATTGCTTTTGCTGTCAGAGACAGTCTTAATTTGTTCCTACCAGAGACCTAGAATACAAAAGCCAGATATTTAAAAGCAGAAACTAGCATAACCTGATTATTATCAATATGCCAATGGTGGTTTTGGTCCCCCTGTCCTCTTGAGAATACCATAATTTTGATCTTAGAGTAGTTAATTGTGAACATTTTGTTCCTGCAGAATTCCGCCAAGGCATAGAGATCTCTCCTAGAGGTGAGCTGAGAAAATGAAAGGATATCTATATTATCTGTATAAAGCAGCGCAACAAAAGGTCTGTCCTGGAGTTTGGCTGGAGTGGGTCAATTCTCTTTTGGTTAGATCTGTTATGATAGAATTCATATAGATATTAAGCAGAGGGGAGCCCTACTTCATGCATTGAGTCTACAACAAGTCGCCATGGCCAACTTGCTGTGGCACAACTCACTGCGGGACAAGAGTTACACTAATATCAAAAAAATAATGGATAGAATAATTAAAGAAAGGATGCCAAAGGAGGAACAGAATGAAATGTGAATGACAATCTCTTTTTTAAAAAATTAATTATTCTTCAAGACCGCCTTCTACCATATAGCTCCCAGTGACCAGTAAGATCCCAAAGAGTCGCTCTCAGTGTACATAAAAGAAAAGATCCATTTGTCAAGAATAATATGGTACAACACTTAATGATAGTCATAGGGAACAAATAAGCAATCAAATCATATTAGATAACAGTCAATATAAATCGTAAGGATACCAGCAGTCATAAGTGGGAGGAGATGGGTAATAGGAACAATGAGAAAATTAATAGTAATGTGGACTTAGTAACTAGTTTGATAGTGTTAAGGGAATTATTTGTTTAGCAGAGTGATGGGTTTTGGGGAAAAAACTGTTCTTGTGTCTAGTTCTGGTGTGCAGTGCTCTATAACTTCATGTTGAGGTTAGCAGTTGAAACAGTTTATGTCTAGGATGCGAGGGGTCTGTAAATATTTTCACAGCCCTCTTTTTGACTCGTGCAGTATACAGGTCCTCAATTGAAGGCAGGTTGGTAGTAATTGGTTTTTCTGCAGTTCTAATTATCTTCTGTAGTTTGTGTCTGTCTTGTTGGGTTGCAGAACCAAAAAAAAGTATTTTAAGCGTCATGCAATGTATCTCTCTGAATTTTGAATGCCTGATTCATCTTTATATCTTTTATACCAGTGTTGCTTTTATTTAAAATGCTTTTTAAAAGTCAGTAACAGCCATTGAGAAAAACTTTTAAAAAGTTATCTTTACAATAATCTTTTACTATTGTTTATTATAGGAAACTTATTTACTAACATTATGTTTAGTAATGTTCACAAAAGATGACTACCAGTAAAGATGTGTGATGAAGATGCAAAGAAACATTTGATACCATGCGTTGCTTATTCATTCGTAGTATATTAGCTAGCTATCCTGATAGTAGTATGTATTAATTGATATATAGTATTAAACAATTATATTGTTGTGACCTAGGCCCAAGTAGTTATTACCAGACAAATCAGTCCTAAACAAACATATTTTATTAGAACAGTTGAGAATTATTTCATTCTCAGCTTAGTCCAAATTAATTCCAAAACAAATTCTTCATAAACAGTCCTTCGGCCTTATCACCAACCTTTGTCTTCTTTGGCAACCTGCCAAAGGCTTTTCTTGGCAAAACCCCACGAAGTTCAGAAGCAAGAGACGCCGACAAGAAACAAATGTAGCAATGTTGCTTTCCTATAAAGATCCCAAGAGCCGTTGCTGCTCTTTTAAGCCTTCTGGGAGGGGCCAATCATCTCCTGGCCTTACTCCCGGGTCATCCTTTTTGCTTTAGCTGCTCTTGCCTTCTGGCAGCTCTTCGCATGTGTGCAGTAGGAACAGGCTCCTCCTGTTCCTCTGCCTCTCTGCTATCCGCCTCTGGAGGCTCCGGAGTCCACGCATCGCTCCCAAGTGGCCCTGTCCCCATCTCTGCCTCCAACGCAGAACCCTCGTCCGGGCCTTCCCCTGACTCCAGGACTGGCCCATTGTCTTCCCTAGCCTCCTCACTGTCCAACTCCACCGCCAGCTCCGTAGGCTGCTGGCGGACCACAAGAGATATAAGGCAGCATCTGCTGATACAGAAATTCATGCCAGGAGAATACTCTGCCCAAGATATAAATTCGTAAAACAAAGAAATCGCATGTACATACAATATATTTTAAAAAGAACCTTCTCCTGGATTTCTGATATGCTGAGAAAATACTTGGAAGATTTGGCTACATTTGGACAGAGGATACAAAAATGAAGGAAAACGTGAAGTTTAAAAGGGAAATAACAAATATCACAGCAATGTCCTAACCTGTCCAGAGGCCATCTCTATTGGAAACTGTGCAGTGCCTGGGGTTTTGCCCTAGGCACCTGAAAGCCTCTAGTTATTATGTATCATCGGGATATAGTCCTTTATATTCTTTACCAAAATGTTGCATTGGTAAAAGTTAAACAGGAGAGGTCAAGGAAAGGAAGGGTTTAAAAGGCTTTGAATAAAAATTCATGTCAAGTTTCTGGACAATTTAATGCATTCTGTACAATATTACTCAATCTAATACAATTCAAACGCATTCGGTCATGTAATATTTTAATCAATAGAATTGTAGTTCAGTAAAGATGACAGGATGTGGGTTGGGAAAATCTAGCTGCAATTTTTAGGTTTCCATCTTTGGTGCAGGTTTCAGTTTAAAGCTGTTTCAACTATATCGTGTTTAGGTCAAATATATTCTTGCCGGCCTTTATAAAAACCAACCCAATTTGTATCAGTAATCTTTCACCTCAAAACTAGAAACAATAGTTCTAGGAGCTAACATCTTTTCCATAGCCAGTTATGTGAAACATTTTTTTCCAATTCCATTCTTTTTTTTTAAAGACCAGAAGAATGGATTAGAGTAGGGGTGTCAAACTCATGTCATCATGGCTGCATCACATGACGTATTGGGACTTTCCCCCTTTCGCTAAACTGGGTGTAGGCGTGGCTAGCATATGATGCATCCATCCCAGGAGCTGGGAGTTTGATAGTCCTGGATTAGAGCATTCTATATAACCTTTTTAGAGCTTCAGAGTCCAAGTTGATTCAGTGACAACTGCTTTTAGTAATTGCATTAATTCCAACATGGGTAGGCTGGGAAGTAATGTCACTGGATAATTCTGGCTTATCACTTTCTTGGTTTTGCTTTTGGTTTCCCCAAAACAGCAGACCTTGAGACAATTGGTCCAATATAATTTCCCCTCTCTGAATAAAATAATGAGCTGCAATAACACCATTTCTAGAGTAGAAGAGAATATCCTGAAAAATTGGTTGTTTTTCCTGTTTGCTGCACATGCTGTTTTACAATAGTAAAAATATTTTATTATTCCCCTAAACTCCACTGAAGATGTTACCTAGCCTGGTAATGAAACGTTTGGAAACCAACCCACAAATTTGGAGAAGGAACCTTAACCCTCATATTTTATTATGTTCTGTATATTCATACAAACACAGTGTACTTTCTGTTATAGTGAGAAAAACATAGACAGACTACTTTCTTCAGAGGAGAATCTTTTGAAGATGTACCCACTACAAAAGGTGTGGCTACTTGGCACACGGGACAAAGGCCTCCTGTGTAACCCTCAGGCTAATAGAATGTTTCCGTAAAGAAATGCACACATCCTTCCAATCTCCAGATATTTTGGAAATGGCAAAAAGCGTCTCTTTTGCCAAGCCTTTAACTGTTAATTGAACTGAATGTTATTTATATTGTCAGGTTTCATATTTTGTATTTTGTTTTAATTGTTGTAAACTGCCTCAAATGCTTATATGAGCAGAAAGATGGGTAGTATATAAATAAATAAATTTAAATTTTGGCACTTTGAATTTGGGATTACATTTGACAAAATCTATTCATAGTTTCAAAAAGGCCCCTTTCATTGACATATGGATCAGGATCAGCCTTGTCATCTTGATTCAGAAAGAAGAGCACAAAAGGTAATTACTTCCCAGCCTCAAATTGCCAGGAGGACTATTAGTTGGTGGAAAAGCTGTCCACTAGCATCATTACACCCAGCTGAATTAAGTTTTTGATGTTCGATGGAGCTTCCTGAAAGTCCAAGAACCTGTTTTCTCTCTTCTTTGGAGTGCCTGGTAATCCCATAGGACAGGATTTCTCAAAGAAAAATGCTGGCTTTTACATCAGGTAATTTAATGCGACTTTTGACAGACTTCATATTTAACTCTTTTTTTTAAAAGAAGAATTACAGTTCCTTTGTAGAATATTTCATGGTGGTTGCACATTTAAAATGTCCTGATTTAGTTTTTAAACAAGGGAATGCATACGTTTCTTCTTTATTCACAGAGTCTTTCAATTGATGGTATTTTCTTTCTGTCTAATGCTTTAAATCCAGTCTAAAAACTGGATTAGGGTGGCATGTTATAAACAGTGGAAGACATTTATGATTAGGAGAGAGCAGTAAGATGCAAAATTACAAACCAGACAAAACAATGACATGGCATATCACAAAAGAAGATGAAATACCATCAGGTTTACCAAATCACCTAACAGAAAATATACGACTGGTCCTAAGTATAGTATACATAATCTCCAAAGAAAACATATATCCAGAGAAGTACAGCACATTTGTATATACTGGGCAAATAAATGCAAAGTACACAAACTTTAGTGCTTCACTATAGAATCATGAATATCAGTTTGAGTTCTGTATAGCAAAGATTTATTTGGTCTGCATTTTTAAGGGGGGGGGGCTCAGTGGTTAAAGACCCTGAGCTTGTCAGCTGGAGACTTGACAGCCTGGGTTTGAGACCCAAGCTCCATGCAACCGAGTGAGCTCCCATTCTTGCCTCAGCTCCTGCCCACCTACCAGTTTCAAGGATGCAAATGCAAGATTAATAGGTAGATAGATTAATAGTTACCCCTTCGGTGGGAAGGTTACAGCGTTGCATGTGCCTTGGCATATAGTCATGCTGGCCACATGACCACGGAAATTGTCTTAAGATAATGCTGGCTCCCATGGCTAAGAAACAGAGATTAACACCGTGCTCTAGAGTCAGACATGACTGACAGGAAAACCTTTACCTTTATCTATTTTTAAGAATATGATAGTGTCTGGCAATAAAGGGTTAAAATCTTTTAGACATCACTATGACTACAATTTGACTGCCTCAGCTGCTATTTGGTCTCCATTCATTGAATTAGAGTCATATATTTTGTTGAGCTTCATCCATTCCTTGGCTTCATGGTACCTGAGGGATCTATATTTTTGAAGAAGTGTTCTTCTTAGAGTGGCAATTCAACAAAAGCCAAATATGTAACCAGAAATGGTTGATCTACCAAAGGTACTGAGCAGGAGGCAAGAGTGTAATCTTAAGTGAAGAACTAGGCTTGTAAGATCATCAATTTGAATAAATCTGCCTCAGACCTATCCTGCAGAGCAGGATCAAAAATGGGTCAGCAGGATTTGAGATGGGGGCAAAAACTCAAGGAACAATGAAAGCCAATGAAACAGACAAATCACAGGTTTTCTCTTGATCTGTGTTCTGAAAAATATGATCATCTGGAATATTCCTTTCAGTACTAGCTGATAATTTTGCTACATTTAACATCTTAAATACATGAAATAATTCTAAAAAAGTAATGAGATACACTCTTTATCCCGGGGCAGTTGAAAATAAAGATTTCAGCTCTTTTTTTTTTTTTGCTGCCACAGTTGCTCTTATTACAAGAGTCTGAAACAAGACTTTCCTTTGTTTTATGAGAAGGGTTGATACTGATCTAGTCATCCCAGAAAAAAACAAATCTATCAGGTGCAATTTATTCAGGTGTGTGTGCTTGCCTTTTGCTATTTAGATGGCCAGGTTCCAACCAAATATCTGAGATATTTGTTAATTTGCAAAGAACAATGTACTCCTACTACGATAGAATTCAAAATAGTGGTGATTTTAATCACCATCTATATAATTAAGGATCAGGTTTGATTGAACAGGCTGAATTCAGATTCTTTGCATTCTGTGTATCCATCCATTTATTATGCAACTATAGAATCTGACATATGCTTTTAGTTTTAGCTCTTCAGGCTAATTTGAAAATATATGAAGTGGCAGAACTGGCAAGGAATAGAGTATAATTTTAGTAAAATTGTGAATTCTATGCTAAAACATATGGATGGGCTGTCATACTGTTAGAGTTTTACTGCTTGAATTTTTTTACATTAAAAATTACTACATTACAGAAGCTAAAGTAGAATATTCTTCCATGAAATCTATTTTATTATTTTTTTTGTGAAAGGAATTTGTGTAATGAAAATATTCAGTAATCTGATTTTCTTATTTATTTTATTTATTTGTTTATTTATTTATTTATTGGTTCGATTTATGTGCCGCCCTTCTCCGCAGACTCAGGGCGGCTTACAATACGTTAAGCAATAGCCTTCATACTTTTGTATATACCTGCTTAGTATTTCTTACAGAATTTCTTACCTTTTATAGTACAATTTGTATTTGCAGATCAGCATTTACAAGTCTAGTAACCTTCAGCTTAGTATAAAATCCAGCTGAAATGATTACTTTATCCTTTCCTTGTACACTTTTTCCTTACATGTATTCATTTCTCTCTCTCCAATATATTCCTTTATGGATAGGTGACTGATAGGACTTTAGTTCACCATTTCATCAGAACAGATAATTTTTCATCTATTAATAGTGAAATACTGTTTTATACATTGCACTCTAACAGAAAATGTAATCCTTACATGTTGCCAAGGAGTCCCAATTCCAGTTTTTTTTCACTGTTTTCTTTGGGCTTATAAAAGCCAAGAAAGCTCTCACCAATCTGGGGACCATTTTATTTGCCTCGTCTCCCACAATTTCTGAATTGATTGTAGAAAGCTCTTACATTAAACTCTTTGTTACTCAGATTGTTACATTATATCGTGTTTCCCCAAAAATAAGACCCGGTATTATTTTCTTTTGGGCCCCAAGTTAAGCATTGGGGCCCTGTGGCTCCATGCCCCAGTAACTGCCTGGTGGCGGCAGCACCAACATCCATATGCAGCAGGAGCCAATGTGGCTGCTGGCACTAGTATGGCACTGGAGCAGGAAGCAATGCAGCCAGGCAAAACATTCCATTCCCATAGGCGCCCAAATACTTTTCACTTGGATGGAGAAATGAGGGAGACTTGAAACTTTATCTGCTTGCAAATGGGACACTTTGAAATGGAGCATCTCATTTGCAAGCACATGAAGCTTCATCTCCCTCTAGGCAAAAAGTGCGTAGCGGAGCCAGGTGGAGGTAGAGGCATGGGGAGTGGGGGAGGAGGCAGGTGATCCCAACACACCATCCTACTCCATCCTACTTGTCTGCGGCTGTGCCGAACAGGCATCTGGATGGGGCATCAGGATCGCCTGCCTCCCCCATCCCTTTGCCTCTGCCTGCTGCACAAGCCTCCCGCGAGCCAGGCAGCCGCACAGCACATCTGGATCACCTGTCTCCCCTCTGCTTCCGTACTCAGAATTACAAATATCTGTGCTGTGCCAGGGGGCTGGCGGGCCACGTCCATCCCCTGGCCTTATTTTTCGGGTAAGGCTTATATTAGGCCCACTCCCAAAAATCAGGCTAGGGCTTGTTTGGGGAGTGGGTCTTATTTTTGGGGAAACACGGTACTAATAGGCTGAATGAGGTGGGGGGTATTCTTTCATCAGCTTTTGTTGATGGCAATCAATGATAATTTCAAACAAAAGAATTAACAGAATGAAAATAAAAGTGTTGAAGTGATTGAAATTAAATTGAAGTGAGGAAGTGCTGGAATAAATATTTTAGACATCTTTTTGGGAATGATATGATATAGTAAAAATTAGAAATGAAATAGGTCTTATGAATACATGATTCATGATGAACAAAGTCACAAATGCTATGAGAACCTTAAAAAAAAGGTTGCAGGTGTAGTTATAGCTGGAGAAATATTAAAATGTGGATGTTTATTTATTTATTTATTAGTTTGATTTATATGCCGCCCTTCTCCAGGGCGGCTTACAATGCTTTTTAAGCAATAGCCTTCATACTTTTGTATATACCTGCTTAGTAGGGCTTTTTGGCCCCCCCAAGCGGTGTTCTATTTTATACAAAGTCAGCTTATTGCCCCCACAAACAGGGTCCTCATTTTACCTACCTTGGAAGGCTGAGTCAACCTTGAGCCTGGTGAGATTTGAACTCGCAGTAATTGCAGGCAGCTGGCAGTTAACATTAAAATGTAGATGTAGCTTATTTTTGGAGTGGCTGTAGAAGTCATCTAAGGTGTATGAAAACTGCATCTACATTGAATGAATACTTTTATTTTTCTGTAATCAAAGGTAAAGATAATAAGGATGAATGCAAAAACTGCAGAGATTGTAGATCTTGTAAGGGTAAATGAGGTGCCAATGAGCAAAACCCTGGAAAATGTGTGCAGCTTTATGCTGGCTACATGCAGATCAGATTTTGCTTTTCAACGAGTCGTTAGGAAAAGTATAAATGTGAGAAAGTTTATTGTTAATTTGTTGATTTAGAGAAAACATAGTAAAGTGAATAGACTTGTGTTACGGGATTCTTGCACAAATACAGAATTAGTTGCTGAATATTACAAAAGTGTTATACAATGAAAATAATATATGTGAGAAAATGAAATGTTTAGCAAATGGTTTAGCATTCATTTATTGATATTTATTGCATTAAAAATTTAAATGATCACAATTTGGGAATGTTTATTGAATAATGTAAAAATAAGAACATTAAACCCATCAGATATTAATATAAATACAATATTTGTCATGAAAAATTATATTTTTAAGAAAAATAATAACAAGAAGAGTACTTTTAACTTTTGCAAATATTTTCAATCTCTAGCACATAACCTTGCATTCATCAACCCTTCAGAGGATCTTGGGAAACTCTCAGGGATTCTCTAACCACTTCAAGAAACACTGAATAGCAGCACACTGACTGAATATAGTTATGGACAAATGTGTAAGGAATATTTGTGGTGTCATTAGAGATGCATTGATTGGGATTGGGAATCTGAATGTACGTGTACTTTGATATGCCCCTAATGTTTCCTGAGACCTCAGATGACTTGCATCAAAAATTATTTTAATGATATATGATGCCACTAAAGAGTATGTACATGATCAGTTCTTTTTTTCATAATTTTTATTAAAGATTTTAATTACAGTAATAAAAGTAAAAACAAACTAAATCCAGAGGAAAAAACTAATAGAAATAAAAAAGCAGAAAGAAAGAAAAAAGAGAAAATAAATATGTAAAGACGTGACCTCCTATCTACATTACAACAAGTAAAAACAAATGTGATAACTCTTCACAACCTGTAAAGTCCCAACAGGTATCTTTTTCATTCTGTATCCCATCCCCTCTTTTTATGCAACTCATACATCATCAGCTTTTCAGTCCTGGTGTTAGCAAAAATTCATAAAGAGTTACTAGAACATCATATAAGATACATGTCTTATTTTAATCTTGATCAAACAAACCAACTTTACATTTTTTTTCCTTTTACTTCTACCCATCTTGATCTTTAATTCATTAAAATGTTGTTTCAGGATTTGGTCTCTTCAATTTTACTTCTTCCCTTCGCAGTGCTAAAACCTCTTTTATAAATCCAATAAAAAGACATTGTCCTGATCATTGTCTTTGGTTGATCCTTTTTATTTCCACTTTGATTTTCAAAAGGACAAACCAACTTCTTTTGTATATCCAGTGAAAAGTCCTTATCAGGGTCGCTGTCTTGACTTGTCATTTTTAATTCCACTTGAATAGCCTTCTCTACAGGTAGCCTTTGCTTAATGACCATTAGTTCAAAATTATGACAGTGCTTCAGTGCCTTACAACCGGTGCCCAAAATTTTGGCCATTGCAACGCACTCATGCTCATGTGATGAAAATTCAGGCACTTGGCGGCCTGCCCACCGTTATGATCACAGCAACTCCTCCCCCAGCTATGTTTTAAACACATTGGGAAGCTCCAATGATATGACGTGAAGCAGCTGCCTCCCTGCCCTATGAAGGGCCAAACACCCAAGAAGCCCCAATCTTCAGGCAAGCCTTCAGCCCCCTGGCAACTGCAGGCAAGTAAGACCTGAACTCTGAATAGGTCAGGAAGGAAATTAAACTCAATCCCCACCCTGCCATGCTCTACCCTGTCCTTCTTGTCGTCTCATTTGAGGTACTTTGGTTCAAAAATTGTTGTGTTTTGATGCACCATTTCACCCACTTAAAGGTCATAACTGAGGATTTCAGTAGTGTGTAGGTAAGATTTTTGAAGCTTGAAACACATAAAGGTGAAGATTTGAAATCTCTTGTTCTAGAAAAACTTTCGGATCACTAGATCCACAATGGCTTGGTGATTCATGATGCTACCTCCTGTCTTAAAAAATGGCATCTAGCCTCTAACCCTGGAAAGTGAAAGATACAAGATTCTAGATCCAGTGCTGTCTTTCTCAAGATTAAAGAGTCCAAGTACAGAAACTGCAATGATTTCACCTATGCCACCATCTACCACCCTTCAGTAACAATGACTCAAAGATTCAGCCTTTCCTTCTCCTCCTTGGAAGATAAATCATCCTCACCTCTGGCTGCTACAAATAGAGGTCTCTGCTTAGATTTCCACAAAGATACTGGAAAGGCTCAAAATGTCATTATAGATCACAAGAGATTCCTCCCCTTTCTCTCCCTGTCCAAGAACATAGGCTAAAATATAAATGAAACTGAAACCACACAATCTCCTTAAAAGTTATAGGGGACTTAGCCTTTTTCTGTGGACTTTTTGGGGGGAATTTCCCCTTTGTTTAAAAAGGACAATTTTCCCCATCACTAGCAGAAAAGAGAAAATGTTATGTGGACTTCATCCAAACTATATATATTTTTAGTAGAAATTCTCCTGGAGCACCTGCAATGTAGCAATGACTTTCAGTGCAAGAATAGCTCTTTTTAAAAAGAACTTTAAAGGTTTAGTACCAGAATCTGTAATAATAGTTAGGCACTCTTTTAAAGGATTCCATAATTCAAAAAACTGAAATCCATAGCCTTTTCTGTATTTTTATCACTTCCCTCTCATTTTTTGAACCCTTTCTGTGAACTTAATCCTTCATTCTTGATTCATTTCCCTATGAAGCCTTTTTCTAATTTTTTTTATTTCTCCTCATGATGGAAAGCCTGAATAATTTGTCCTATGTTATAATGATTGTTAGTTTTCTTAACCTAATTTTTAATGAAGAGTTTTAATTTTTTTTTCATATGCATGCTCTCTTCTGACAGACTGAAAGGCTAAACGGTGTGATTAAAGAAATTTATATGAGACACAAAATCAAGAATAATTTGTATCCTTTTTTGTTTTTCTTCTATCTATATGCAATACAATTATAGCTCTTTGAGTTTAGTAAGCCTTTCTTACAGGTAAACCTGCAATCTTAATGATAAAAGATTGGCATGACTATATTCCTGAAGCCATTTAATAAAGAGAAATGCCACCTTTTAAAAAGTGTTTATTTTCATGATTAAAGAATGAATTATTATATTTGCAAAATCAGGCAGAAGCTTCAAAGCAAAAAAGTGTTATACGGTAAGTCACAAAATGAGCTAAAGGAGGCACCCTATTCGACTGATTTGATAATTTAAATAATTATTTAATAATTATTGAGTAGGGGATATGGGAGCATCCAGGCTGTTGGAAACTAGGTTTACATGAGTAAGCATAAAAGACGAAGACAGTGCCATTCTGTATTTAAGAAATTACATTTAAGAAATTAGTCTACAGAACCATACATTTACCTTTATTTCTGAGTTCACTGAGGTTGGTCAAGTTAGGATTAAGGAAGATTTGGCATATTTACCTCAAAAGAAGATGAGTTTGAGACAATTTTCCCGCTCTTCAAAGGAAGAGCAGAGTTAAAAACATACACCTATAGTCATATTCTTGGGGAATCCTAAACCCTTCCTATTTTAAAAATAATTTAGGAAACCATAGATTTCCTTTTTGTGTGACTCCTGATATTGTAGCTGGTGCTGCATACAACCCTAGAACAGAAAAACTTGGATTTAAAATAAAAACTAATCTTCCCAAAATATAATAAACAGAAATAGTGCCAATAAATAAAACTAGCCACCCAATTACTACAATTGACAATTGGGTAAAATTCCCCTCAGCCAAAATACTTAAGAAAATACGAAAGATGAATGAAAAGATAAAAAAATAATAATCCAGCAGTTAGGCACATTTCTCAATTTTACTTACAACAAAGCAAACACAGGTCTTTTCCTATAATTCCTGTAACCTAATTATCCATCGGTGTGCAATCTAAATCCCTTTCTCACCATTGTAATTTTCATAATATTAGACAATTGATTCACAGCCATTTACTAGTTCAACTATTCCATACTAAGTAGCTACTTGACTGTTTGCAACGGTAAACAGGAATCCTGCTGAGAAGCCCAGCACACTGTGCTGTGACTAATGCCTGTGTTACACAGGTCAAAGATCAACATAACACCCATTCATTACTATATAAAGTACCACATTGTAAGAGAAAGCTGAACTGCAGAATAGAGCCCTGGAGCAGCCAGGTTGCAGCATTTTGTACGTCGTGCTCTTTGCTTTATTTCAGCATTGACCCAGTTCATTAATGTTAATTTTATTAGTACATTAGCTTAGTTTTTGCAATTATTAAACGCTTTTAGGGGTTTTGTAATTTGATTTTGTCAATGCCAGTTTTTGCATGATACAAGCCCAATTATTATTGCCTGAAAGCAGTTTTTATTCTAGCCTGATATATCTCACACAGATAAGACAAATTATGTTAATATATTGTAAACTTATGCTTAAATAATTTGCTTATATGGTAAAAACCTATTTTATAGAAAAGTGCTCAGCAATGGTACATTTGTCTTCCTGGTTTTTGTTTTTGTTTTTCTAATACCCAACAGGCAGCCTTCTCTCCCCTTTCAGAGCTAACTAGGAAGAAGAGAATTAAACATATAATGAGAACTAATGCTTAACTTCCCACATATGCTTTTCATCTACAGAAAAGGACTAATATTATTTTTGCTTTTGGTTCATTGTGTAGAGGAGTGTGGAGATAGCTTTTAATAAAGTATAGGGCAGTTTTCATAGAAACGTCAGCTTAGCCAAGAAAGACAGGAAAGGGTGAGAAAGAAATTCAAGATTGGTCTCTCTTGAATCTATTGTGCATAAAGAGGAAAGGAAAGGAAAATGCTGTCAAGCTTCTGCCACTTTAACCTATATTAATAAAAGTAGATTTCTAGTATTTCTAGTGGTATCTATTTCCTGACCTAACTTGCCCCAAAGGGCTGATAGTGAAGCCATTGATTTACTTTTGCAAAATGATTTACCCTTTAAATTGGGAAGATTGACTGATAAAATAATAAAGGAAGCAGATGAGGGGTAGGGATTTTTATTTTAATCATGCCTTTGGGGGGAGGGGCAGAATAATTTCAGATTTAATTTCAAAGTCTTTTTGCTTCATTCAGCATCTTGCAGCCAACGTGCATCGTTGCTTTTATTAGCCCTTTGCTACATGCATGCCATGCTATCATTGTTTGCAGTAATCTGTGGTCTTTTTAAATATGTGGTTTATCTTTAACAATAGTATTGATTGATTGATTGATTGAGATTTATATGCCACCCTATCTCCAGCCGGACTCAAGGCAGCTCACAACAGTAAAAAAATCTAATGAAAAGGTTAAAAAGAAATTAAATCCAAATCTCATAATTTAACAGTTAAAAGTGCAATTAAGACTAACAAGTTAAAAATTAAAATCCCATCAGTCTAGGCCAGCCAAACGAAATAGCCACGTTTTCAGGTCGCGACGGAAAGAGTGGAGGTCAGGGGCCACCCGGAGCTCCGGGGCAGTTGATTCCAAAGAGTAGGTGCACCCACAGAGAAAGCTCTCCCCCTGGGGGTCGCCAGCCGATACTGTCTGGCTGACGGCACCCTGAGGAGGCCCTCTCTGTGGGAATGCACCGGGCGATGGGCAGCTGTTGCTGGCTGCAGATGGCCCCCCAAATATCCTGGCCTAAGCCATATAGGGCCTTATAGGTAATCACCAGCACCTTGAATCTCACTCGGTGGGCAACCGGCAACCAATGCAAGTCGTGTAGGAGAGGTGTAACATGGGAGTGTCGAGATACTCCCATCACAACCCGTGCGGCCGCATTCTGCACCAGCTGAAGCCTGTAATAATAGTGTAAGAATAGAAAAAGATGAATTCTGACAGACACTGTTCCTTTTCCATGAGAACTAAAAACACTTTCTCTTTCTTAGAAAGGAAGTCGTGAATGTGTGAATTTGCGGCTCATATTACTTGGTTCATGCAAGCCAGATGAGCATTTGAGGCGTTGCCATCCTAAACCCTGTGGAAAACGCCGAGTTGCAGAAAGTTAATAACCTCTGGGTTTTTTCTCCATTATAACATTATCTCTCAGTTCCATGAAATAAATTTTAAGAGCATATAATTGAGACAAGGAGAGTATTGGGTTGAATGTTAAAAACATAATCTATAATACTTTCCCAGGAAAAAGTCCAGGAGGAATTCAACATAGAAAATTTTTCTTCTGAATAAACATTGCTCAGAATTATGCTCCATAGGTCTTCCCATCTGAGGCTCCTGCTTGGCCTCATATTAATTGGCCTATGCCTGTAAGTGACAAAAAAACAGTATTATACATGCTGGTAGTGATTTAGTAATGTCTTTGTAATGGAATAGAAATAGTCTCAGTTGATTTATAATCCACCAAATCAAACCAATGTAATGAGTGATACTAGGAAAAGAATGACTTATTTAGGACATAGGGACTTAATGAAAAAGCAAAATTTTTAGTTGATTTGGAGAAATACCTAACTTGACTCTGCTGGCATGTCACTGCCCACCCCCAAACAACCCCACCCACCCCCGTTTTTTATATATTCATTTTATTTTATAAAAACAAACAGTCCAACCCTGTGTGATGCTATGCATTACAGAAAGAAATGTCAAGTAATTGCAAAAATGAAATATTAGTAAACAAACTCATTTTCAGAGAATCCAGAGGTTGTGTGAGAGCAAACTCTATTCTTGCATGGCCTCCGCAGCCTCCCTCTTGTGTAAGAACGGGGTGTGCGGTTGAGAATAGCTGATGGATGTTGGTGAACCCTAGCATTTCACCCAAAATGTTGTGGCGTGCCAAAATATTGCCTGTCATATTAGGTTAGAACAGTGATGGCTAACCTTTTTGCCATCACGTGCCAAAAGCGGGAGGAGCGCGGTGGGGTCACACGCACACGTGCCCACATCCATAATTCTATGCGCTCTGCCCCACACCGTGCTCCCCCCACTTTTGGCATGCGATGGCACGGTGGGCCCGGTAGGCCCATTTTTTGCTCTCCCCAGGCTCCAGAGCCTTTCTAGGAGCCTGAGGAGGGCAAAAATGGCCTTCCCCACATCCTCAGAGGCCCTCCGGAGGCAGGAAACAGTGTTTCCTGACTTCTGGTGGGCCCAGAAAGCCCGGAAATCAGCTGGTTGGCGCACACATGCGTGCCGGAGCTGAGCTCGCGTGCCCACCGATATGGCTTTGCGTGCCACCTGTGGCACCCGTGCCATAGGTTCGCCATCATGGGGTTAGAATATCTTCATTAAACTTTTGTAGAAATGCAAGAAACAGCAAACTGGAAAGGATAAGTTTAAGGGAGTGAAAAAGGGGGTTGGTTTTCGGTATTTCTGAGTGTCGGAATTACTGCTAATGAGGTTACTTTGAAGAAAAACATGACACAATTCATATACTTTCTTGGTATGTGAATTTACATAGATATGTTTGGGTTTTCTTTTGGACCACATCAATCCAGCCATTTTGAGTGTGGTGGGGTGGTTTTTCCAGAAATTAATCTGAACCAGAAAAGTTTGCAATGTTCTGGATCTACAAAGATTCAGTTTGCTTTGGAGGATTAATTTCAGGAAATTTCAGAAAAACCCTTAAACCACCCTTGGAATACTTGGCTCAGTATATGTCCTGGAAGACAAACAGTTTGGTTACTAGAATAATAGTAACCTACTTCTGTTTTAAGTGTATCTTAGTTATTTCATATACAGAACAGGCGCATCATATGATCTAAAATTTTATATATAACTCCCTAAAAGATAGAATTGAGAAAAGCTTTCTCAATAGACTAAATTAAGTTTTCTTTTGCTTTAAATTCTTCTTCTGCGTACTTTATAATTGAGCTTTTGGGACCAAAAGGCAAGTGTTAGTTATGAGGAGTTTTGACGGACAATAAATTGTCATTCCTAACTGAAAATCAAGCAAGCAAGATAGAATAAGTCCCAGCCCTTATTATCTTATAAGAGTTTCAGGTTAGCATTACTTTTCAACAAATAAAATGTTTGTTCCAAAAGGCTCCAATTTAGAAGTAGTTTTTGATTTTTTAAAATAACTAAATCTGCATGTGTATTTGGTCAGCCAAACTCACAATTAGCACAGGACTTAATCAATTGCCTAATTATTTTTGTTGATGCCCAACAATAATCCCCAGTTCTGATGCAATACTTACTGCTTCACATGATATGCTCAATTTTCTCAAAACGTAAACCAGCTTGTTTCAAACGTTTTTGAAAAATTGAATGTTATTGTACAAGCTGCCAGTTTATGGTTGGAATTATTCCAGTTATATTGTGATATACGGTTTTCCCCTCATCAATGTAATTTAATCCTGAATTCACTAGGTCCAATTGTTAATTTAGCAGTTGCTAAGGACACATCTAGGATAAATAAGTAGCTCATATTGGACTTAGAAAGTCTTTGCATTTGATCAGTTATTTTCTAAGGATGCTTCTGCTTCCACTGAAGGAGATCTATGAAAGTGATGGCAAAGTTTTTCTCAGAAACAAATTTTCCGATATTTCATGCATTGTACAATCACGTAGGAGTATTGGATATGTTTCTAAAAACCTACTCTTACCTTCAGACATAGAGATAAAACTACGTGCTTCTGTTCCTGACAGGCACACTAAATCCAGAGCCTCATAGTAGCATGGCTACCTATCACATATCTGCCTGCTTCTTTTGTTATGAAAAGCCCTTAGAGCAGGAATAATGTGGAGAGGGGCTAAATGATCAAATTCTTCCAGGAGGTCTGGAAGTACTCATTTACTTACGACCAGAATCATATAATGCTGTGGATGTATATCCAGGCTCCATAGTACATACATCCATTTGGAAAGAAGCCACTGTGTTCCTCCACTGATGGCTTCGTCTCCTTATCTATTTAGAAAGTTCCACATTGAGCTAAAATAAATGTATGGAGGAAGGGTGGGGGGGATAAAGCATCCATTCAACTACCAAATCAGCTTCCAGTGCAATTACAATATTAAACTGGACTTTTTTTTAACAAGTAAAAGTTGTGTTCATGAAGCAAAATTTGAACCCTTTTGTGATTGTGTGTGCATGCACAAATATGGAATATTTTCATATCTCCATCCAAAATCTAATAAATCTGTTCATTTCATGTTTCTGTTACTAACCCAAACTACATACTGTAGGCCCCCATGCTTTCCAGAAGGCAAGTCTTAAAATACCAGAATCTTTACAGCCTCTGTTTCCTTATAAAGAATAATTGGGGGAGAGGGGGGCTCTAAAAGCCACAACCTCAGGCAAGTATTAGTCTATGACCTTGACACTCTCCCTTCTTTTTCTCATTGCTTTAATTGCACAGCTATAATATAGAATTATTTTTACTGTTCTTCCACCTTTTAATTCTGTGTTTGTTGAATGTATAAAGGCCTTAGAGCACAGGGGTGGGTTCTAACCGGCTTTACTACTGGTTTTCTTTGTGCGCGCGCTTTGCGCGCGATCGCCATGCACTTGCTCACTTTGCTTGCCTGCGCGCCAAACTTGCGCTTTGCACAAGCGCGTTGCGAATCTGCCCAGCTGAGGTGCAGCAATCCGCTCTGTCGCACCTCTCAGCTGGGTGAAAAAAGAAGAAATATAAGGTCGGCATAAAGCCGGGGCGGGCAGGAGGGCCCAGCTCCCGAAGACAGAGAACTGGTTCGGTAACGTCATATCATCACCACTACCGGCTCTCGCGAACCAGGAGCAACCCACCACTGTTAGAGCATTAGCTTTCTGTTTGGAGATTTAATATAGCAAGGCTTTTAAATTTCATAGCTGGGCCAACAATACACAGTAAGATAATAGTCGCCTGCACTGCCTAGAGATTTTTTTGGTGAAGTCCACTCACCGTAACGGGGATCCACACTTCTGCTTGCTAGTGCTTAACTGTCTTTCAAGTTTCTTACAAGATTATGTCTCCTTTTCATGATGCAGAAGCCTGCTAAGAAGGATTTGTGATCCACTGTTGTCAAGATTATTCAAAAGGACCAAGGAAAAAGACAGAATCTTTCTACCTCTTATAGTGCTAAGATGCCAGAGGAATCCCAGTTATAACGATAATCTCACTAGCTGCAAGAAGGAAGCAGAGACAAAAGAGAAACAGTCCAGGTCTTACTTGCTCTGTCATTCTGCTCAAAAGTCACAATCCAGCCTCTTTGTTTGGGACATGAAGTGGATTTGAAGGAAGGCTAGATAATACATAATGGCTACTTTGACCCCTGCCAAGTTGTGCAAAGTCTAGATCCCAGTTATGTTGCTATGACTGGGTCACACTCTCAGCCCTTGATGCAACTGGAAGCTGTTTCAGTCACCTTGAGCTATTTGTTATGTATGCAAAGAAGCATATTTTTTATTTTGAATGACAGAATCTCTCTCTTTTTCAAAACCCGGTATAATAAATGCTTGTTTGTTCAAAGATCCATCAGAGCAATAAATGGATGGATGTTTAACCCAAAGAATAAGCAGTCCCAACTATACCTATCATTGGATAACTTGTACTTTAATTCTGGATCTTATTCATGACTGACAATCTCAAGCTGAATAATATTGCAACTACATCCATACAAGAGAAGGTGACCCTAAATTTTGCAAAAAATATAGTTGATAAACCTATCCCGGAAACCTCTTACTATTGTTATGCTGTTATGAATTGTAACTGATTCCTGGTAACTGTATGGATAAAAGCACTGTCTGTTGTCTTGTTATGCAATTGTTGCAGGTACATTTCTGTAACATTCAATGTTCCACTGGTGGTTTCTTCTCCTTCCATCCATTTTGTCCAGTATGATCACCTTTACCGTAGATGCTTGAGCTGTCATGATGTGTGCAAAATATTATCATTTTTGTTTCATGAGCCTTGCTTCCAGTGAACTTTCAGGATTGATTTCCTCTAACATTGAGTGGTTGGTTCTCTTGCCTGTCCAAAGAATATGAAGTAGCAATTTTTGGGGGGGAACCCCAAGAAATAGTCAAATAGAGCAAAATCATCTCTCTCCCTCTCCCCCTCCCTCCCTCCCTCCCCCCTATCTATCTATCTATCTGTCTATCTATCTATCTGTTTTCTGAGGTTTTCGCAGGTGTTTGTATGTAGGTCTTTGGTTATTTGGGTTTTTTCCCGTGTAAAATTGGAAGTGTCTTGGCGACGTTTCAACGAAGTCTCATTCGTCATCTTCAGGCTGGTGTTTTTGGCTTTGTGCTCCTAGAAGCACGAAGCACACTTCCAATTTTACGCGGAGAAAACCCGAATAACCAAAGACCTAAGTTTTGGTGTATTCGGGTCTTTTCCTGTGTAAGATTGAGACTTACATGAATATACCAAAACTTGCACACACACACACACACACATACATATATGTGTTTGTGTGTGTGTGTGTGTGTGTGTGTGTATATGAGGGGGGGTTGGGGGAGGGAGAGAGATACAGAGAAGATATTTCAATGAAAACTAGGTTCTAGATATATTTGTTATTTGTGCTGTTCTGATAGATTATAACTAGCTGGCTTCCTGTATTATTATCCAATTTTTTTTCTATAAATAAGATTGGCAGTTCACATAGATGCCATCTTTCCTCATGCAAATCAATAAGAATGAGAGAGCGGTCCAGCAAGATTAAGTTCACCTATTTCTAACCTTATTGGTCCTAAGCCATGAAAAGCTGTATCTAATTTGCTGTCATTCTTAATTTGAAAAGAAACAACAACGGAAGAAAACAGTGGTTCATCAGCTTCATTCTTAGTAGACAGGACTTTAGCACCATTGTGTCCTAATTAAAGTGGAAGTAACATCTTAAATTTGCTATTTATCAAGCTATACTTCATAGGTATTATATTAGAAAACTGAGCTAAGCAGTTCAAACTTCCCTGGAGCCCAATCACCAAATAAAATTCGTACAATCATCGTCCATAATCTTTCTTCCCCCAAAAAATATTTTCCTTGCATTAACTCTTATGTCTTTATGTCAAAAGATAATTATATTTATAAACACATAATCCTTAAATGTACACAATCTTAAAACTTCTTCACATCATCATCTTCTGAATTTTCCACTGCATGCAGTGGCCTTGAGAATACACGTTTCCTAAAGGATACATAAGCAGATGCTGGAAGATGACCTTAGATACCTTCAAACTCTCCCCACACTCCACCCCTTTCTTTTGCTTGCTGTGGTTTTCTAACCTCTGATTTCTAATCTTTCATATTAATTCAGGTCCAAAGTAGGAGGGAACGGGCAGGTACCCTGTTTCCCCGAAAATAAGACATGCCCTGAAAATAAGCCCAGTTGGGCTTTTGAGCGCATGCGCTAAAATAAGCCTCCCCCCGAAAATAAGCCGTCCCTGAAAATATTTAAACGCAGAGCTGGAAATCAGGTAAGATGGCAAGAGAGCCCCATCTTGCTCCACGTGCCCCAAAATAATAAGACCTCCCCGAAAATAAAGCCAAGCTTTATTTCGGGATTCAAAAAAATATAAGACAGGATCTTATTTTCGGGAAAACACGGTATTAGATGGATCAATGGACAGATAGGGGAGTCCACAGAGTTCAGCTTAGTTCTGGATCAACTGTATTTAAAGGATCTTTCACATCCCTGTGGTAGATGGGCCTGATCCAACAAGACAATCTTTCTGTCTAAGTTGTCCAGATGTATTGCCTAGGTCTTTAGTTATTGCAATCCTGGTATTTAAGGCAGCAGTTTTGGCAAGATGGGCTAAAGTAGAGTTTTGAAAGGACAGGATAATGACATTGCAAACAGCAACACAGTTTAAATTGCATTTTCTTTGATTTGTCTGGCTATCTCACAGCTAAAGAACAATTTTTGAGTTAAGGGGAAAGAGAAAATGATGATTTTGGCACACCTTTAGGGCTAACTGAAACATGAACTGAGTTGTTCTCTAGAGACATGAGCCACAAATTTCATTCTGTGCCCTCCTGTAACCTTCACCTCAAGGTTTCTTAGTCAGTGCTAAATCAACATGAAAATAGATGAGGCCAAATAAGGAATATTTAAGACACCACAGAGAGGTAGAACAATCCATTGGTTAAGTACATTATAAATAGCCTAAGGGTATCTTCAACGGTGAAGTTTAAATAAGGTTGTGTTAAAATCAGTCCTAGTATAAATGTGAACATTTGGTTAAAAGATACAATTTATTTTTCTACCCTGAATTTTACCCACATGTACATCATTTTCTGGCATTGAAGCACAGAAAGAAAGCTCCGTTACATTTATATAAAGTTTTAAAGGATGCCCTTTGTCTTAATAAATATTGATTTATTATCTGTGATTTGATGTTCCATTTAAACATTATTTATATCATCTGTTTTTTTTTCTGATTAGGGTTCTTTTCATGAAACAAATGAAATAGATTCATCTTAAGACACCCAAATCCTTTTTTTATTTTGCCTTTGAGGACAAATGACCCAAAATTACTGTAAAATGAAGCTGCCATGTGCCAAATCAGATCTTTGGCACACCGGAGGGAATCATTCCTTTCCACCCCTCTGGTAGCATAGGTTCAAAAGGTCAAAGGCTGCGTGCCAGCTGTCGAAATATAGAGATGGATTTATATATGCACATACATCATTTCTTTCTCCTTTCTCCCTAGCTTATTAGCATTGTGAATAATAGTCAGTTCTTTTTCAGCTGTTCCTAATGTTAATCAGCAGGTCAGCAAGGAGAAAGGCATTATATGCACTTTAGAACAGAGGAATCTTTAACTCCCGATCCTGGAGCTTTTAGTGTTGCTCAGCTTGGAAGAGGGCTTCTAGGCCATTAAATGGTCAAAGGATATACCCTGGCATAGCTTTTTAAATTCTGCTTTTTTGGATTAAAAAAAATAGTCTGACTAAATAAATAGCCCAAAACATAGTTCAGGACTCAAATATCCATCAAGAAAACCCGTTTTTTGGCAGGGTCCTCCTTGGTGTGGTCCTCCAAGCAATTCATCCTCTATAGTTGAGCGATTTTAAAGCTACCATATTTTTCAGAGTATAAGATGCACCGGAATATAAGAGACAGCTTAGTTTTTGGGGAGGAAAATAGGGGGGGGGGAAATCTGCCTACCACGTATTCATCTGGCTAGCGTCCTTAGTCTGGTCAGCTTCAGCACATTAGTTTGCTGGTTTTTTTATCCCCTGCTTGGGGATAAAAACAGCTTCTAAGGCACAGCTGAGAGGAAGCAACAATGAGAAAAGCAGGCAAAGCACGGGGGAGGGGAGATCGCTTCACTCAGCTAGCGCCTAGTTAGGACTGAAAACAAGCTTCTAAAGAACAGTTGAGAGTCACAGCAAAGCATGGAGATCACTCGCTAGTGCCTCGTTAAAGCACAGCAGAGAGTTGAGGGAGCAGGCAAAGCTGGGATCGCCTCTTTTAGGGGGGGAAAAGGTGCGTCTTATACTCCAAAAAATACAGTAAGTTCTCAAAGCCAGGGTCGCAACGCAGTGAATGTTGCAAAGATGCAATGGATTAAGCAGGACCTTATCCAGAGAGTATTCAATTTCTCAGGGATTTTTAAAGCTTTTTTAGCTTGGAGCATATTCTCTGCCACCTATACTTCCTAGATCTTAGCAGCTAATGAATTGACAGATGAATCTCAGAAGGAGAAATCGATGCATCCCAAGGAAGCAGGAATCCTCCATCTCATGGTTTCCAGAAGTAGCTTACTGGTCTACCTCAAAATGCTATAAACCACTTTCAGAAAACCAGATGCCAAGAAAGTTAAATGTAAAGCTTTTGTGTGCAAGACAGTTCCTTTATTTGCTATCATCTTTTCGTCAAAGGTTTTCATGTTGCTCTCTTTCTGGCTTCCCCAAAACATAAATAGCAAGTTACTCCATGCTATTCTAGCTTATTTTCTTGCCCAAGTTTTCACTTTGGGGGTGGAATAGACAGCCATGGAGATGGCCTTGAAGCAAATATTCAGAAACATTTAAATAAACAAAAAGGACAGAAGCATTCCATAAGTTCTAGGAAGGAAGATAGTTTTAAGATATCACTCAGGCGGACTCTAGGCCGACTTACTGGAGTAAAAGAAAAGGAAAGAAAATCTTAATCAGACTTGCAAGATTCCATTGTTACAGGCTATTTTGATGAAGTGTGGTTTCAGTCATCCTGTGCAGTTGGTTTTTTAATCTGGTCTGCCTTGTAGGACTGGCTATTGGTTGGATTTCCCACTTTTCAAGCTATTTTTGTTATAATACATGCAATTCGTGTCACCAATAAACTTCAATGAATAGGACTGGTATGTGTAAAGAATACTCATACCCTTTTGCATTTAATTTGGCATCAGTAATGACTTAAAGTTATGGAAAGGAAGCTTTAATTGATTGATCACTTTGAAGCTCCATGTTACATACTTTTATTAATAGTCTAATTCTGATGAGGGATGTTGCTTTTCATGCATAAAATTATGTTAAGTAGGACTAGGTTGTTACTCAGATATTGAATACTGTTTGTTGAGCTGTTTTGAAAGGTCAAGGCTAAAGCTGAGTCAAGGAAGAAGAAAAAAGTGAAAAATTGTTGGCAGCGCTATGATCTGCATATTGGGAAGTGGCTAATTGCCTAAACATATATATTCTTGAAACAGTTTTTGACTCCCAAGTCTTATAAACAATGGTTCTACTTTACCTTGTTATTTGTTAAGAAAAAATAAATCTTTCTATATTTATAATGACATGAACATATGATAATTTTCTGTAATGTTTATATTATATTATTTTGTCAAATGGTTCAAGTCCTATTCTTCAACAATTGTTACAGTCTTCTGTTTAAGGCAGAACTCTAACAATTCTTCTTCCTTAGTACTATGGAAGGTGATGACCCATCAATACCATTATATTTAACCTGGACTAACATGGTCAGTTGTATTGTCTTGGGTAACCCAAGAACCACAGAAAGTATATCTCTTAAAGCTATAGATAGATCCATTCATTTTGCATACTGAACTATAGGAAATTAATTGCTGCTTTCTTGAAAATTGTAAAGTCAGGAAAAAGGAGTCTTGATTTCCAAATGCCAAATGGTCATTTGATCTCATGTATTTGCTGTTGAAGACTAAATAGATACGTTCTGATCCTAACAAAGTGAACCTTAGCAACCTAAAAAGGGTTATTTTAGCCTGGTAAAAAGTCTGTGGGTGGTAAGAACCAGATTTACAGGGCTACATAAAAGAGTTACCGTAATATGTTTTGTAGGATCAAGTTCATTATTTCTATTAAAGTATATGAAACACTGGTTGAAAAGTTGGTGATTCACTTTCTTTGTTAAACAAAGATCTCTAAAATGTTGACAATCTTAAGTTATTTTAAATGGTGATACTTTTCAGTGTTTCACTTGTTAATTGTGATTGATGCTCAAGTGAGCTTTCAGTGATGAGCAGGGATCAAATGTCATCAGATACTGTTGTACTTTTCTTTTGAGATTTGCTGACAATTTTCAGACTAGATGGGAAAGGATCACGCAGTTAAAAGCTGCCTGGCATATTCTTTTTTTCCTCTCTTTAAATTACATATTTGGATAATAATAGGCAATACACATTTCGATAATAAGTATGAGTTTTAAAAGCCACCCTGGCGACTTTATCATTTCTGACAATTTCTAAGATGAAATAAAGCTGTTATAATTGTCATAATCACTGTGATTATAGAATTGTGGAAGACAGACAATTCATCTGTCAGGCATTTTTTAAAATGCAACTTAAAAGTTGTTTGCAAAATTTCATATTTGATTTTCTGATATTACATCTAAGTAATCTGCTGGACATTGCTATACTTTATTGTGTTCTGGGTGTACATGATGTTAGTTGGCACATATCTGTCCCTGTGTTTTTATACAGAAAGGAATTGCAGAATGTTTAATTTGGTTTTGTTTCGTTAATTTACTTTGGTTCCCTTTGGTTTACATCCCTCATTTTTTTAATTAAATAGTGAATGTGACTGAACACTAAAGTAAAATACTTTTTTTTTAAAAAATCAGATTAAAAACAATTATTAACAATTAAAGGCAGTTGAAACTGATATGTTTAAAAGTACTTCTGGAGCCAAATGGGAAGGGGGAGAGAAATTGGGGCCAAATAAAGATTGCCTGAGCTTCTGGAGGAAAAGTGAAATATAAATCTAATAGAATAATAATTATTTTTTTTTAAAATTGATGTTATTCTTATGACTGAAAGTTTTAAATCATAATAGACTGTTAAAATAACTTTTTTTTTGCATGTGGAAGACCATAATATATTAACTTTTTGGTCTAAAATTCAATAATATCCAGCATTTTTACATTCATAAACATTTCTAATTGTCAAACCCCAAAATTAATGTAGCATTTCTTGAGGTTTTTAGCAAAAGGACTGTTGATAAATAATCTGAAATAAAATGCAAGCATAAACGTGACTGTATTTCCTGATGGCATCAGATTATTAAAGGATAGTTTGAAACAAAAACATAGGAAATACAAAAACAATAGCTAATTTATATAAAAAAGATTACAACTTTCAAGTATTTTAGCCTTCAAAACAATGGTGAAATCCAAATTTTTTTACTACCGGTTCTGTGGCTGTGGCTTGGTGGGTGTGGCAGGGGAAGGATACTGCAAAATCCCCATTACCTCCTGGGGGAAGGATATTGCAAAATCTCCATTCCCACCCCTTTCTGGGACCAGCCAGAGGTGGTATTTGCCAGTTCTCCGAACTACTCAAAATTTTCACTATCGGTTCTCCAGAACCTGTCAGAACCTGCTGGATTTCACCCCTGCTTCGAAGCCTCGGTATGTTTGAGTGAAAAAAAATTCCCTAGATTATGATTAAATCAATGAAGAATTTAAACAGCACAATTGATATGCAACAACAGGAATGTCAGTGAAAGTTGAATATTAAATTCATCACAAATATAACAAAAAATTGGTACGAAATGTTTTACCATTGGTGTACTATTCCAATATTAATTGCCAAAATAGACAATTGATTTTATAAAATTTCTTGTAAATGCAATAATCAGGTTTTTCCTTTTTTCACATTTAGTAGTGAAAAAAGTAGTATGAATTATGGGATAAAGAGATCTAGATTGGAATGTTAGACAAGGCAGTAAGTTACTGAAATTGTTTGTACTTGTCTTTATGAAAAGGAAGTTATTTCTTTTTCCTTTTCCATATTTTTTCTTCCTTTTCCCCTTTTTTCTTTTTTTTCTTATATTTTTCTTAGTTTGTAAATTTTTTATCTTTGTACTTTTAAACCAATTAAAATTATTATTAATTAAGCCTTATATATCCTTAAAATATAGTGAGGTTGGCGTTGTATATGACAACATCTGTTAGAACACTTTATGCCTTTTTTTGGAAATCATATATAATATTCTCTCTACAAGAATGACAAACTAATCTGTGGTAATATGCATAAATGTCAAAAATGAATATGAATTTGAAGAGCATGTTTAATACAGAATTTAATTCAACTTGGAAATTATTTACAGATTATAATTCTTTTTACAGATTTGTACCACAAGTGAAGTTTGGGATTTGGTTAATATAAGTAGTGGTGGGTTCCTCCCGGTTCGGCCCGATTCGGCCGAGCCGGTAGCAGTGACGATCTGACGCCACCGAACTGGTTCTCTTTGTTCGGGAGTTGGGTCCTCCCACCCACCCCCATGTTATTCTTACCTTTTATTTGGCCCCACCCCCAATCTATTCACTGCCTCCCGAGTCAGTGAAAAAAACTGTTTAAACTCTTTCCACGGGGCTTCAAAGGACTGCCCTACAGCTGATCAGTGTTAAAAGGCAGCGTGGTGGTAGACCAGTGCCTCCAAAAACAAATGAGTAGACCAGTGCCTCCAAAAACAAATAGGTAGACCAGTGCCTCCAAAAACAAATCTATAGACCGGTGCCTCCAAAAACAAATGGGTAGACTGGTGCCTCCAAAAACAAATGGGTAGATCGGAACGCTCCAAGAACAAATGGGTAGACCAGTACAGCTCTGTAAGCAGTTAAAAGCCTGGTAGACCAGTACCTCTGCTAAATCCTAAAGAATTGTCACATGACCATCAAACCATGCCCACAAAATAAGCCACGCCCACAGAACTGGTAGTAAAAAAATTTAGAACCCACCCCTGAATATAAGGCTTGAATATATTAGCTCTTGGTTGATTTATTAAATAAATAAAGAATTCTAAAATTAGACAGAAATCTTTGCTAATTTTGTATGTGGACTTATGATTCATATTATTGACTACCAACCTAGTTTTAATAATGAAATCTGAAGTCTTAAGACAAAGTGTTGGAGGTCCTCATTTAGCAAGTGCCTTTTTTAGCAATCATTTCTAGTTGTCACGGTGATGAAAAAGTTATTTTATGACCAATCCTTGCATTTATAACCTTTGCGGTGGGATTATTGTATCCTTATGACTAGAATCCAGAATTATCGTATGAAGCTGAATAGTAGGAGATTCAGAATAGATGCAAGGAAAGATTTTACATAACACACAGTGAAGCAGAATTTATTGCCACAGAACCTTCATGACATAGCAGACTTTCATTTTCACAGAAAATGCAGTGTGCATTAGGGAATACAGGACACTTCTATAAAAGTGCAATCTATGATAGAATAAAGTAAAAAGATTGAATGCTGATTCACTTTTTTTTAAGTTCGTTCTTTACAAATTATCAATTTAATTTAATTTAATTCTGGAATCTATCATTATTTAGCTAATGTGCTCTCGTTTCATTCCCTTATAGTTTATTTTTATATCCTGTTTTTTCTTTCTTTCTGTAACTGCAGCTGGTGCTGAGAACAAAATTGGTTGGGCATTTGGTCTGGGCTTAGAGCGGTTGGCCATGATCTTGTATGGGATTCCTGACATTCGCCTTTTTTGGAGCCAAGATGAACGTTTCCTGAAACAGTTTAATGTGTTTCACATTGACCAGAGCATACACTTCCAGGTAACATTAAAGATGTTGATAAGGTTAATAGCAAATCATCTGGAATTTTATTTCTGTGGAAATACTACTTTCGTTTACTCAGCTGTTTAACAACTTTCTTGAGAGAAAAGTATGTCAAAAATATAATATCTCTGGTAGATTATCGTAGATGTTCTTATAGTAATGGAGAAACTAATGCTTAAAACAGGTTAAAGTTCTATAATGCTGATATTTTGCTTGAGTAATTTATTGTGCCATTTTGGAGAAGGTGGGAGAACAGGTGTTATTCATTTGTTGTTTCATTTATTATATTTTATGTCAAGAAATAAAAGGTTAGGATTCTGAATCTTGGAAACTGAATAAACAAAAATTCTGGCTCTCGTTTATGAGGGAATTCATTAAGGTGGTATCTGTGTGAGTTGTTTTTATCAGAATCGAAATCTTAGAATCAAACTGCCCTTTTTCCAGGTAAGCATAAAACAGCCATCGGTTCTTTGTTAGTAATGTTTGAAATATTGCCTTTTCTTTCTCAGCCTTAGTGACTTTGTGGATAGTCAACAAACCTTGACAAATAAACGTGGAAAGAAGCTATTAATTTCATATAAAATTTGGTGTTTAGAACCCACCAGTCTCCACAAACGGAATTTACCATTTCCTCTCGTATTAACTCATTTAATCAGGAATATATTCAAGCAATGGGCTAATTCAGCTCAGCTTTCCATGAGTTTCAGTATGCATCTCTAATTTTATTCATTTAATCAATATTAACTGAAAAGGGCATAGAGGTTGCTACTTTACGTGTATTGTTTTCCAAGTATGGTCAGGCTACCAAATGACTATGAAGAAATAACTGATTTCATAGACATGTGGAAAAGCATTTGCAGCTCAAAAAGGAATCAATCAGTCTGTCTCATCGTAAACAGTTTGAAAAATTGCAAGAGGAAGGGTGGGTTGAGACATCAGCTGGATGTTGAAAGAATAAAGAAATCAGGTGAATAAAATCTATGGACTTGCACTACACCCCTCAACCTTTGGAAAAAGCTATACAAGTTCTAAAGCATGATATAACTGATTTCTTAATGAAAACAGTTTGCTTATCTGGTGGAGCCCACATGTAACACTCAGGCATGGGTATCAGCAATACTGTTGATCCAAGTTGTGTATCCCATGCAATCCACAAGCCATTCTTCTTTATGCTTTGAATAATAAGAAAGGGAATGAAGAATTGCAGGTGAGTATAGGGAGGTATATATTTTTTGGAAATGCCATGGCTATTTCTCATCTCAGTGCTCATTATGAAAAGTAAAATTAAATCAAAACATGATGCATACAACACCAGTATAATGGAGATGGTAACCCTACCAAGATCTGAGAAGTTGGAAAGAGTGCCAGATGTCATGAAATGACATGAAAGTTAGGCCTACAGTATATCATTTTCCAGGTGAGAGAGGTATCTGATGAACTGATGAGTTCCAGAAGAAGGAAGGATCAGAAGAAGCCCAACACTGTTGCCGAATGGAAGGCAGGGCAAACACACAGCTATAGTTTCTATAGTCCCATGAAGTGTGAAGTTGGTGCAAAACTAAAGAAAGGGATGAGATAACATACTTCCTATAGATCTGTGGTTATAACAAATTCTCCAGCTTTACTAACATCTTCGTTTCTGTCAGAATCTATTCTATTAAATTGTTGGGTATTTATGTTCAAAAAATGCCAAATATAGTAGGGGGGAAATTACTAGTTATTCTGGTTGTACTTCAGTGGGGTTTACATAAGCCACACCACAAGGGAGATTGGCCTGCATTAAAATAGATAATACAATTTATCTTCGTGTTGCAGAATATAATCAGTATATAATACCATTGGTACACAAACCAGCCAGTTCAGTCACAATTATCTCAGAGTAGTACTGATAATCTTCAACTGGTTTTCTTCATATGGTAGTTCATGTTTGTCATTTCAGCTTATCTTTAGCATTATTTCACAAGAAAAATATATGCATTTTCAGATATTTTCATCAGACTGGAGTATGATGCTTAAATGGTTTTAATTTATTGTGTTCTGCTTTTTAGCAGCACATCTATTAAGAACAAATATGCATCATTAGTATGTAAATTGAATTTGGATGCCTGAAATAATGAGGAACAACCCACAATGTGAATGATTGGTTAATCAACTTTATTGTAATTGAGGATATGTGCAAAGTATCTGTTTTTTGTAAACATGTGAAAATATCTGAGAGCATGTGTGAATGAACTCAATTTTTTTGTAGATAACAAAAAGATATTATTGCAAAACAAGTTTGTTATGTACATTCCTTCCATTCCATAGCACCAAGTTCTAAGATTCTTCTCAGTGAAAACATTATCTGCATGCATGAAAAAATTTTTTGAGTGAAGTTACTAATATACTTAGGCATTTGTGTTAAAAATGTACTGCTAACTCCACTCCTCTATAATATCTAAATGACCCAGCGAATGAATTTCTAAGATTTCTTCCAAATGAATTTTTAAATGACCCCTCTCCAAGTTAAATCTGTATATATTAGGGGAAAATATTTACAAAATTGAATATTTGAGCACATGACTCATGTATTGATCGACTAATTATATTCCATTGAATCGGTTTCAACTCCTAGTGACCACATTGATAAATTTTCTTCATGATGTTTTATCCCTAACTTACTTTTTCATGTCTCCCAATGATGTACTCATTGTCACGGTACCTGAATCCTTTCATCTTGCTGTGGGTTGTCCTCTTCTTCATTTTTCTTTCATCTTTCTCAGAGCCTTTTCCTTTTCTTCACATAATATGTCCAAAGGAGGCTAATTTGAGCCTGGTCATTTGTGCCTCAAATGAGAACTCTGGGTTGATGTGTTCATGTAGGGAAGCATGCAAGGTTTATCTTAGGCCCGGTATTGTTCAACATCTTCATAATTGATTTAGATGAGGGGATAGAAGGGAAACTCGTCAAATTTCAGACGACACCAAAGTGGGCAGAATAGCCAACACTCTCAAACAGGGCGGTCAAACTCCTGGCCCATGGGCCAGATGCATCATGCACTGGCCACACCCACGGCCGGTTTAGCAAAGGGGAAAAAAGTCCCGATGCATCACGTGACGACGCCCTGACGATATGAGTTTGACACCCCTGCTCTAGAAGATAGGCTCAAGATCTAGAAGGATCTTGACAGACTTGAACACTTGCCCCTATCCAGAAAATGCAGTTCAGAAATGCAGTTCAGTGAAGTAAGGTTTTACACTTCAACAAGAAAAACCAAATGTACAGGTCTAGAATAGGTGTCAGCTGGTTCAACAACAGTAACTATGAGAGGGGTCTAAGAGTCCTAGTGGAGAATCACTTAAATATAAGCCGTTAAGTGTGTTTCAGCTGCCAAAAAGCCAATGGCAGCATCAACAGAGGGATAATATCAAGATCACGTGAAATGTTGGTACCGCTTTATACTGTTTTGGTAAGACTACAGTTACCATGATACAAAAAATGTCACCAGGATACAAAAAAGATGCCGGGACTGTACAAAGAATGCAGAGAAGAGCAACAAAGATGATTAGGAGCTAGGGGCTAAAATGTATAATGAACCATTGCAGGAACTGTGTACATCTAGTCTAACAAAGAGAAGGACTGGGGCAACATGAGAGCAGTCTTCCATTTGAAGAGCTGTTAAAGAGAAAAAACATGTTAACCTATTATCCAAAGCACCTGAGGACAGGACAAGAAGTAATGGAAATTTATCAAGGAGAGAGCCAATCTGGAACTAAAGAGGAATTTCTCAACAGTGACAACAATTAATTAGTGGAACAGCTTGCCTCCAGAAATTATGGGTACTCCATCACTGGAGGTTTTTAAGAAGAAATTGGACAGCTATTTGTCCAGAATGGCATAGGTCTCTTGTTTATGCATTGTATCATATACAGGTAATGCTCAACTTATGACCACAATTACACCCCAAATTTCCTTTGCTAAGCAAAACAGCTGTTACGTTTTGCCCTATTTTATTACCTTTCTTGCCACAATTGTTAAGCAAATCACTGCAGTTGTTAGGGTAGTTAATGTGAATCTGAATTTCCCATTGACTTTGCTTGTCAGATGGTTGGAAAAGGTGATCCCATGACCATGGGACCCTGCAACCGTCATAAATATGAGTCAGTTGCCAAGTGTCTGAATTTTGTCCATGTGACTATGGAGATGCTACAACAGTCGTAAATGTGAAAAATAGTCATAAGTCACTTTTTTCAGTGCTGTTATAACTTCAAACAGTCACTAAATGAACTGTTGCAGGTCAAGGACTACTGGTATATAATTTTTCATGCCAAAATGAAAAATGAAATAAAAGCACAGAGGGAACAATGTGTGAAGAGCCCACATCATTTTTTTCCTGAATGGTAAAATGGAAACAAATTGGCAGATCAACAGTATTAACTCGAGTGTCTTGAGGTTGGTCATGAACTAAAGAAATTATAACAATGAATTCCCAAAGTTCTATCTTTCTTTTGTGGTTGTAGTGGTTTGAATGTGTTGATGTCTTAGAGCACGGGTGTCAAACTTGATCGCGTCACATGATGTATCATGACGTTTTTTGCCTTTGCGGAGCCCGGGTGGGCGTAGCCTGTGTGTGCTGCATCCGGTCCACGGGCCACTGGTTTGACACCCCTGTTTTAGAGTAAGATAAACTCATCCATCTAGTGTGTGTAGTTCTTTCTCCTTGGTCTGTTCCAGAGACAGCAAGGAAAACTTTTCCTAGTATTACATGTTAATAACTGAACTGTGGAAGCAAAAGTCAGGTACTCAGGATTTTACTTACACTATGCTTCAATACTCTGTTCAGTCATTTAATTACAGGTGTCTTGCTTGCATAAAGTGACTTTAATTATACAACTACAAAGATTCCATTAATTAACTTGTTTGTATCAATGGCATTTTAAATTATCTTGGTAAAAGGTAAAGGTTCCCCTTGCACATATGTGCTAGTTGTTCCCGACTCTAGGGGGCGGTGCTCATCTCGTTTTGAAGCCAAAGAGCCAGCGCTGTCCAAAGATGTCTCCGTGGTCATGTGGCTGGCATGACTAAATGCCAAAGGTGCACAGAATGCTGTTATCTTCCCACCAAAGGTGGTCCCTATTTTTTTCTACTTGCATTTTTTATGTGCTTTCAAACTGCTAGGTTGGCAGAAGCTGGGACAAGTAACGGGAGCTCACCTCATTACGCGGCACTAGGGATTCAAACTGCTGAACTGCCGCCCTTTTGATCGACAAGCTCAGCGTCTTAGCCACTGAGCCACCACGTCCCTTAATTATCATGGTACTTGTTCTCAGATCACAATAAATAGTATAGCATTAGAAAAGTTTATTTCATATCAAATCTTGTAACTAATGCAAATGGCTAATTCCTAAAATTTTAATACTAAGATAACTACTTTTATTATTGAGATATACAATACAGCAGACAGAATTTAAAGTAAAAAATATCTGATATGCATATCTGATATGATGAGTGCTTTCATTTAATAGTTACTTCACTTCCTAAATTGCTAGAGCCTTCACCGTTACTCCTTGGTTAAATTTTCATTATTGCACTTATTTCTCACAGATTGTTTTATATCATTCCATCTCCTGTTCCTTTGTTGTATTTACTGTTGTTAGTTCTTCCGATGCTTCAACACTAAGGCAGGTTAAATTTCAATAAATGCTTTCTTGTGCTGCCATATTAAGTTTTCCAGCTTTTCAGAATCCATTTGCCTATATGATTGAGCTTATTTTAACAATCTATCAGTCACTGAGATCGCATTTCCAGAAGAAATAATTGGATATAAATAGGAAAGGCAGGAAGGTTGTTATAAGAACAGAATGAGACAAAAGAGAAATCAAATGCATAAGAGAAGTCAAATGCCCAAAGCAGAATACATTATCACCATGTCAAATATTCTCTTTATGTGTACCTTGAAAGTAGCTAAACATTTTTTTTCCTGAAAAATGTTCAACAGTCTTCAGGTTTTGTTCAAAATGTGCTGCTGAAATGATCTCCAGTTCCCTGGCTGCTACTTTATCTTAGCATTGTTTTCCTTCTGCTCCACTTCCATGATCTAATTTACCATACTGGCACTAAATTTAATGTTATTGCCTATGATAATCCACCCGAGTTTGTTTCCAAATACCTTGCTACAACCAAGACAAATAGAACTGTGGTCCAAAATATTAAATCAAAGAACCAATAGCACCTGAACTCTAGTTCTTGGAGTCCTCCAATTATACTCCCAAATCTTATTTCCATCCAATTTCGAGATAAGAAGCATATGAAATAATTTTCAGTTTACTGTAAAATAGTTTTCACACACACAAAAAATCCTCTATAAAAGAAAATCCCGATCCAATATGCAAAACAGCCACATTAATTTTATGTCATCCGTCTGCTCTTGTGATTCTGCCCCATTCCAAAGTGATGACAAAATAATCTTTTTCCTGAACTAAGTATTGTGCAAAAGTTTTAGCAAGGATCTGGTAAGGAAAAACAAGTAGAAGAAAATAGCTGAAAAATGAGACTTCCTCATTATCTTGCAAAATCTGAAACAATGTACTTTAGTGGATTATATAAACAAGTGCATTATAAAACTTGTGCAAGGGTTTTTATTTCATAAATTGTCATCAAAAAAAGGAGATTTTGTATGTTCTAATATAATTTTAACTGATTTTCTCTCTCAGTGCAAATTCATAATGGATCCCAAATCATAACATTTTTACCAATTGTGCTTGGTATCAGTTGGTATCAGGTTTTTCTTATGAAGTATTGTTTGTGGATTTTGCCAAACATGTTTTCTGATGTGATCAAATAATTCTATACAGTTTTTGTCTTGTTTGTCCAGAGCACAATGTTCCAAAAGTCCTGGCCTTTGCCTAGGTCAGTGATGGCTAACCTTTTTGCCACCGCGTGCCAAAAGTGGGGGAAGTGTGGTGGGGTCACACACACGTGTGCCCACATCCATAATTCTATGCGCCCCCCATGCTCCCCCCGTTTTTGGCACATGGTGGCACAGTGGGCCTGGTAGGCCCGTTTTTTGCTCTTCCCAGACTCCAGAGCCTTTCTAGGAGCCTGGGGAGGGCAAAAACGTCCTCCCTTCCCCCTGAGGGCCTCCGGAGGCCGGAAACAGTGTGTTTCCTGACTTCTGGTGGGCCCAGAAGGCCCGAAAATCAGCTGGCTGGCGCACACATGCATGCCGGAGCTGAGCTCACGTGCCCACCAATATGGCTCCGCATGCCACCTGTGGCACCCGTGCCATAGGTTCACCATCACGGGCCTAGGTAATTCATGAGCAAACTTTTAGTCTTGTTCAGATGTTTTTTCTGGACACCAAAGATTTCCTCCTGGCAGACCTCCGGCGTAGATCTCTCTTTTTTTTCCAGCTTCTTTCTAATGTGGCAAGATACTTGAAGGTCACATAGTTAATTTCTGGGATTCTTAGAAATTTCTTTCAGTATCTGACTTCATGCTGAACTTCCTGGAATGCCTGGCCTGGATAAATTGGTAGCTATTTAAAATCTTCTCTACTTGTTGACGATTCCAGGCTCATAGGCATCTATAATCTCCCCCCCCCCCCCCGAAGACCTTAGAGATCTTTTTCAATTAAGGCACCTCACACTTCAAAAAACAAATCAAATTAAATGTCTAAATATGATAGGTTCCTCCTAGATCCTCTCAATGCTCTAATCATTTGCACTAGCTCTGCTGCATCTGATACTAATTGTAGATATTCGAGATAGTGATCGATGTAGTGCTGTACTTCCTTTTTCACATGCAAAATTTGCATTTATGTTTATTTAAGTTGCACAATGTGTGACAAAATGTAAACAGTGTGTGATATTTGTTATATTACATTCCCTTTATCTGTCAACATTATTGAAACGGAGATCAAATATCTGCATGTTGAAATAGGTTGAAAGAGTAAAATAAAATCAGAAGGGTGTATTTACTTTTCTACGCGACTATATTTTAAAGCTTAGCTTTTATTATGGGCGCAAAATGTAGCGTCTATTTATCTGAGGCATTTTTTGCCATCCTGATGTGGTTTACAACACACATAAAATCACATCAAGAATAAAATACAATAAAATAGTAAAAAAGAATAAAAACAAGGTTAAAAAGAGGACAAAAGCAGTCTAATAAAATTCAAAAATCACGGGAATTGATGCCTAGGGAAAAATAAATGTAAAGACATTTTTTTAAAAAGCCCAGAATACATTAGTCTTAGAACTTCTGCAAAGTATATCGGAAGCTACTTCCTTGTATCTGTTTTGTTTTGTTTTATATTTTTCTTTTATTTTTATCCCTTTATTGTACTTCTAGCTTTTTTAAAGATTTCTTTCTTCTTCTTTGTTTATACGTTTTTTTTTTAAAAAAAATTTAATAAATGTGTGTGTGTATGTGTAGCCTTAAACTGGTATACTAGATGGGACTGTTTATTGTGCCCTGTGTCACAGCAAAGCAGGATTTTCCAGATTATGACATATATCATCCCTCTAAAGTCAGAGATGCATGGGTATGAACATACAGAAATTTTCTAGCTATTGAAATATGTATCAATACATCAGTATCAAATGCATGCCATGTTAGCCTGCAACAGACAAACATTAGCTTGCAACTAACAAACACAGGGCCAAAGAGAGAAAAATGCAGATAGCCATAAAACTAATTCTTAAAAATTATCATAATAAACAGCAGGAAACATTGTCCTAAACCACATTATTAGTTTGAACAGTAAAGAGAGGCTGTCTGTTTTATGTTATGAAAGCTGCAACATAAGCAAGTGAGAGCATTGCATGCTTTATTTTATTTATTGTGTATCTTTCCTTTGAAACATTATACTCTTCCCCCCAAGGTGAGATACACACTGACCCTCCTGTCCTTTCCTAAGGGGGGGGAGGGGGGTTCAATCTGGAGGTTCTTAGTAGATTGAGAGAAATCTTACCTCCCCCTCCATGATCTTCATGCTCTTTTCTCCCCCCCCCTTTTAATCTTTTAATGATAAATTTTAGTATAACTATGATTGTTCTTATTACTATTATATCTTTTAATGTTTCTGGTTTTAAGCTTTTGTAAGCTGCCGAGAATCGCCTCTGGATGAGATTGGGTGGTACATAAATTCAATCCATAAATAAATCTCTCTTTAAATTCAATCTGAACACTCAAGGTGACTGAAGTGGTTCACCCAAGGCAAAGTGTGAACTTAATTCAATTGTGACACTTATAGAGATGCCAGATATATAATTGTCATTCATGTTACTTCACCTGTGAATTTTCAGATTTTCTCGTTAATGCACTCTTCCACCCCCTTCCCCAACTGGATAAAGTTCTTACTAAGATACCATTTTTGGTCAAATATAATAAATGTTATCTTCTTTCACCAAACATGCCCCAATCAAATTGACTAAATTTAATAGTAAAAGCTGTATGAAGCAGCTAGAAATCTCAGTGTGGTGCATATTGAGACTGGTTCTGCAAATATCTGAGAAAAGATGGAATATGCTAGGCTTTCCGGAGGCCTTTCTGTTCCTATTTTGAAAACAAGGGTCACCACCTGAATCAGATTTTCTGCCTCTCTAGCCACCGCATATTCTATAATTTGGTCCAGTTTTGTTCGGTTTTCTGAATTATTTTACTAAGGGGTTTCAAGCTTTTCATTTCTTTTGTTGGAGAAGATAACAGTGGTTCCTGTTGAGGAATGAACTGAAGAATAGGGGCATTATTGTTCCAAAAAATGGAACTGCAGATAAAATGGACAGCAAGGAACAATACACTTGGACATTTTTGATAGCTGCCTTTAATATTAATATTTTCAATTTTTTAACCTATCCATGCTTGGGGAAAAAATGTCATTTATATTTTTTCAAAATGCTGATCTAAAGCATCAATACTTCAAATATAGTGAGTATCGATTACCAATGGCCAAATTTATTTTTGCTCTAAGTCCTGCAAGGTTTTTTTTTTAAGCTGTAATACTATATATTTTTCCACTTATATGTTTTTACATTTTTAAAAAATGAATTCTAGAATACATATTTAACATAAAATATTTTTGTCTTGGTATATTTTAATGTATTAAAAATTCCAAGAATTTACTATATTTGTGGAAAAAAAATGTGGCTTGCACATTAATTTAACAAACATGGATTATTTAATTCAAATTCTTTAAGATTGTAATGCAGTCCCCATGTGAGAAATGATTGCCTGTAATTTCAAAAATGGCATATAGTTTCTTCCGGTGTTGCCGCGGACCATCGCTGACGGTCTTTTGAAGACCGCCAGCCCAGCTGCCTGTAAAGAGCCGTTTCGGAGATTAGAAACGGCTCGAAAAACTCCGACCCAAGAGGACGTCGCGAGGAGAGCCGGCGGCATAAGGTAGAGTCCCCTGTGAAACCCCCAGAGCGTTTTTTTTGGCGTTTCTGGGGTGTTAACAGGGTGGGACTCCCTATTCAAGCCGCTGAAGCTCCGGACAGCTGGGAAACTCTGCAAACAGCAGAGCAAGATAGCGCGGCAGCTTCTTTCAACACCAAACAATAAAAGAGAAAGTTTTGGACTTCCTATTAAATTGCAAGTATCTAAAGTTTTTTTTGAAATATTTGGACGATTAAAGCAATTGGAAACAGAAAAGGAAAGTGTGGGGGGGGGAAATGGCGCTTGCCTCTAGCGAAGAGCAGCTGAAAGCGAAAGTAATTTGAACTGTGTATCTGGTTACATTCTATGAGTAACAAATCCGGCTGGAAGGATAAGAAAAATAGCAAAAAATAAAAGAAAATAAGAAACAAAAAAGTATCAATTGATTGTTTTAGACCTGACTGAATCTGGAGAATCTTTTGGGAAAAGTTGTTAGAATTTGTGGAAAAGGAAAAGTAAGAGGCAAAATGGCAACAAAGCAAGCAGGGGGGGATTCCCCCACTCATAAGCAGAAGCAGCCTCAAACAGCGCAGCTGCAAACTCAGACAAAGGAAGAAAGCTATTATGACTGTATTATTAAAGAAATTCAAAGATCAGAGCAGGAGGTCAAAGGAATTGTTCAAGAGAAATATGAAGCAGTTAAACAAGATATTCAAACAGTTGCTAAAGGCCTGTCTGAGTTAGTGTTGCAGATTGACAAAAAAGTGGATAATCTTGCCTCAGAGATGGAGACTAAATTTAGAGCCTCTGACTCAAGAATGATTGAAATTGAAGAAGTTACACAAAAAATGCAAAATGAGATTACTATGATGCAATTTCGATCAATGGAATATGCTATCAGACTGAGAGGCGTAAAAGAGAACACCAGGGAAGATCTTAGGAAAATTTGTGCAGAGGCTTTGGCAGTTATGTTGAAAGTAGAACCAGGTGTGGTTCTGTGCAAGATTGACAAGGTGTACAGAGTTAATTCTCGTGTGGTGGTACAAAGGCAACTGCCTAGAGATGTGGTGATATATTTTACAGACAGAAGAATGAGAAATGAAATTTTGCAAAACTCCTTTGTTACAACTGTTCAAGTTGATGGAAGTGAGATTGGAGTCTTTAAAGAATTACCACCCAAAATGTTAAGAGATAGAAAGGATTTTGGATTTTTGGTGGCAGAATTGAAAAAACAGAATATACAATTCAGGTGGGATGCTCCAACAGGTGTAATATTGAGGCTGCGAGGAGTGAGATACCGCCTTAATACTATTGAAAAAGCAGAAGAATTTTATTATAATGTTCTGAAAGCGGGCTCTCCTCCTCCACGCACATCTTCACCAATAGATAAGGAAGCTCAATTACAAACTGAGTTTGATCAAGAAACAGAAGCAAAAATAAGGCAGTCACAAAAGGAGGCAAGAGAGACAATGGGAGCAGTAGGTGGTGTTGTGGTTGATCCTTTTGCACCATTTGAAGCTTCTCCTCTGGAAGAAATGTCTAAAACTATCACAGAGGAGGCGATGGCTCTTGAATTGACAACATCCAAAATGGAAGAGCAATGTATAACTAGAGCGATGTCTAAACAAATGAAGGAACAGCAGCAAGAATATTTTAAGCCACAACGTGAAAAAAGAACCAAAGATAAGCAACAAGCTGAAGTCATGGGAGGAGCTAAACCGAAGATTACTACTGTAGAAAAGAATCTTCAACAATTGCTCTCAAAACTTCAGACAGGATCAAATGGCACTTAAATTTTTGTCTTGGAATGTTAATGGATTGAATTCCCCACAAAAAAGAAGGAAGATATTTCATTATTTGAAACAATTTCACAATGATGTTATTTGCTTACAGGAGACTCATATAAAATTGCAAGATCAGAAATATTTGATAAACTCAAGATTGGGAATGCAATTTGTTGCTTCAAATTTGGAAAAGAAGAATGGAGTGGTGATATATATAAACAAAAGACTTGTAGCTAAAACTATAGAAGTAGACAAAGATGGAAGATATATTGCAATTGAAGTTATTACAGATAATGGACCAATCTTGTTGGTTGGAATATATGCTCCAAATCAGCAGCAGGAAAATTTTTATAAGTTGCTTCATCTAAAAATTTTGGATTGGGACTATTCAAACACTATAATAATGGGCGATTGGAACGGAGTAATCCAACCTAGATTGGATAAAAAAACCACGGCCAAAATAGGGAATAAATTACCACAAGCTTTTTTCGAACTGAAAGAGGATTTGGAATTGAAAGATATTTGGAGAATTCGAAACCCAAATGAACTGGACTTTACTTTTTACTCAGACAGGCACAAATCCTTTTCCAGAATAGACTTTTTTCTCTTAACTTCTAATCTACTCTCTAAAGTAAAGAAAATAAAGATATTTCCTAGGACTTTGACTGACCATAGTCCGGTCTGGATGGAAATCGAGATGGGTAATAGAGAAAGAAGATCTTGGAGATTAAATGAGAATTTATTTAGATATGAAAAAAATATAATTGAATTTAAAAAGCACCTAAAGGAGTTTTTTAAACTGAATTTAAACAAAGGTACCCCTATCAAAACAGTTTGGGATGCAGGCAAAGCATATATGCAGGGAGTACTAATTCAAATGAACTCTAAACATAGACAGAATCAGCAGAAGAAGAGACTACAATTGGAATCTGAGATAAAAAAGAAAGAATAACAACTGATACAAAAACCAACAGATGGAAAATTGCAAATGGCTATAAAACTCTTGAAGGACCAATTTCAAATGCTTATAGCAGATCAAACAGCAACTAACTGACAATTTGCAAAGCACAATACTTTTACCAATGCTAATAAACCGGGCAGGTGGTTGGCGTATACTTTGAGGAAACAAGCATCTACACGAATTATTGATAGTACTGAATATGCTGATAAAGAAGTTTATCAACAAGAATTAATTAAAAAAGCATTTTTGGAATATTACACTAAGTTATATGCTAAAGATGATATACAGAATATTACTATAGATGAATATTTAGAAAATAAAAGAGTTTCAAAAATCTCTACAACTCAAAAGAAAAGTTTGGAACAATTGATAACAGTTGAGGAGATCAGTTTCGCTATAAAACAATTAAAAACAGCTAAAGCTCCAGGGATGGATGGCCTAACTGCAGTTTACTATAAAACTCTACAAGAGGAAATGATTGAGCATCTTAAAGACTTATTTTGTAATATACAATTAGGAGGTAAGATACCTTCCTCATGGAAAACAGCTTTTGTCTCATTGATTCCGAAAGAAGAATCAGGTCTTAAGAAACCAGAAAATTACAGACCAATATCTCTACTAAACACAGATTATAAAATCTTTGCAAAAGTATTAGCCAACAGATTGATGCCAGTTATCCAAAAGGTAATTCATCATGACCAAGCAGGATTTATTGAAGGCAGATATATGAAAGAGAATGTTAGGCAAGTTATAGATTTAATGGACTATCTAGATAAGAATAAACAGATCTCTGCAGTGCTGGTTTTTTTGGATGCGGAAAAAGCCTTTGGTCGAGTGAATTGGAACTTTATAATTAAGACTTTGGAAAAAATGGACTTGGGGGAGCGGTTTATACAAGCAATTGGTGCAATTTATCAAGAACAATATGCACAACTTATCATAAATGGATGTCTAACATCGAATTTTAATATACAAAAAGGCACCAGACAAGGTTGTCCATTATCCCCGTTATTATTTATTCTAACTTTAGAAGTCTTACTTAATGCAATACGGGACTCGAACTCTTTGACTGGAATAGCTATAAGGCAAGAGGACTATAGAACTAAGGCATTTGCAGATGATCTGGTTGTTACCCTATCACAACCTATGAATTCAATAATTCAGATGAAAGATATTATAGAAGATTATGGCATGGTATCTGGTTTTAGGCTGAACCAGAAAAAAACTAAAATGATTGTCAAAAATTTGACAGAGAGCAAAAAAAAGGAATTGGAAAGAATGGCAGGTTTCGAAATTGTCTCAAAGGTCAAATATTTAGGAGTACAAATCGCAGATTCAGATGTTAAACTGTTTCAAAATAACTATGAAGTTTTGTGGCAAAAGATACAAAAAGACATGCAAAATTGGAAGAAACTGCAGTTATCATTGCTTGGAAGAATATCAGCAGTAAAGATGAATGTTTTACCTAGACTTATCTTTTTTATTTCAAATGATACCGGTGCTTAAATCAGATAAACCACTGCTAGAATGGCAAAAAGGACTGAATAAATTTATTTGGAATGATAAAAAACCAAGAGTTAAACTGAAAACAATGCAAGACACTCGTGAGAGAGGTGGTCTTAAACTTCCAAACCTTCGATTATATTATGAAGCAACTGCATTGATACAATTAAATGATTGGTTTGGGAAAACTAAGACTGAATTGTTGAATATAGAAAGTCATGACCTTGTTTGGGGATGGCACACATACCTATTTTATGATAATAAAGTAGATAAAGTGTTCAATAGTCATCTACTTAGAAATGCCTTGATGAGAGTCTGGAGGAAGCACCGAATTAATTGGGATTATAAGATTCCGTTCTGGCTGGATCTTGCTGATACCATGTGGAATACAAATATTAAGTCACTTGGGGGTTTCTTATATAAAGAGTTACTTTATTTTGAAGAGGGCAGGTGGCGACTGAAGACTTTGGATATGCTGTTGGAATAAGGGAAATCTTTGACTTGGTTGCAGTACAATCAATTACAGATGAGATGGAAAGAAGATCAACAAACTGGTTTAATGGAATATGAAGTAGAATTGGTTGAACAGATAAAGCAGACAGGTCCAATGCATATTAAGAGAGTTTATAATGTTCTGTTAGAAAGGGATTCAGAAAATGAGTTAGTTAAAGACTGTATGATTAAATGGGCACAAAATTTCTCTCAACCAGTTATGATGGAAACATGGGAAAAAATATGGGTTCAGAATGTTAAGTTTACACAGTCACAAAATTTACGAGAAAATTTTTATAAAATGTTTTATAGATGGCATTTAGACCCCAAGAAATTGTCTTGTATGTACCCTAATGTGCAGCCAAAATGTTGGAGATGTGATTGTTTAGATGCTACATATTATCATATATGGTGGACTTGCAAAAAGGTGAGGGCTTTTTGGATAAAAATTTGGTGGGTTATGCAAAATGTTTTGAAGAAAAAAATATAATTTTCTCCGCAATTTTTTTTATTGGGTATAGTTAAAGGTTTTACATTGGGTGAAACAAAATTGATTTTGTATATGGTGACAGCAGCTAGGTTGTTGATTGCCCAATATTGGAAGAGTGATGCCTTACCGACTGTGGACCAATGGACTCAGAAGATGGCTGATCAGAAGATGCAGAAATGGCGAAGATCTCAGCTTTTTTAAAAGATCAGATGCATGAGAAATATATACAGGAATGGAAGTTATGGATTGAGTATGTACAGAATAAGTATCAGACTAGAAAATATTATGTCGCTTTTAGCTGAGAAGGATTGATGATTATGTTAGTAAATATAGAAAAAAGATATGGAAGGTTGAATAACATATATATTGTTTGGGAATATTAGTATTGCATATAATGGAAGTCAAGGGGGGGAGGGAAGAGGGTGGAGGGGGAGGGTTAGGGTGGGGTTGGGATGGAATTATATATTGTCTTTATATGTATTTTATAATGTTGGGTTAGGGTGGGGGGGGAAAGGGGGAAAATTTGTATTTGTAAAACTTTTTCAATAAATAAAAAAAATGGCATATAGTTTGTATGTGAAGGATAGAATATATATGTTATTATCCCAATTAATAATTCACATCCCCTGCTGCTGAGCTCCATTCAATTGCAAATAGAATATTAACCCTTAGAATAATCTCCTAGGGAACAAAGATTCAGTGATACTGTAAAGTGTAGAATTGTCCAAATATTAGGAACTTTACAGAAGCTAGGACATTTTCTTCTCCTTTGACTCTTATTTCACTGCAGTTGCAACAAAGTCCAGAGCAGTGAACCAAATTATGTCAGCTGGAGAAAACAAAATGTTTAAATACAACAGTTGCCTCAGTGACTGTGAAACGATTACATTAGCTCAGTAATTGGGGAATTGAGATGCTTTTACTGATGCAGTTTGTGTTTGCATGTTTGTTTTTGCAGTAATTTGTATGTAACAAAATATATGTAAAATATATGCAAAATCACACATCATGTTTCTCCAGATAGATGGATAATTATAATTGGAAGGAAGAAGAAATGTGTTTAACTCTATATGACCAGTGGGAGATTTCTGCTTAATCAAGCAAAATGACAATTAATTTTGTTCTGATACGATATAAATTTAAGACAGAATATTGTGTGTTGACATTTTTCAGTACACGGAAATTTTCTATGAATGTTGATTCAGTCTCTGTTTCCCTCTAGAAAATATTATGTTCAGTGCTTATTGATCTGTAAAAGGAGAGGGGGGAAAAGGAGATTGCATAGGGCAATATCAAAAAGTAATCCTAAAATACTTCAAGAGGCAAGACAGGAATTCTTTGGTTCCTGGAAACATTTTGGTTCATAGTTTGTCGGTTACTAAGAAGTTATATAATCACACTCTGTGGATTATGTATTTGTAATGAATTCTCAAATATGAATTAAGACATTCTTGTCTATGGTATTCTATTGTATTTTCGGGGAGTAAACATTTTCTTCTTTTTTATGTCATTGCATGATTCATAACATTGGGGGAGGGGTTCCTCTAAGCCAACTTTTGTCAATTGAGTTTAATCATCTGCTGTTTTATTAATGTCACATTTTAATAGGAATCTAAATATGTATACTTTTAACATCATAGATCAGGGGTCCCCAACCTCCAGGCCATGACCCATTACTGGGCTGTGGCCTGTTTGGAATTGGGCCACAAGAGTAGCTGGCTGGAGCATGCACATATGCAGCTCAACTGCATGAGCAGCGGGCTGGTGGCACTCATAAGCATATGGGCTGGCTCACCACTTGCACAAGTCGAGCTGTGTGCATGCGCACTGGCTGGCCACTCACACAAGGACTGTGTGCACGTGCTTCCCACCGCTCACACGGCCCAGACCCCAGCTGGGTTGCCAAGCAGCAAAGGTTGGGGGCTGCTGTTCTAGATAATGGAACTTCTTATCTCAGAAGACCCAAGTAGGCCTTCATTTTGGCTGGTTTTCACTATTTGGTTAAGGTATCATTTTTTACCAAACTTCAGCCTGATTTAACCCACCCCAGTTTTTTCTCAAATATTACGTGGAGCCAGGAGAAGGTAGGATGAGTTTCAATAAATAGAACATGTAATAAATTAATTTCTAGTATAAAACGTAACATTCTAGGACAGGGGTGTCAAACTTGATGTCATTGAGGGCCGCATCAGGGGGCTGGGATGGGGGTGGCCAGGCCGATGTCACTCGTGTCAGGGCGCCTGTGGGGGCCCAATCACTGTGTTAGCGAGAATGGGCTCCCAAGCTCCATTTTCACTGGCAGAAGCACCATGGGCCGGTCCTTCACTGTTTCCAGGGCAGCCCCATGGGCCAGTTCTAAGTACTCCGGGTGCCGGGCCCCGGGCCTTGAGTTTAACACACCTGGCAATATATACAAATAACATTTTTGCCATTAAAAATACAGTCCTAATCATAGCAGTGTTTTATATTGATAACATAAGTCACACGGTTCACATGAGCTTTGTGGTAAAGCATTTTCTGTAGAGGCTCTTTAACGTGCTGCAGTAGTATCGGTGTGCGAAAGTATCATTCATACACTTTGGTATTTCATTAAGAAATGTTTGATGGTTTTTATTGAGGCTTGAGTTTTGCAAGCACTGTGGAGGCAATGAATTTGTTTGACAAGTTTATTCGTGTAACAAGGTGGATAAGCATTTGTGATTCACAATTGGAATCACTGTGGGGTTGTTAATTTGAAATTCTCACAGTATTCCTGATCAGATATTCATTAAAGTGTTTGCATCACGTGCAGCCAGGTCTGTGTAAATCAGTTTACTGTAAATTTACGCTTCTTACAAGTTTATTACTTTATCAGGTATTCGCTTAGGATTTCCGCTGTTCTGTCATAAAATATTTCCCAGGCATAAAATATATTCTCCTATTGAGTTAATGCATTATATTAATCAGGCAGTGCATCAGCTGCTGTGGGCAGAAAAGGGAACTAAGAAACATTGTTTACTGCCGAAGCAGCTGGGAATCACTTGATAGGGCACAGGACAAAAGAGGAAACATGTTAACATGAATGTAGGGTGAAGGTGGATCATTTGCAAGATGGAATTGACAGGCAGACGAGCCCTTTTTTAATGTTTTTGTTTTCTACTTCATGCTGTCCATCTTGGCTGGGACCTCTAGCTAGAGAAAAAAGTTACAAATAAAAACTGTGAGCAGGGCCATATCCATGAAAGTTAAAGACCTTTTTTCCTCTGTCTTAGCCCATGATAAGAAAACCAGGGGGTTGGTAATTCTTTGTTTACTCATAAATGTAAGTAACTAAAACAGTATTCACTCAATACTGTTTTAGTATGGTTTGTTTAATAACATATTAGTTTGTGGATAGGCCAGGAGTGTCAAACTGGTGGCCCGCGTCATGCGCAGGCCACACCCACCCCAGCTATGCGAAGGAAAGAAAGTCGTGAAACGTCACGTGACGACAACGGGACGCCGCGAGTTTGACACCCGTGAGATAGGCTAATCCCAGTTTATTAAGACAACTATGGTTTGTTTTGCCGCTTTCTATTACAGTATCCAGATGGATCTGAAGTTTCCCAGGAGCAAAAGGCTATTCTGCTCCTGTTTATGTGGGAGAGAGCTTTTGTTTAAACAGTATTAAACTGTTTATTGAAAAGCATGGGTTTTTTTACTTGCATGTTTGTAAGGCACTGATGGAAGCTGTGTGTTCATGCAAGCTGTGAGATTTGTGTGTTTGCTTGCGCATTCCAGGGTCTTTCTTTTTTAAAGAAAGTATATGAAATTTGTAATCCAACTTCAAACGGTGGCATTAGATTTAGACTTGTTGTCTGGAAAGAAATCATAAATTGTTGCTCGACATGGGTTCAGATGTTTAAACAAACTGTAATTGGATTAAACAAAGCCTGGATTTACGTTATGTGCAACTTGGCCTTCTGTGCAGTACAGAGTTACCGTATTGGTAGAGATTTGGAAGCCAGTACTTGAATTATTTTTAAAATGTCCAATTCCAGTTTTGTGAACATTGAACTCATGAATAATCTCAGTGAAAATAATCTATTATCTTTGTGACCATTTTAGCACAATTGTATCAGCGTGTATATATGTGCGGCCAGATTGCCCAAATATAAGCTATCTATTTCATTTTCATTATTGCTTGCCCTTAAAAAAATTTTTTTACATTCCCCCCTTTCCAGGCTTCTTTCTTTTTCTGAGCTTTTCTAATCTGAGAAGTTGAGTGTGCTGTAAGGAGTATGAAAATTTAACAGTGTTTTACAATAAATCAAAAAGCTCATCTGAGTAGACCCAACGTTTTCTGCCCTTTATTTAAATGGATTTTACGACTTAACAGAGTACCTTCCCTGTGTTTGGACTGCAAGAGGTAGCCATGCCTGATTTGTGATCTTGTAATGTCATTATATTAACAATATGGTTTCGGAATGGCAAAATCAGAGCAGGGGAAAATAGAAGAAAATATAAACATATTTCCTTTCCCTTGTATGATGGGTGTTTATCAACGTAGTATACTCTGTCATGGATACGCACGCTATGAAGCTCCTGTTGATGGTGATTTTATTCTGAGTATCTACAAGCTCCATTGGCAGTGTTTAAAACTGAATGGTAACAATGAAAATGAAAAGCATAATACTGATCACTTCCTGAGTGGACTACTGCAAGGGGCTGCCCTTGAAGATCATCTGGGTGCCATAGTTGGCACAAAATGCAGTGATACGAGCAGTGATGGGTCCTTGATGGTATGCCCCTGTGTCGCTGCTGCTACATGAGCTTCATTGGTTGCCAGTAGTCTTCCAGATGCAAGTCAGGTTCAAGCTCTTCATGGCATAGGGTCTAATTATATAAGCATGCTTTTTCTGTCATAATCCCCACCCGCTGGAGCAGTATCTTTTCAGAGATTTGGACAGCACCCACTCTCCTAGGGCTCCAGAAATCCCTTAATACTCTGCTCTGTTCCCAGATGTGAGGATAATGTTGGTGCATGTGGTAGAATGTAGGCCAGAGTGACGGGAGGGAGGGGCTCTTTCTCAGGGAGCAAAGAGATAAAGAAGCCTGGAATGTTTGACATGCAGAAAAAGGGAAAGATGGAGTTTGCAGGATATATCTAATAGATATGCAGATATGTGCTTTAGTTTGGCAAGATTCCTGTCTACAGGCGAACAACAATAAAAACACTACTGTGAAGAAACTCATGTTCTTGGTTCCTTAAGTCTGACAGAGTGTGAGTTCTTGATTGACAGGGTGTGAGTCCCTGTTGTATGTATGTATGTATGTATGTATGTATGTATGTATGTATGTATGTATTTACTAATTATACTGTTCTGTTTGAGTTCAGAGTGCTGATTTTTGTGGGTTTTAATTCCCCCCTCCCCATGGATTTTATAAACTGCCTAGAGTCTTTTGAACTGTCTTTTGAAGTGGGTGGTCATATTATACAATAAATAAATTAAATTATTAATTTAATTAAATTACTCTTTCATGCCAAAATTATGTTCAGTTTCTGGTTTGAGATATTTTTCATTTTGTGCACACTCCTAAAACTAACTTTCTCCTCAAATTTCTTACTTAGTCTTAATAACATTAGGAGTAGTGGTGGTGTCTTTATCTATGAATATTAAGCACATACAGACTGAAAAAATGGTTTTTGAACTTCAGCATGTAAAGTGCTAATCTGAAATGTGATAAAGCTAGGTGAAAATACCGTATATGTGCTTAAAGAATTATTTTATTTAAAGTTAAATTTAAAAGATTCTATTTTTAAGATGCAATATTATATAATGTATAACATTTTAAAGATTCAACATATAATGTAACTTTATTGCTGTTTAGCCTATGTTGTAATTAATTTATAATGATTATATTGAAAAGTAGGAAGCAATAGTTATAAATAAACACAATCTTAATAATATTCAGAATAATCACTTTTTATTATATTCTCACCATTTACTTCAGAACATTGGTTTACATTTTTTTTAATCTTTATATTTTGTAGCCTTTCAGTAAATATCCTCCAGTAATCAATGATATATCTTTTTGGCTGCCTTCTGAAAAGTACTGTGAAAATGACTTCTATGATTTAGTCCGATCTATTGGAGGAGATGTGGTGGAAGAAGTCAAGCTCATAGATGTATTCACACATCCAAAGTAAGTCTAATGTTTTCTATATCATGGTGAAGTATTTATAATCAGTGTTTACAAATATTTACTAATATTCTAGCATCAAAATATATCCAGTATTGGGGGGAGAGGGGGGACCTACAACCGTTTTCATGAGGTCTGTGAATCTCAATTCTGAAAATTTCCCAGTAGCTGAAAATGTTGCATCTTGAAATCTATACATTCTAGAGCAGTGATGACTAACCTTTTTGCCATTGCGTGCCAAAAGCGGGGGGAGCATGGGGGGTCACGGGTGCGTGTGCCTACATCCATAAGTCAATGTGCCCCGCCCTCCCGCCCATGTGCACGTGACCCCCCCACTTCCCCCTGCTTTTGGCACGTGATGGCACAGTGGGCCCGGTAGCCACATTTTTCCCCCTCCCCAGGCTCCAGAGGCTTTCTAGGAGCCTGGGGAGGGCAAAAACAGCCTTCCCCATCCTCCCGGAGGCCTTCCGGAGGCCTTCCGGAGGCCAGAAACAGCCAGTTTCCTGACTTCCGGTGGGACCGGAAGGCCTGAAAATCAGTTGGCCGGCGTGCGCCTGCGCGCTGGAGCTGAGCTAGTGCAACACTCGCGTGCCCACCAATATGGCTCCACGTGCCACCTGTGGCACCCGTGCCATAGGTTCGCCATCACGGTTCTAGAGAATACCCAGATCAGGAAAGGTTGGACTAGAAGAACAAAGTGATGAGCCGTCGTGGTGCAGTGGTTAGAATGCAATATTGCAGGCTAACTCTGCTGATTGTGCGCACTGTCAGGAGTTCAATCAGCTCAAAATTGACTCAGCCTTCCATTCTTCTGAGGTCAGTAAAATGAGGATCCAGATTGGGGCAATTTGCTGATTCTGTAAATCACTTAGAGAGTGCTGTAAAGCACCATGAAGTGGTATATATAGTAAGTCTAAGTGCTATTGCTATTAGGCAAGATTAACACTTGTTTAGTAGAAAACGCATTTGAGCTGATGAAGATATGGTAAAAGAAACCAGTTCAATCGCTTGTGGGCAAGCTCAGGTGAAGACATTATTAAGCAAAGATATTAAGATCAGAGACCAATGAGCAATCTGATGCAGAATCTAGTAAAACACTCCTATTCAAAATTAAATCTCTGAAAGGAATTACATCTCTGAAAGGAAATGTATGAGTATGAATATTTGAATTAAAGGTCCACTATTAATGTTAACTTTATTAAACGTGGGCACCTTTAAATAGTTTGTCTTTGGCATGTGGAAACTGTTTTATGTACACTTCATATAGCTGAGATTATTCTTCTCTAGCTTTCCAGAGACATTACAAATCAAAATGGTAGTACCCATAGAGATTTCAGAAAAAGGTGAAGAAAATTGTGTATCGGTTGTTTATGGTGAGTCAATGTGTGTATTAAAGGTTCAATTCACATAAGTGCCATTGAGAATGATTTGAAATGACTACCTCAGGGGAATATAATTGAATTGGCCAAACTTCTAAATATATCCTAGATTCATTTTATCTGTCTTAAGTTAATAAAGGTGAGGTATTTTTAAAGATAAGCAATAACTTGCCCAATAATGTTTCTTTCATGTCTTATCAGAGAGTTTAATCTTAGAAGCAAACCACTAATGTGCAATGAAACATTTGGGGTCTTTTATGTTTGGTGAACAGCTACTTTGGAAGGAGGCAAATAATACAGACAGGAATGGGGGAAGAAGACTGTTTAAAGTTCATTTGCTTTTTAGTTTGCAGTATCTAGTGCAGCATTCCCCAACCTTTCCGTTTTTCCGGACCAGTGGGGGAGGGAGAAGGAATGCTTACATGTGAGTTGTGGGTGAGTGTGCATGCGTATGCTTGTGTGTGTGCTTGCGCAAGTGGAACTGCACGCACGTGTGTTCATCGGCTGCTTTTACGGCCCAGTTCTCAACGGGCATATCTCCAAAGAAGAAGAGTGAAAAGAGAATCCAACAGGCACTAAAGCAGTGATGGCTAACCTTTTTGCCATCGCGTGCCAAAAGCGGGGGGAGTGTGGTGGGGTCACACGCACGCGTGCCCACATCCATAATTATATGCGCCCCCCTGTGCTCCCCCCGCTTTTGGAACGTGATGGCACTGTGGGCCCGGTAGGCCCATTTTTTGCTCTCCCCAGGCTCCAGAGCCTTTCTAGGAGCCTGGGGAGGGCAAAAACTACCTCCCCCCACCCAGAGGCCTTCCGGAGGCCGGAAACAGTGTGTTTCCTGACTTCTGGTGGGCCCAGAAGGCCCGAAAATCAGCTGGCTGGCGCACGCAGCTGAGCTCGCGTGCCCACTGATATGGCTCCGCGTGCCACCTGTGGCACCCGTGCCATAGGTTCGCCATCACGGCACTAAAGTAATCAGTGTGGAATTTGTATTATTTGGACATGACATGGAGCTTTTTGAATCATGTGATTTACTAATGTTTCTTTATCTACCTAATGATTTATATGAGGATTTGGACACCTGCTGGAAAGGAAGTTGATTCTTGGCCTTTTATTCCCTCTCGGTTTAGAATAGCTATGAAAATTAAATGATGTCATCTCCAATTCAAGATTAAAATTGTTCTCTTCTTGATACTAGTGTTTGATTTGATTGAGATGCAGATTTCCAGTCTGGCAAATTTTTGTTTCCATTTTTAAATTAAAACTCTATAGAAAAATCCTCTAAATGAATCAAGGGGCAGATGGATATTGAAACTATATTCTAGTCACTAGTGTATCTTTTTTTAACTCTTCAGAAGCCTATCACATATAAAACAGTGTGACATGAATACTGACAATTTTAGAATGCCTGTTTCTCTTTTACTATATCATCTATTTTAACTTCCACAATGGAAATTAACATACATGCTGGCCCAGAAAGGATAGTGAAGGAGGATACGCTAAATCATTTGTTTCCACAAAAAAGCAGCGTAAACTGTTTTGGGCTTTTAATTAGAGGTGATGCGATAAGTTTGTGATGAGGGAAAATGTTTGAAAAAGCAAATAGATAGGTGATAGTGCTGTTTTACTCCAGTTTCCACAGTAATTAGCTGTTTATAGTAGCATTTGTTAAATATCATAATTCCCATGTTGATACTTGCATCCAAGAATTTATGTTCTGCAATTACCTGTAGGGGAAGAAAGAAACAATGATAGGAATGTTGTCACAAACATTCATGTACTTCTGGGGAAAGCTACATCATCTTATGGATCCTTTTGAATAATGTGTGTACAGGTAGTTCTTGATTTACAATAATTCGTTTAGTGACTGTTCAAAGTTGCAACGGCACTAAAAAAGTGACTTGACCCTTTTCATGCTTATAACCATTGCAGCATCCCATGCTCATGGGATGCTTGGCAACTGGTTCATATTTATGACAGTTGCAGTCTCCCAGGGTCATGTGATCAACTTTTGTGGCTTTCTGACAAGCAAAGTAAATGGGGAAGTCAGATTCACTTAACAACCGGCTTACCAACTTAACAACTGCAATGATTCACTTAACAACTGTGGCAAGAAAAGTTGTAAAATGGGGCAAAGTTCAACTTAACAAATGTCTCACTGAGCAACATAAATTTTGGACTCAATTGTGGTCGTAAGTCGAGGACTACCTGTATTTTTTCAATGGCTTTTGGTAAAATTGGAGAAGTCTTTACACATTTGTATGCAGTCAGCCATAATAAACTGACTGGCCCAAGGAGACACTTTATATTTTCTTAGCTTTCCTGCTCTTCTTTGCTACTTTTGCTTCCCAACTGTTGTTTATCAAGTCAAGTACAACTATCATAAGTGGCAGGAGGATAGCTCAAGGTATAGGATCACAAAAGAGAGTTGATGATCAAATGAAGAGTTAAAGAGACTATTTCTTTGGTTTGTCACTTATACCTTTTATTTTATTTGTCTTAAAACATTTATTTCACCCTTTCCATGGTGGTCCAAGTGCTTTTAAGGCCTAAAATATACCAATAGGGGGGGGGGAAACATTGAGAAAAATGAATCACCAATTTTAAAGAGGATAAGATCTCTTAAGAGTGGCAGAGAAGAGATAATAAATTCTAAATCTACGTAAACTCAGAAACCAATAAATCCCATAAAAGAATATTTTTATTTTAATGGTGAGGATGATGGTGAGGATGATAATGCAAATGATCCAGTGTCCCCAGAATAGTACAAAAGCAAGCTTAAAATCTTTGTTGAGATAATGTGTGCTTTTGCTGTTAAAAATAGTCAAAAAACAATTTAGGGGTGGGGATTAAAAGAACTTTGAAGAATCAGTTATTTCTGATTTAGAAACAAATCCTAGTAACGGCTCATCCAAAGTCATATTGTAAAAATAACATAAATATATCACATTTTCATTTAGGTGTAATTACCTTATGTGATTCAATATAAATACCTTGTACATAGATATACTTACTTGTATACGAGTAATAAATGCCCCAAAGATTTGAAAATGTTCATCTGTTTTGGCCAATTTAAAAATGCCTTTCCAACCATATGTTTAGTTGACTAACTGTTACAGCTATTGAAATTATCAGATGAGTTAATGCTGTTTTTCAATATGTGCATGCATATAAAAATAATATTTAATTAATAAATTATAACTGACCCAGAAAGCCCGCTGAGGACCTAACACGGAAAGAATTCTATTAAACAAGAAAATATTATTCCAATATCTTAATGCTTGATAATTTAAACATTAACTCGGACATGTACCTAATCAACTGGAATATTGGATTTAGATAGTTGAAAGTTGCATATAAGATCATTTATTTTAATAAAAATTAATTCAGTATTAATCCGTGAATTAACTGAATATATGATCATTCATGATGGTTTACCTTACATTATAAGCACATACATATTAAATAAATGAAAGTGAGAACCAATTACTTTTAAAAAGTGGAAGGTGGAAATTATGAGTATGACTCTGTTTCATTAAGATTCGTTGTTATAATAGATCTAATTTTTGAATGGGCACATTAGAGAACCTTAAAAATCACTTTTGATTTTTTTTTCTTAGAATGTTGCTCATTCATACAGGAACCTAGAAAGTTATTGTATAAGTATTCTTAAATAAGTGAATGCTAGGAAGTGAAACTATCCCTTTCAAACACTCAATTTGTGGCTAATGCTCAGTAGTATTTTATGAAGATGTAATTAACCTTTATAAGATTTAGTGTTTTACATTTTAAAATATTATCATCCAACCAAACCATTACTCCTATCGTTTAAGACTCATAATAGATTCAGCCTCACATAGAAGTCTGTTAAAATGCTGGATATTATGCTTGTAATATTTCATGTAATATTTCATATTTCATGTTAATTTATTAATTAATGTATCAATTAGTATTTCATGTTCTGGACTCATTAGCTCACAAGAGATAATTGTTTAATCAGATAATGACAAAGCTTCTTTTTACTGACACTGATTTTCCTGACTCATTCCTGTGTCCCAAGGTAGAACTTGGATGTCTCTCTTAATAGGCTCCAAAACAGTGGGATTTTTTGCAGCTGCCTATAAAATGAAGCTTATGTTGAATAATCTCTAGACACTCAGGCAAATGATGCTAGCATATACATTCTTTGGGTGTTGCATAAGGTGCTTGACATTGAAAGAGGTGATGGAAGAAAACTTGCATAGATTACAGTAAAAATATTCCAATATGTACATCGGAGATTTATAATGGAATCAGAAACACATTCCTTGCCTCTCAAAGCTACTTATGTATTTTTCAAAATTCCCCTTATAATGGTAACTGATTTCAAATCCCTTCAGAAAAAAAATCTGTAATGTCTATTTACAAAGCATTTCATTGTTCTAATATTCTAGACCCGTGGTCATATTTGCATTAATGCTTTTAAATCCGTGCAATACCCAGTTATCTACTATAAAAATATAAATACTATTAGCCAGTAGGGAGGTACAGGCAAATTAGATGGATGTACAAGAGCTTACAATCCCTATTCATTTTCCTTGCTTCAAAATGCTTTGTTTAGTGGACTGTTGCCTGCAAAAAACGCATAGTAAATCCCAACACTAATTCCTAAGCTAATTTTTGTGAAGTGCTTTGTAAAGAGCCACAGTTCTCAGAGACCCTATGGCAGCTTTTCTCCTTAGATACTCTCCAGATGTTTTGTTCTACACTATTTACTCAATGTCCTGCTGGCTTGGAGGTTATGGAGACTGTCGTTCAACTCATCTCAGGGCAACAACTAATTTTATTTTAAAAAAAAAGAACAAGAATCTAAACTATTTAGAAAAAAAAAAGATTCAGTACGTGTTTATTCTATAAAATAAGGAAAAATAGGTTTTTCTTTTTATCTTTCTATCTTATGATAAATTTTTCAGATTCTGTCATAGCAAGCTTCCAGGATTTTTTTTTTTTAAAGATCTGCATGTACAGAAAAGGGTACTTCCTGCAAACTTGGTCTTGCACTTGAGTGCTTAAATAGAAGTGCCTGTTTCTGCTAGAATGATCCTGTCTCAAGCAATTTATTTTGCTTTTATTGTACATAAAAACATATAAAAGATATGTTTGTCCCCATCATGATTTTCTGATCTAGCATTAGGGAGTATAAAGTCACCACCTTGGACAGTGGTTCCTAAGACAGTGATGGCTAACCTTTTTGCCGTCACGTGCCAAAAGCGGGGGGAGCGCGGGGGGTTGCCCGTGTGCATGCCCACACCCACAATTCAATGCAATTACTGCAAGTTCTAATCTCATCAGGCTCAAGGTTGACTCAGCCTTCCATCCTTTCTAAGGTGGGTAAAATGAGGACCCGGTTGTGGGGGCAATAAGCTGACTTTGTATAAATATACAAAAGTATGAAGGCTATTGCTTAACGCATTGTAAGCCGCCCTGAGTCTCCGGAGAAGGGTGGCATATAAATCAATTTTTTTAAAAAAGTGCTCTACCCCCACCCCCCGTGCATGTACGTGTGACCCCCTGTGCTCCCCCACTTTTGGCATGCGATAGCATGGTGGGCCTGATAGGCCTATTTTTCACCCTCCCCAGGCTCCAGAGGCTTTCTAGGAGCCTGGGGAGGGCAAAAACAGCCTTCCCCACCGCCCTGGAGGCCCTCCAGAGGCCGGAAACAGCCCGTTTGCCAACCTCCAGTGGGCCTGGAAGGCCCAAAAATCAGTTGACCTGCATGTGCATGTGTGCTGCAGCTGAGCTAGGGCAATGCTCATGTGCCCACCGATATGGCTCCCCATGCCACCCATGGCACGTGTGCCATAGGTTCGCCATCATGGTCCTAAGATAATACTGCATACAAGGAGACAAATTGTCCATTATTTGGTTTTAATTTAATAATGTTGGGATTCATTATTTTAGCATAGTTGTATGTGTGTAGTTCATTTCTAATAGATTGACCTGTTGATTGGAGAATGTTTGCTTGGTGGGTCTAAAGCAGATTGCTTAAATTTGGAGCTTACCATATATACTCGCATATAAGCCGAGGGGGTGTTTTCCAGCCTGAAAAATGGGCTGAAAAACTCAGCTTATACGCGAGTATATACGGTATGTTCAGAAAGTTTAAGTAACGTTGCCTTATAGAATAAAATGGCAAAGAAAACTTCTGATGTCATGTATGTTTCTTCCATTTTCCCATTTCCACAACCTACATTAGCCAGTAACAAAGAGGATGTAATGTACCATTCTCTTAACTCTGATTTGAAACCAAATGAGTGGATTTTGCTTTAAGAATGATATACATAGAAAAGAGAGAGTAGAGCTTCAGCAGCAACCTGCACTTCTCAATGGAGGTGTATGTTTACTTCTTCCATTAAAAAGCACTCATGTTTTGTAGATGTAAAAATTATTTTGCATTATACAATTATGTAAAAAAGAATTCATTCTGGTTTTGAATATCTAATTTTTCATACTTTTGCCACTGAATGCTGTCAGAACCTACAGGGAGAAAGGAATCTAGATGTAGCATCAAAGATCGATGCTTATTTATTTTATAAACAAAGTCATCCAATTTGTGATGTGCCAAATCTCAAAAAGAAACCCAGTCAATTCAGCTAAAAGGGATAACCAGAAGCAGTTGGATAAGAGTTCTTCTTCTTCTTATTATTATTATTATTAAAAACTCATTCTTGACTTACAGTATATAAATCTCGCAAATGTCCCCACATCATATCACATAGTTCTCCTCACAGCATATAGATCTAGAAATATAATATGTCCTGCTCAAAATACATTTCTGAAATCCTTTGCAAAGAGGAATAAATGAAGAAGACTTGGGGCAATAATGAATTTTTCAAGAGTGGCATTCTGTCAAAATCATTCCAAGACTGCAGTGTAAAATTCTGTAAGAAGCTACAAAAAAGCCTTCTCAAAACAACATCCAGGAATCTGAGGTCCTTTCACCTTGACTTTCGCACCTTGTCTCACCTTCTTTTCCTCATGTCAAAGTCATAATTCATGACTCAACTATCAGAAAAGGATAAAAATGAGATAATGCAAAGGTAGGCTAAAGCTATGACTCACCATCAATTCATCTCTGGATGACCTTCCATGCTTCTGGAAGAACTTTCTAAGGACAAGTGAATCATATGTGCAACTTTTTAGGCTACATGAGTGTCAAAATATATCCTTGGAGGATCAGCAAATGACGGAAGCATCCAATTCTGTCAGTGACTCCGAAGTGTGTCATTATGTCTAGAGGTATCTAAATGTTGCATTTACAATGAGAACTTCATACTATGTGTCAAGCATGAGGTGGCAAGATGCTTTGATCATGATCTAGGGGTGCTTTGCTATATTGGGTCTTAGCCATCTTGCCATCCCTGAAGAAGGAATGAGTTATGCCTAGCACTAAAGAATTCTGTGGGAGAATGTTAGTCCATCTATCTGTCAGTTGTGCTTGAAAACCTCATGTTATTGAATTGAAACAGATTTCCTTTCTTGTAAATGAATGATAATTGCATTTCCATTTCAGTCATTAGGTTAACATATCAATTTCTTAATGTGTGTACAATTTCTGCTTCCTTTCTAAACATTAATCACAGGTCTCCAGCCAAAGAAAAAGCTGGGCTCCAAATTAAGTGAACATTCAAAGGATAGCTGCACAGCAAATAAGCTTTTCATAGAAGAGCTGTGAATATATAGTTGTTGGAAAGAAATCTTAGGACATCTTGATAGAAAGTCATTAAGAATGTCATGTTAGAATATGGGGAATTAGATGAGAAGTTTTATTCCCTCTTGGACTGTATTCTCCATCATTCTCCGGTAGAAAATGTCCTGGTAGACAATCTGTAATAATTCCATGTGTTCTGAAATGGAGTCAAAAATGAAAAGTTGAAAAGGTTTGAAGAACAAGTTCTTTACAAGTGATGCAAACCAGCATACATGCTTTTCCCAAGTTAACTATAGGCTTAGATCTTCAAACTACAAGCTTTACCTAAAAATGAAGTTGATGGAAAATATCACTGATGCTTAATTTTAGGATTTTTCTGTTGAAAACTTAAATTTAAAGCACTGCTTAAGTTTGTTTGTTTTTTCTGACAGAGTTGCATCTTCCTTCGGTGAAGGTTGTCTTTTAAATGTGGCATAAAAGTGAACTCATAGCTTACTTAATTTCTCTCTTATTTTGGATATGACTTTTCTTTATCCATTCATAATCCATTTTCACTCAGTTGCCTGCAGTGAGAGTCTGAATCATTTTGAATCCCATTAAGGATATTGGCAAATAAAATTGCAATTGCAGTATCAAGGAAGGATATAACTCATTGTGGCTTTGCCCTAACTGATAATATGACTTGCATGCTTTAGAATACCTTCTGGCTGATTTTCCCCCTTTATAGAAGTACCATATATTAGTTGAGGCCAAATTCTGTTACATTGGCAAAACTGCCATGCATTAATCTCTCCAGTCCAGATTCTAATCTGTTACAGGTAAAGACAGAGGCAAACAAGATTTGTAAAATACTGCTTTTTTTTTTTTTAGCTGTGCTGGTGCAGTGGCTAGAATGCAGTATTTCAGACTGCCTCTGCCCTCTGCCAGGAGTTCAATCCTGACCGGCTCAAGGTTGACTCAGACTTCCAGCCTTCTGTGGTTGGTAAAATGAGGACCCAGATTGTTGTGGGCAATATGCTGACTCTCTAAACTGCTTGCATAGTGCTGTAAAGCACTATGAAGCACTATAGAAATCTAAATGCTATTGCTATTGCGTGAGCTCTGTTCCTGTGATTTATAAACAGCTTGAATGTTGACAAGTTTCTTTTTTTCCTAATTTGGGTATATGTGTATTTATGTAGCCTTTGCGTGATTCACACAAGGTAAAATTAGGAGTTTATAATCCATATGGCAATTTCTGAAAGCCTCTTTTAAATAAAAGAGGATCAAAAGCAAGATTAAACCAAAACAAAGAATTTGTGAAATCATAGAATTGGAAGGGGCTTTAGAGGTTGTCTAACTGAGTCCTCTGTTTGGTATTAGAACCACTTGAACTTCTCTAAAACATGACCATCTGGCTTCCTGCAAAGGATGGCTCATTGTGGCAGCCTATTCTATTGGCTGAAAGCTTATATGGCCAGGAAGTTCCTCCAGAGATCTAGTTTTACCCTACTTCCTTGTAATTTTATTCTGTTGGTTCTGATCCTGTACTCTGAGGCAGTAGAAAATAAATCCACCTCTCTTTTATGTGACACAAGGTAAAAAAAACATTGTCTTTTCTAAGAAATGGCTCTTGACTTCATTGATGCTGCTGTATTGTTAAATTTGTATGGAATCATGGCAAATGCATAAAGTAAGCAATATTAGAAAATGTGCTCTCTTTGAATTGGTTCAGACTGTTCTTTCTGCTTCAAGTAGACTAAAGAACATATACAACACGGTAATAAAACATAATGAATCAGACAGTAAAACATTACAAAAATCACAGGGACAATTAAAATGGTGAAATGTCTATAGATCATGACGTTCCACAGTCAATTTTCTTAGTTCTTAAAATTTTTAGATGATGTACTTTTAACCAACGCTATTAACAATAATGTTAATTGTTATTAACAATTAATAACAATTAATTATTGTTAGAGCTGTATGACAATTTTAGAATATTAAAACGTTTTGAAAGTAACATTTAAATTTTTTAAAGAACTCTCTTAGATAAGACAATAACTGTAGATGATCCATTTTACATGTTACATCAGTATTGCCCATTAAGACAAATTGTAGCTGTTGGGGAAGAGAGTTAAGAAATTATGCCAGGATAAGAGTTAACCTCCATCCCAAATACCAATGTGCTGATCAAAATTGGGCCTCTTCGTGGTTTCTTTCTGTAAAAAAATTAAATTGATAGAAAATCCAATCATGAATGTCCGTTGACTCATTTAACTCAGCTATCCTAAGGCAGCAACGGAAAGCCACTAATTTATGGCTGTAATCTAACTTTTTCGTCATAGCCAATTCAGCCTTCAGGACCTCAAGCAAGCCTTCTCCAATTTCCCTAAGTCATTAACCCACTCTATCATAGCTGGTAGGAAAGTGGCTGCTGACACCTATACTGAAATAGCAATAGCACTTAGATTTATATACCGCTTCATAGTGCTTTACAGCCCTCTCTAAGCGGTTTACAGAATCAGCACATTGCCCCCAACAATCTGGGTCTTCATTTTACCCACCTCAGAAGGATGGAAGGCTGAGTCAACCTTGAGCCTGGTGAGATTTGAACTGCTGAACTGCAGCTGAAGTAGCCTGCGCCATCACTGTTCTTATATGTCCTTTTTTAATAAAAATCAAGACAAGGTTATCGTAAGTCTCTTTCTTACCTCCTCTTTCTTCCTGGAATTAAGAAGATGTTTACCTAACTGTTCTTGCATTTCTTGTTCACAATTAGCTTGATATTCCTCTACAAAGAATGACAATGGAAAGCATCAACACACATCTTCTGTATGTGACAAGCAGATGATATCTGGGGGTAATGCTTTTCCCAAGTCCTCTTGTCATCTTAATTATCAGCTGGGGTGGAATACTGAATTCAGTTCAGTTCAGTTCAGTTATGCCTAAATTCACAGAATCAAATTTTTGTTCTATTCCTCTGCTTGATGAGTTGCTAAGTAAAGATGACATCTAAATTCTTTCTTGAGTCACATCAAACTTTTGATTTGTTAAGATCATATTGTAATTACTTGTTAATTTTCTCACGGGGTTGTTTGATATGTAATATAAAACTGATATAGTTAATTCAGATTTTATATTTATAGAGGAATTATATGGACAGAGGTTGTGATTTATATGACAGCATGGGCTAGAACAGGGACAAGGAACCAGTAGCTCTATCTCCTCATAGTTACTCCTATTAGTTTTCTTTTTTCTCCTTTCAAAATGACCTGTTTAGTTGTGTGTGTGTGTGTGTGTGCACGCGCGCACGCGCACGCGCACATCGGTCTGTGTATATATGTTGTTTAATTCTCTAGGACAGTTAGCAGTTAATTGCACAGATTATAATTTATAACTACTTTCATTCATTTCATTGGCATTTTTCAGTCTCAAAAGACTATGGCAGTGATGGCTAACCTTTTTGCCATCGCGTGCCAAAAGCTGGAGGAGCGCGGTGGGGTCACACGCACGCGTGCCCACATCCATAATTCTATGCGCTCTGCCCCCCCCGTGCTCCCCCCACTTTTGGCATGCGATGGCACGGTGGGCCCAGTAGGCCCATTTTTTGCTCTCCTCAGGCTCCAGAGCCTTTCTAGGAGCCTGGGGAGGGCAAAAACGACCTTCCCCACATCCCCAGAGGCCCCCTGGAGGTGGGAAACAGTGTGTTTCCTAACTTCTGATGGGCCCAGAAGGCCAGGAAATCAGCTGGTTGGCGCACACATGCATGCCGGAGCTGAGCTCGCGTGCCCACCAATATGGCTTCATGTACCACCTGTGGCACCCGTGCCATAGGTTCGCCATCACGGGACTATGGTATCGTGCTCTGGAAAGAGGTTCTAAAACAGCATCTAGTGTGACTAAAAAGGCCAATTCGAGAGTGACAATCCCTTCCATACTAAGGGCAGATACATTTTGTCCCCAAACTACTTTCAGTATTGCAATAATTAAAAGTTGTAAAGACATGTTGCCCCTTCTGATTTGAAGTTAGTTTTTTATTTTCCCCAAGCCAAGAAAAAAATGTTCAGTATTTCTGTGGTGTTCTGGTAATACTTCCAAGTATCTGTTTGATTTAATCCGAAACAAATGGTTGAGAAGAGTGACAGAGAAACAGGAAGGTGGAACAGGAAGAGGCAGTAACAGTATTCATAATACTTTTACATGCAAGTAAGGAAAAGTACAGGACAGCGACTAAAGTTGGTTGCATATCACTTTAGCTGATTGCCACCATGGCTGGGGTTTGTTTGGTTTTTTTGCTACTTTTCAGAAAGACTTAAAACATATGAAGCCACAATTAGATCTACAAATCACAGAGGAGTTTATATCTTTTAAATTAAAGTTAAATTCAGTTCCTTGCAGAGCTTAATGTCCAACACATCAAAAATTGTAGAGGAGACAGCTGCATAAAGGTGTTGGAGTTTGAGATTTATATGTGCCTACACTTATTCCACTTTACTTTTAATTATGCATATACAGGCAGACTCTTATTGAAGAATGAGTCTATAATAACTTAATTGGCAGCATTTCCCATTATACACCTATATCATTTCACTCCACATTCATGTATTAATACTTTTCAATTCAATGAAGAGGAAGCAGCTAAATTTATATTCTACTAGAAACTGTTGGGTCATCATTTCAGAGATATTTTCTTACCTCCGCAGAACAGAATGATCCTAGGTCGGCAAAAAAACAGTGGGAACAGGACCAACTTTCGACTTCCTACCGGCTTCCTCATTGAATTTTCTTGTGGGAAACTGGCAGGGAACATCATAAATCTTCCTTCCTTCCTTCCTCCCTCCCTCCCTCCCTCCCTCCCTCCCTCCCTCCCTCAGTATTTGTCCCCCTTCCTTTTGGGGGGAGGGTCACAGATGTGTGTACAAGGTGCTGTGTAGGACAACTAAGGTGTGCCAGGGTGGCAAGGGTCAAAAAGAATGCATGGGATTTAAAGGTGTGTCAAAGGTGCTGCACCATTCAGACATGTTGTACAGGGGTTGTTGGCTGGGAAACCTAGGAATGCTTGCAAGTGCACAAAAGCGTCAATGTCTAAGAATTTATGAACTGGAATAGCCATAGCAACAAGTCAGCCAATGGGAACTGTTTGGTGACTGAGGCACAGGATTTATTGTCTGAGCCATGTGAGACAGCTTGGAGCCTGGGCATGGCTTAGCTTAACTGTTCTGTGCTATGAGAGTTCGTTTGTCTTTGTTTGAGTGTACTTGCTGCTTCTTCTCTCTATCACTTTGCAAGAGCTGCATGGGTATTGTATACATGCATCATGTTTTATATTATTGTATATAAAGAACTTTCTTCTATATAATGAATCCTGCTGAATTGTGTGCTGGCTGGATCGCTACAAACTCTGACAAAAAGGTACCATGCAGGTCAGAGACAGCATGTTGCATGGCAGCCTGGGTTGGGAAGAGGGTGTGTGAGAGGGAGTGGGGGTACTGAAAAGGTGTCACAGAGATTGGAGAAGGCTCGTGGGAGGGTTACAAGTAAGCATAGGAGTGTGCAAGAGCTGCCATGTGAGTCAGGAAGGCCTTTTGGGGGACAGTATGGGTCAGTGAGAATGCATGGTGCTGTGCAATAGGTGCGCATGGGGAAGGTCCGAGAGCAGTGCAGCTGAAAGAAGGCACACAGAGGGTGTCACGGGTTGGTTCCTGCCTCCCTTTCTCTTCCCTTCTCTTCCGGCAGATACATGGTTGCTACTGGGTGAGGGAGGAAGCGAGGTATTGCGAGACTGGCTGGGAAACTCTCATGGAACATTGAAAATAAAGATTGCACAACTGCAACAGCAACCAGCAGCAATAAAAGAGCCACAACTTCTCTCTTGCGCTGCTAAGAGAGTCCATTGAATGGGTTGTCCTCATGTCACTGGCCAATTCTGAGTTAAAATTTGAATAGACACGCCTCCCCTTCTGGTCTGGCTCCAGTTCTTTTAATTCAGTCCAGCCAAACGACTGTGTTTTTTTCTCTGGCTCATTCAGTGAACTCTTTTAACTATCCTTGAGATAAAATTCTTAGTAATTACTAATTTCGATCGTGTGGATATTCTACTTGGCTCCGGACGATTTGCTTTCCATTGGCCACTGCTCAGCTGATTTCATTCAAATTTCATTCCCTCAGGAGCCATGGTCCTGGATTTTGGACACGTTCTGTAAATTAGCCCATTTGAAGTATTTTGGCTCGGTTGTTGCCCTATGATGCACTGGTTTACCTAATTAAAGGTCATCAGAAGAGCTTTAGTTGTGTATAGATAGGGATGCCAGAAAGCATTAAAAATCATGATTAGTCAAGTATTTAACATCTGAGTGTTGGAAGATAACCTCTGAATTTTTGGGGGGGGGGCCTTTGTAGTTTATTTAATATTTTCTATTCATGTTTCCAAACTAGTACTCCGTGCATGTATTGTCAGTGGACATTTGTGAGGAATTGATAGCAGAAGTGCAAACTTAATTCTTTTTCATAACATTTATGACTTGAAGTTGATGATACAAAACTGCCATGTTAAGTATATTTTCTGTGCTGTATACAACTAGGACAAAAGCAGAACAATAAGTGACCTTGTCATTAGAATGCAGATGTACTTAAAATGCGTCAGCGCAAAAATTTTATTTATTTATTTATTTATTTGAAGTATCATCATGCTGCTTTTCATGCTAGACACTATATATATAATCTTAAAATATCTTCTTTTATACTATAAAATACAACACATCTTGTTTTGCATTAGTTTATTTTTACTTTTATTAATTTTTTGAATTGTTGTTAGTGGCCCAGAGTTCCTTGTTTAAGATGGGGGTATTGTAATTTTTTTAAATAAATAAGCATAAATAAATTGTGAGGGTTTTTTTGCAAAAGATCTACATAAAGGTGTTGCCTATTTAAAAATAATTGCCAAGGAGGGTATGACCAGTAATAATCACAAATTGATAAGCTTGCTCCCCAACTTCCTCCTGAATAGTTAGGAGGCCTTTTAAATTTCATGTTAGAAATATAAATAGCAAAGCAATTGTAAAGTCAAATGGGGTAGGCACAGGTCAAAGTCTCTATGTCTTTCTAAAGAAAGAGTCTAAGGAGAGCTTCCAATAGCTGCTTCCAATATTCCAAGAATATTTTCAAAAATTGCACCTATTCTCCTTGCTGTGTGCAGCTTTCCACTGTGTAGCTTTCTGCTGTGCAGTTTTCCACTTTCCACTGTTGTGTAGAAGGATCTGAAGGAAGATTCCGAATATATTTGAGAGCCATGATTGTGCATTCCCCAGCTGTGGGAGAAGTACATTATCATATCCCAAAAGTGCTTTATCAAGAGGCAACTGGACTTTCTGGTTTTTCTTTGAAGATGTTTTGCTTGTCATCAAAGAAGCTTCTTCCACTTCTTGGATGAGAAGCTAAACGTCTTCAAAGAAAAACCAGAAAGTCCAGTTGCCCCTTGGAAAAAGTATCTTTGAGACAACCATGACCTGGATGACTGAGAATCTCGATAGATATTTACATTCTCATATATTCAACTATTTCCTTCACACCACCTGCCTAATATAGAATGAGAATAGAGGTGGGAATGCAAGGGAAGTCGGAAGAAGATCTCATTTGCACATATCCTCTCCTTTCTCTACAGATTTGGATTATATGATTGCAAATGTGTTGTTCCTTTTGTTGAACAATATCTTGAGAAACAGTTATACAAAGTAAATTAATTCAGGAAATGGACTAGCCTTCAGCAGTATGAACTAATGTATGCAAAGGGACTAAATATCATTCTGGCATGCTTATAGGCAGGTATAGTAGCTGATGCATGATTTAAATAAGTTGCCATATGGAACTTTGCATGCTTGTTATGTGCTTACTATCATATTTAAGATTTGTTCTGCTCCTGTCAAAATTAAGCACATCTGTTAACGTGAATAGAAGCTACACATGTGTGAATCTCTCACATTAAATGTAATTTAATATTGATTGTATTAGGTCAGTTGTATTTTACCATGATACTAAAATTACTAAATTGTTCCTGCAACTTGTTTTTAGCATTGTGCATGTTTTATTTTTAAAGCTTTTAAAACTCCCACTAAATATCTGGATTATTTAGATTAGTAAAAGATCTCTTAACATGCATATGATGAGATGAAGGTTGTTTATGCTCACAGAAATGGATTTTTAAAATTAGTAGTCTAATTCGGTTTTTCAGCTTGTATCATTCTATTCTGAAATGCCATGGAAAAGGTGACATCAAAAGTGACGTTTCTAAATTATTATGATATCAAAAGGCACAAGAACTAATCAGCAGATATTGCATTGCATTAATGATAGAAAAGCAGAAATTGAAAGGACAACCTCTTTGTTCAGATACCTTGACAACATGAAGATATTCTAAATGTGAATTGTTAAGAAGAATGAATGACTGAATTAATTAATTAAAATATTTTTTTCTGCATTTGCTGAAAGAGGAAGCTGTGTGTTGTCTATTAGACTTATTATTGTATGATAGTGCATATTAAAACAATGAGTACAGGCTTGGCCATTCTGAATAGACTCAAGCAATAAAGACAGAGCATCTGTTTATATAAAACAAAAGAAATTATAGGTTAATAAAAGAAATAATACTCTTACATTATCTTATAATTCCGTGATGTTTATCCTTAGAATACATTCCCCTTTGAACAGATCTACTGGTTTTGTTTTTAAAATTCTTTTTAAACAAAACCATTACTTTTCAAAGTTTGATAAGTTATGTAAGGGTGGTGAATTAAACTTTCTCTTCAACATTTGCTAATTGAACTAAGGAAGAAAGGAGAAAAGAGACTTTTATTTTGAAACATATCTTTTTTTAATCTACAGTGCTGTTTTTCTGCATTTATTACTATTTTTTAAACCTCAGAAAAATAGCATTCGGTATAAATCACACATTTTAAAATAGCCACAAAAATCATTGATCAAACTTAATATTAAAATAGTTTCTTTCTAAGAGAGTGTCTTTCTATTTGGCATTTGGACGTTTCTGTGTACAGCACAGAATTGGGAGGATGAAATTCAATATTTTATTCATGGCACTATTGTATCACCTAACTATTCTGCAACCATATTCGTCAAGAATTCTGAGAGGTCACTGGGGAACTTTTAGTTTTTCAACCTAACATGCAGTCTATTGCAGAATTGATGTGATGATGAAGGAAGAGAAGTGGAGAACCAAGAATGCTGTCTTGATCACCCGGGGTGGGGGGGAGATGAGATACCAGTCAATGCATCAGTCAATTTTTGTTCCCTCTGCAAAAATCCTTCTTCAGTTGGTAGGTCTAAGCACCCTAAAAATCATCAGCCTACCTAGGGCTTCAACTGTCTTTAGTTGCTGAGACAAGATCTTACTATGTGTATCCTATTAGGAGAAAGCAGCAACTAAAAAAGTCCAACTGGATCTTTGAAAGACCTTAATTTTATTTGCCTACTCTGGTTTTTATTTGCTAAGTCTACTCTTGTCTACTGTGTCTTTGGTTAGGTTTTATTTGTCTTAATTCGATTTCATCAGATGCTACATTATATTGAATATCAAAACCCTCTGATGTGGTGGAATGTGGTGGAGAGTCGCAGGAGAGGGGTCTTTCCCAAGAAGCGAAGAGGCAAATCAATCTGGAATCCTGGGTAGGCAGGAAGAGACCTAGAGTGGACCCTCCCTAAACTTTCACAGGGTATATTGAATAGTTATGCAAATTGTGCTTTAATCTGGCAAGATTCCTGACTGTGGACAAGCAGTAATAAATAAATTATTTTGAGTAAATACACGTATTATACTTGGTTCCTTGCACCTGACAGTCCACTACTACGGCATTCCTAACAGATGACCAGCGAAGTAGCATCCACCATCTCTTTAGCCAGCCAATGAGATGTTTGAACTGCTCTAACCATTAGGATTTTTTTCCCCCTGATATCCAATTGCAGTCAACTTCCTGATAACTGTGCTGGATGCCTAGCATCCTACGTACTCATCATCTCCTTCTAATAATCCCTTGCGGGGTGGAGTCTGGGCAACTGAATGGAGCTGAATGCTATTTCTCTTCCAGGGCCATTTCCATGAGCAGGAAGATATCTATGCCCTCAGATCTTTTGTCTTTCTGCCCAACACTTCATGGTCCCTTTCTGCCTAGCTGGATCATGTACTCTTTTATTGATCAACCGAAAGGGATGCTTGTACCTGAGTTTTAAAAAGGTTGGGAGTGTTTCTCTTACATCTCTCTCACATATGCCAAGGAAAACAGCATATTTCCCTTTACTGATTATCTTGCCATCAGATTGCTGCTTTGGGGTAGAATCTCCAATCACCACCATCCAAGGATTCCTGCTCTTTAGAGGAGAGGCAGGAATCTTTTTGCAGAAGCATCATCAATAGTGAACCCTTGGAATCTATTCTGTAACCCCAGAATTTAAAAGCTATTCTGGACAGGTTTGGGCTTCATCTTTTCATCCCATACATTCCTTCATCTTTTCATTCCCTTCTCCCTGGCTTTCATGTATCTTCTGGGAAACCTCTTGTTGTCCCTCTGGAGATGCTTATTTTGCCCTGTTTAAGAATTCTCAATGTTATTAAGAATAACATCTCATCTAGTGATTTTCTTGAGCTTGTAATGTACGTACAGGTTGTCCTCAACTTATGTAAAAAGTGGGATCAGAATTTCCGTTGCTAATTAAATGAGGCACGCTCAAATTTATGACCCTTTTTGCCATAGCTGTTAAGTGAATTACATGGTTGTTAAGTGAATCCAACTTCCCGAATGGCCAGTTGGGAGCCAGTTAGGAAGGTTGCAAATAGCAATCATGTGACTCCCCAAGATATGCAACCATCATAAATAGAAGCTGGTTTAGAAAGAGCCAAATTTTGATCACATGACTTTGGGCAATGCTGCAATGATTGTCAATGCGAGGACTGGTTGTAAAAAAAATTTTTTTAGTGCTGTTGTAACTTTAAACAGTTGCTAAATCAATGGTTGTATGTTGAGGGCTGTCTGTAGTTCCTGCCATCTTTAGGGAGGAAAACAATCATCCTGCATCCTGTGCAGGCCATAAAAATCATTCTCTCATCTCCATGTTCCCTTAATGAACAAGCACTGGGGGAAAAACAAGTGCTTTCTCTTGGACTTTCCTGCTTTCCTTCTTTGCTCACTCAGTGAGTTTACTTTCTGGAGAATTATCTTCTTTACGGGTCCCCTGAACCTTCCTCAATTAGGTCAGCAGTAAACAATGCTTCCTTTGCACACAATTGACAATCCAAAAACAGTCATCATCAGCACCCTCGTTGGCTCTTCTGCCTTCTCCCACTTCTCAGTTGAACTCTCCTGCCAAATTCCCCTTGTTCTCCCTGTTTGCTGACTCAGTGAACCCTGGCCCTTAATCAATAAGATATCAGTTGAATTACTAGGACAATTTTTCTTTGTTTGTATATACGTCTTTGAACAAACTGTCATCAAAAAGAAAGAAAAAAGAAAGCAATCCTCTTTATGTCCCGTTAGATTAATATTGGAAGTGTACCGTCACACAGACAGAAGATCAACTATTACTTGTAAATTGGTTCTGGAGTGGATGAGTAGGAAAGAGTGACATCTGAAAGCCGGCTTACAAGATGGTCTAAATATTTTATTTTCTCTTAGGAGAACACTGAGTTAGGCCAGCTCCCTTTCTCCACTAATCTTAGAGCAACCAAATGATTCATGATGAAAATATCATTTAGCTTTTATGTTGTGAGCAAGAAATAAATGATTGCTTCTAAAGTGTGGCTGTTTAGTGAGATATTAATAGGGGACATAATCCATTTACATTTTTACTGCAGAAGTTTTGCAGTGCTTCGGGGATTCATTTATCCTCTGTAGTTGCTGAATAGCCTGCACTGAAACAGAGCTAAAATAATTCATTCTCGAAGGCTACTTTAGGTTTTTTAGTTTGTTTGTTTTTGTTTCATATAAACCCAGGCTACATATTATCATGAACACCATCAATCTAACATGCTCAGTAAGGACTTTTATTCAGAAGTGAAGTTCTTGTTGCTTTTCAAATGTTGAATTTAAACTCACAAGTTCCCTCACTATTGGCCATGTGTATAATTCTAAGAATTATAGCAGAACAACATTTGGAAATCCATTCATTCTTCATCCAATATACAAGTATGTATGAATATATTTTCGTGTGTGTATATCTCTTGCTCTACCTATCTATCTTGAATTTGTATGACACCAAACTTTCAACATCCATCATGGCTTGCTAAAGAAGAAAACACGCCCTCCTTGAAAAACGTGGTAATATCTCCAAAACAACTCCACACAAATAATAACAGAATATAAGCCAACTTCAATAATAAACCTGTTAACATGGTTAATAATAAAACTGTTCATATAGTGGAGACACTCATTCTCCCAAAGGCCATTCTGAAAAATTCGCCATTGTCTAGAACAGGGGTCTCCAAACTTGGCTGGTTGAGGAATTCTGGGAAATAAAGTCCAGAAGTTAAAGTTGCCAAGTTTGGAGATCCCCTGGTCTAGAAAACTATTATTGAAGAAGCCAGTCTCATGTTCTGGGGGAAGCTGTTTCATAGTGTTGAAGCCATGTTTTCTGGCCTTGGTCCTCACCTCCTGAAAATAGCGTATTGCTAGCAGTTTCCCCTAGGAAGCTAATTTCAGATGGATCGGGTTTTTGAATAAGTGATAAAATTGACACCTTATCAGTGCCATTTAGACTTTACAAATTAACTTGTTTAATTTGCCCTTCGCCTGGATTACTGTAACGCTCTCTACATGGGGCTCCCCTTGAGGAGCACCCGGAGGCTCCAACTAGTCCAGAATGCGGCCGCGCGGGTAATTACTGGAGCCACTTGGCGGTCCCACATAACACCGTTCCTGCGCGAGCTGCACTGGCTCCCAGTGGTCTTCCAGGTGCGCTTCAAGGTGTTGGTCACCACCTTTAAAGCGCTCCATGACATAGGGCCTAGTTATCTTCGAGACCGCCTTCTACCACCACCGACCTCCCATCGACCCATGCGCTCCCACAGAGAGGGCCTCCTCGGGGTGCCATCAGTCAAGCAATGCAGGCTGGTGACCCCCAGGGGGAGGGCCTTCTCTGTGGGGGCTCCTACCCTCTGGAACCACTGCCCCCAGAGATAAGGAGAATCCAAGACCTCCGTGCCTTCCGCCGTGCCCTTAAAACTTTCCTTTTCCAACAAGCCGGCTGGTCTAACAAATCCTTTTAGATGATTTTAAATTGGTTTGTCTTTTTTAAATTTTGGCCATCTGAGATATTCCTTTTAATTGTTCTTAATGTTTGTATTATGTGTTTTCACTTGGCTGTACACCGCCCTGAGTCCCCAGGGAGAAGGGCGGTATATAAATTCGAAATAAAATAAAATAAATAAATAAAAAATTGCCCTCAAACCTATAGGTAACATAGGTGGGGTTTACAAAATAGGCATAACAGGGCAATGAGTACAAACTGGTAAATGGGTTTCTGGATTTTGAATCAATTGCAGGCTTTCAAGGCAACCTGATACTAAGTACGTTACAGAAATCCTGCTAGCTGATGCCTCAGAGTTGCCTTATAGAATTATAGAATGAAAGGAGAAAATACTAAACATACTGATATTGTTTTGGGGTATTACTAGATCATAGCTTATATAGCCTGTTCCAGGGCTTAAATTCTATTTTGTCTTCTGGTTGTGTTTAGAAGTGTTTAGAAGTGCATGTCTTATCTGTTGCAACCTAGAATGAAGTAAGATTTAGCTTACTGCACATGTTATATTGCCAACCTCTTATTTGTGATTTAGAGATTGAGTTTGAACCAACCTTTTCCCCATCTTTCATCCTTTCCTTCTACCATTCTTTCTTTCATCCTTCATTCTTCTACCCTCCAGTCAGAAAGGATGATTGCTGCATTTGCATCAACACTAACTATAATTAACATGAAATAAATTTTTCATTTTAATTATGATTTAATGTAGGTGTGCCATCTGTATTATCTCTTATTCATTTCACAAAGATTTGATAGCTCAGTCTCCTTTTCCATAGGGCTGGCAAATCTTTGAAGTTTCCATCAAATTTTCTAGCAGAAACAAAGATTTGTAACTTTGGTTACAAATATATGGCAAAAACAGAGAAATCTGTTAATGTACTCATTTTTAAGAAAATGTATGAAGTTGATATTTGTTTAACTGAATAATTATAGTAGTCTGTGCATATAAATGTCTCAGCAAATGATGGCACCTGGCTAATTTCTTTAGGTAAAAATTAAATGGGGTTTTACTTGGCTGGGAAATTACCATAGATTGCCATGGCAGTAGGCTAGATTGGGAAGTTAAGAACATTGTGAAAGAAAACAATGGCAAACTACCTGTGTTTATTTACTATTACTTTATGGACTGTCCATAAAACCACCAGGAGCTGACGAGAATTACCATAAAGTTTCAGCAAAGACAAGAGGCATGAAACAAAATGGAAATTAAGCAGATTTCAATTAGTATTTGAACTACTTGTTATAATCATTTTAATATACTCATTCTGAGCCTGATTTACATTCATTTGCAGACTTCAAACGCAAAGCCCCTGACTAATTCCAGAGTAAATTCTAGATGTTTGACAAAATGTCCCTGAAATGTACAATAGATCTTGTGTTTTAATAACTTCCTTAAGGAATAAAATCATCTCAACTGTATGCATTAAAAACTAATTGAATTGATAAAGTATTTCTTTGTATGTCCTTTAAGAAGGAAGGTAGTTGAACTGCTTTGTTCAATTTAGCATACAAAAAGTTAATGTACCGTGAAGCATATACTCTGAATCTGAGTCTTTTATTCTTTCCCTCTCTCTTATGTCTTTAGCCTATATATATATAATATAAAGAACTACAGTTCAGGGGTTGGATGATTTTCACATTAAGTGAATCACATAGTATCTAGCCAGTTATCTTAGCCAGAATATTAAATTGGGTTGTTTTTTTAGTCTAGGGGAAAAAAAGACACCTCAAAGAGAACATCATACACATTTATACAGTCATTCATAGTATGGGCAAAGTACAGTATTCTCCTTTTCTTATAATACAGGTAGTCCTTGAGTTATGAATGTAATGAAGCTTGCCCCTTCTATTTGTAACTGAAGGATTCATAGGAGTGAATCTCGTACCTTGAACGTGATCACTACCTTCTTTTGCGCGTTCACTAATTGAATGCACGGCTCGTTAAATGCACGTGAGGTATCTCAGAGTGGGGAAGGCCATGGGGGGGGCTAGTGATGGAACAGGCCACCTGCTTCAGACCAATCAAGGTCTTCCCCAATCCACTGAGATAACTCATTCTCCCTCCCCTGGGGTCCCCTCAATTGCTCCCGCTCTCATCCTGCTGCGCCGGATCACTTATCTTGTGAAGATCTGTCTCCCCTCCAGCCTCTCTCTTTCTTTGCCTGTGAGCAGTGAGAGCAGAGGCAGAGCAGGACAAGCACATACTGCTCGGCTTCTCTGATTTGCCAAGGTTGCCTGCCACTTCTGGAGCAGCGGGAAGCTTCGGTGACTCTCCTCTAAAGGCTTCAAGCCTCCTGCTAGCAGGCAAAAAATTTTCGTGCACAGACTGGAAGTTTCCAGATGCCCTAATCTCACGAGACTTCAGGCACCCATTCTCTGCAAAAGAGGATGGGTGCTTGAATTCGCAAGGTATCATGGCCTCCAGGAGCTTTCGGCCACTGGCTGAAAAGTATTTATGTGCCTATGGGGCGCCACTTCAAGGAACTCCATAGGGCTTGAGGAGATCTTTGCCAAAGAGAATGCAGCCCCCAGAGGGAGCATGTGTCCCTCCAGAGCTCCGTTTTCACCAGGAAAGCCCTTTGCTCAAGGCCTCTGCCGAAGTGAATGGAACCCCCGGAGGGAGCATGCGTTGCTCCAGAGCTCTGTTTTCACCAGGAAAGGCCTTGAGGAAAGGCCTCTGCTGAAGAGAACTTTCTATTCAGCAGAGGCCTTCAGGAAATATCTTTCCTGGCGAAAACGGAGCTCTGGAGCAATGCACTTGTTGTTCTTGGCAACAAAGGCTTTTTACAGAGATGGCAAAAGGCTTTACAAATGGAGGGAAAGCTTCAATGTTTCAGGCCTTCCTCCATTTGCAAAGCCTTTTGCTGCAGTTCTCGTCCAGGCCTCCTTTTGCAGAGAACAGAGGTCTAAAGTACCACGAGAGATCAGTAGCATGAGATCTGGTGCTACTGATTTTGTGTGATCTTGCGGTACTTTAGGCCTCCATTCTCTGCATACTCACCAAAAGCCTGAAGTGCCAAAACAAGCAAAGAAAGCAAAGGCTCTCTAAGTCTGCTGTCGTTTGTAAGGGCGAACAACTGCCATGGCTGCTGCAACATTCGTATTTTCTGGACTTGTTCATAAACACTAGGGGGCGCTTTTCGCATAACTTCGAACATTTGCTAAGGAAATGTTCATAACTCGGGGATTACCTGTACTAAAATTTGAGACTATCCAAGATGACACACAAATTCCAAGATGACACACAATTGAAATGCTCTTCACACAGCACTTAACCAATTTATGGATCTAGCTTTCACAAGCTACAGCAAAAATAACCATGAGCTCAGATGATTTACCATGACTATATTCTACCACCAGTGTCTTTTAATACTAATTGCTGGAAAATATGAATAGGAGATAATATTGTACTCATCTGTAGGAGATGACCAGGCTTAGCCTGAGGGAGGGGTCAAGCGCATCATCAGTCTGAAATCCCTTCGTGCCCATAAGAGACTTAAGTCCAGCCCACCTTGAATGCCATTGATTTTTATCTACTGCCAATTTGCTTTGACTGTTAATAATTCAGATTCTTAGAGAGTGTTAATAGGCAATAAACCTGTAGTCATTTCAACAACCTTGGCTTCTGATTTCTTGCACTTGACATCATCTTTGCCACTGTTTCCTATACCTCTCTCTCTGCATGGTCTTTTCAGGTGCATATTAGATCCTGAACTTTGTCTCTGGAGTGCCATCCTAAGTGCCCAGTTGTAAAAAAAAGAAAGAAAGTCTGTTCACTATAAAGGTTAAAAAATCTTTTGGTGCTCATGAAGACAATTGCACAGTAAGTTTGTCAATAGAGAGGCACTTTATATTCATCACTAGACAAACTGATACCCATTTAGTCAATATTTCAGAGTTATTTCTTTACTTAAACAGAGAAACAGATTGACGAAGGGCAAGAAAGTAGTGGGAGAGGGAGTAACTTCTAACTTCTTGCCAGCTTGACTGAGGCTGACTGCCAGACAGTGAGGGGACTGATATTCCTGGCCTCTGGAGGGCTAGGGCAGGACCAGTCTACTAATCTCCAGTGACTGAAGGAGGGCCTTCAGTCACTACCTGTTTCCAGGGGTCTAAAGGAGGAGCTGTCTACTGTCTACTGAAGCTCTGGTTGGTGGAACAGCAGCATGGCAATACTGAAGTGATCACAAATTTGCCTATGATACACTGTTTTGCCCGGTTAAAGGTTATATACAACAGATTTTTAGTAGTATATAGATGTTCATATAAGAATCACTTTTAAGTGTGTAGCTATGGAACAATTTAAATTTTCTGTATCCGAGATTTCAACCCATGGCTATGAAGTTAGTTTGCTTAATTTTATCCCAGCCATCAAGACAGGGATATGTCATTTTTCTTAACAGGCTAAGGGCAAGATTTCTCCTTTCTTTGCCCAACCACAAGCAATTTCAATTTCATACAGAGGAACTTAGCAGACTAGAAAACTAAATCTTATATCTGTATTGGAGAACAGCATTCTTCTTAATACTACAGAATGGCAAACTAATATAAGTGGTATCAGGTAGCCCTCACTACTCTGTGCTCAGTACTTCAACGGTATTTTGCCAAACAGTGGAGCCAGGATTATGTTGGAAATGTGGCTCCTATAGCTGTAGCCAATGGCAAATATTCCTAAGCATTTAAGAATCTTTAACAAAAAGGGTCTTTCAAATCCATGTTAGGATCCCAACAATATAAGATGGTAAAAAGGAGAATGAAAGACTTTTTTTTCATTGATCTTACATTGGGAAGCTTAGAGTAAAACAGCTAAAATAAATATTTCCCCCCCCCCCCAAGCCTTCTGAATGTATTCAAATTCCTTTTGCAAAGTAATTTTTTAACCATAAATAACCCCAGTTCTTTTTACATCTATTTTGATAATTAAATATATTTGGTAATATTTATCCAGAATTTTGAAGAGGAACTATCTGCGGCCACTAACTGATAATACAAAAACAACTTGACAAGAAAATATATTCACCAGAATTTTTGAGTATGAGTCTTGGCTAACTCTTAGCATAGTACTGATTTGTGGTAGTGTGTTTTGTGAAGCATATTTTAATAACATGGTGTCAGATGTTAATAGACTTTTGTTTCTGCTGACAACATAACGTTACTGCGGTTGTACATTTTCATGAAATAAATGCAGATTACCATCAAGTAATTTCTCTGGAATATTGCCAGCAGAGCCATTCCAATCACACCCCTCATGGCAGTTCTAATTTATTCCTGATCTAGGAAACATTTCTGTCATTTTATTTTATGGGCAGCTTACGGAAATGTATCTAGCATGCTAAAAATAGTTCTACATATGCAAGACAAAGATTTGGGAGATCACTGAATGAATGATCAGCAAGAATGTCTGATTTCGGGTTGCTTAAAAAGTCATAAAAATGAAAAGACCTTACGCCCTCTTAATTCAGCCGTTAGAAATCCTGGACTGTAGTAAATGAAATGCAGATTTAACTATAATATGCAGCTCATAGCTGTTCAAGGTTTCTTGGGATTTGGACGAGGCTTTTTCATGAGGCCTTTGCAAGTGGATTTTTAAAGTATTGAAATGATGCCACAACAATCATGTCTGTTCTCTTGTCATTGGCAGGGTGATAAAATGAAGGATATTCTGTAAAATGATTTTTGGAGTAGATTAAGAAAGAAAACTGAATCACAGCTTCTTGATTTAAATCCGTCATGGCAGGATTTGAAAAGTGCCATCAATCACCCTAAAAATCTTGTTGGCTGTGCATACTCTGCTGATGTTGAAATGTCAGCTCGGGCCTCTATGTAGGAGAGACTGGGTACTTTTCCAACAGCTGACACACCCTAGCTTCCATTGTATGTGCATGGGTGCAACATAAGTCAACAAAATGGTAGCTATATATATATATATGAAATGGAACCCTATTTCCCACAAGGCTTTGGTTTATTTATTTATTTTTAATTTTCCCCCCTGAGTTTTCCTTCTTGTATCTATTATTATGTCGAATCTGTTTGTATTTCAACAAAACCTTGTAAAACACAGTCTTAAGCCATCAAAATGTTTCTCTCTCTCTCTCTCTTTCTCTCTCCCTCCCTCTCTTTTTTTTAACCATTGACTTGATCCTAATGTGCCACAGGCCCATACCCTGACTTTAAACGGATGAGGTTTAGGGATAAGTAATTGCCTCTCTGCTATTTTCCTCAGCTATTCAGGGTGTACATCAAAGAGAATGGTATATCCTATATTATTCTTCATAAGATAGCCAAAGTAGCAAGAAATATCAATTTCTTCCTATGAAAGGGGGAAATTATCATTGGCTTTGCAATATGATACAGCTATCATACCTTAAAATACCCCCCCCACACACACCTAATATTGTGTTCTCACTCAATATAGAATGAATATTATGTGTGGAAAATATAGTCTTCTTTCAGGCATTTTTCCATGATCAAGATTGCTTTTTTCTTCAGCAAGTAAATTGCAAGTAGCTCAGATAGACATCACAGAAAGTGTCGCCCCCCCCTCCCCCCACAAATTCCTCAAGAGTTTTATCCCCAGTTAAGCCTGATAAATGTTGCTTTGAAACATGTAACTTGTGTACAATGTATTTTGGCCAGCTATGAACATTTTGTCCTTGTTTCAATTTTAGGACCAAACTAATTTTAGGACAATATTCTCTTCTGCATTTTGATTTTGCTCAGGCTTGCCTTTTCCTGCTTCCAAAGAGCCAGGACTTCAGTCACAGAATGAGGAATTGAACTGGATGGGATCAGGGCACTGTATGGAGAAAGCATTGTTCCAATATATAAAATATTCCTACTTAAAGCACAGCAGTTATTTGGCTAAAAATGGGTATATATAAAGAACCACGCAATTCTAATCAAATTTATAATTTATCTAGATATAATCCTTATTCCTCATAATTGTAATCTCGAACAAAAGCCCAAATATTTTTGATTGCCAAAGTTTATTTTTAGGATTCATAGGATGTTATTTATAATATACTTTTCAAAAGCACAGTAGTAATTCTGTATTAACCTGTCTGACTCAATAAATTGCTACTGACTTCTTTCTCATGGGCATTATGAAAAGCGTTGCTAATTAGCTAATGTTTGTGCAGGGTTCAATGGTGTAATAGACAGAGGAGGACTAAGCACAGTTTTATAACACCCGTTCCTTTGACTATCCTAAAGATAGTTTTAGAATAGATCCCAAGCCAGTATGTGTGAGAATTTATGTCAGAAGAATGCTAAACTCCCCATAAGGTTATGTCAATATTTAAAGACACCAGACAGCACCTATGACTACATGTGAAAATCTTATTTCAGATTAAAGCAAGAAATGCTCCTTTAGTAATGCTTCATCTAAACCTTCCCCTACTTTGCAATCTTGGTATATTAGGCTCAAGGGTTTGGGTTTGCCATTGTTGTCTTCTGGGATGTTATATCTCTTGTAGTCTGTCCTCCTAGTATTAACCAAGCCAAATCCTTCGTAGTTTCCAAGGCCAGGCAAGGGCATTTTTGGCTTTTGAGAAACTTCATATAAAAGTATTTTACCAGGACAAACCCTAGCTCAGCGGCTCTTCCACTTGACGATGGTTTTGAACCAAGATTCAGGGCCACCGAAAGAATCTCATATACGTAGGTAAGCCAGGGATCCTTCAGATGGTAGTATCCACAGTCTGTGAATCATATATGGGTTGAACCTTTCATTTCGATCAATGCATCTCATACTGCATTCTTCCATCCGATCTTTTTGTGTCCTCAGTAGATACAAGTAGTCCTGGACTTACAACCACAATTGAGCCCAAAATTTCTATTGCTAAGCGAGACAGTTGTTAAGTGAGTTTTGCCCCATTTACTTTCTTGCCACACTTGTTAATTGAATCACTCAGATGTTAAGTTAGTAACATGGTTGTTAAGTGAATTTGGCTTCCCCTTTGACTTTGCTTGTCAGGAGATCACAAAAGGGGATCACATGACCCTGGGACACTGCAAACATCAGTTGCCAAGCATTCGAATTTTGATCATGTGACCATGGGGATGTTGCAATGGTCATAAATATGAAAAACGGTTGTAAGTCACTTTTTTCAGTGTCGTAACTTCGAATATCATGTAAAGCATGGTTGTTAGTCAAGGACTACCTATATTGTCTAAAATCCCAGCCATCTGACCAGTGGATTTCCCCTGGCAAATATCTTGCATCTGCATTTCCCTCTGTAAAGAAATGTTGGTGTGTTCACCAACGTACTTCTTTCTTGAACTATGCACAATATCCCGTTCATTTTTTGAACAGTGTTTCTGTCAAAATCTCTGGTAATAATGGTAATAATAAAAAAAATAAATGACAGTTTTATAGCATCTTTCAACCTAAAGGATCAAAGAGAGCTTTGTGAACTATAAACATGGATATATAAACAATACAAGGGGATTATTTGAACTGCCCCGTGGGCATAACTCCCTCATAGAATACAACAAAACAGTAACTAAAATCTGTTGAAGAAGCAAGTAGAGAAACAAGATCCACTGGAAAAGAAGCTTGCAGAGGAATTTGAAAATTCAAAGTGCACATAAGCACTTTTATTCTCTTATTCCTGCTTTGCAATGGCTTTTAATTGGTCCTGCAAACATTTGATATCCAGAAACATAAGAGTATCGTGCTCTTCCAGAAATGTACAAGTAGAATATCATACAGCTATCTGTGATCTTTGATGAATTAAGTATATTGCTTTTAATCATGGATATTTGACTCTTTTTAAACTATCATCCATTTACTGTATTCTGTTCTACTTAACAACTAGCAAAAAAACCTGCAGCTGTATGAATGGGAAGTGGAAAAGAAATTATTTTTCTTTCTTTTCCATTTGTTTGTAGGCTTTTGCAAACCAATTTAGTTTTCTTGTTTCAAGAAGGAGAATATCACCCTGTTTTCTATATCTCATCTTATAATTATATAGATCTTTATTATAGCCTTCCTTATCCTTTACTAATTAAATAAATAAATGAATAAGTTAGATCAGTGGTTCCCAAACTTTTTCAGTCCACTGCCCCCTTGGTACTACAAACTCATCCTCAGTGCCCCCCACCCAGGGGTGGGATCTACTTACCTTTACTACTGGTTTGCAGCGGGACTGCGCGCGCACGCTGTCACTTCACTTGCACATGCACATGCGCAGAAGCGTTTTGGTGATGTCGGGGTCAGTGGGTGGGGCCTCCTGCCGGTTTTACTACCGGTTCTATAGAACCGGTGAGAACCGGGGCAACCCACCACTGGCCCCACCCCCATCCCCTATAAATAGCATTGTTTGGAATAGCGGTTTGCACGACCCACTAAGGAAGATAGTAACAGTAAAATACAGAGAATACAGCCATTTTTGGCCTCCTGAAGCCTTGCCCCGCATGTCCCGTTTTTGTGAATTGATAAAATGATCCAATACCTAGCAATCTGCAACTTTGCCTACCTCTTATTAACCCTGAGTCCCAAATCATTTATAAACAAGTTATATAGCATCAGACATGATACCATAGGGATTCTGTCTTTATTTTTGTCTACCACAGAAATTATCCATTAGCTCCAAACTTCAATTTTTAGTTCTTTTCATTAGGTTTTGAGAATTCTCCTTCTCCTTTGCATCTTAAGAATGCTTCCCCTAATTTCTAGCCTCTCATCTCTCTTAGAATATTTTTCAGGATTTTTATTTTTGAGGCTTACATAGCAGTGAAACTTTTAGGTACAGTATATGTTTGATCCCAAAATGGATTAGATTTAGCCAGAGAGATCTGAGATCATGGGAATTATAGACTGACAATATGGCCCAAAGGTTGCCCACACCTGCTATAAAGACTTAATGAAATCTGAAATAAGAGTTTAAATAGGCAGTAGAGTGCTACGTATGCTTGATTGAATTTTTGCAATAAGGATAATCAAGGTAATCCTTAGACTGTATGATAAATAAATGAGGTAAATCAAGTAGTATTCACAAATGACTTCATGCCAACTATAATTTGGTATTAAAATTCTAAAAAAGCAAGTGCCCAAAGAAGATAAAAAATAGAAATATTCAAGTGCAAGAGAAATATAGCATTGTGAGCTTTTGAAAGAATATATTGAAAATATCTATCTGAATTTTATTAAATAATGGTTACCAAATACGGACAGTGATAAAAACTTCTGATGCACATCTGCAATTTATAAAATTAATATGACATGGAAAAATGCATTTGTATGCATCTTACAATATTCGTGATTCCTGCTGCGACTGTGAAATTGTGTGTGCATGGAAATAAATGATTTTACACAAATGATCCACTTTGTAGTGAGATGGATACTTGATGGTCTTTTGTGTACCTTACTTTACATGAATTGTTTATTTGCATGAATTGTTTATTTGAAGATACTTTTGCTTTTTCAAACATAAACTCTTAAGAAAGTGATACCATTAGAATTAAAAGGATATCTTTTTCCTTTGGTGACTTAAGTGCTCAAACGTCTGTATGTGTGATAGTCCTGCTTTATTGAAGCAATCTCTTTTTGAAATAGTCTTGAAATCTTACATGAGGTCACAGTAATTTAAACCATTTTAATTTTAATTTTTTTATTATTTTACTCAATGGTGGGTATGTCATATGGGAATACTGTGGAAAACTTAACATCTGCAAGTACTACTTAATTCACTCCTCATTTAGATACTTTAGCAGAAAGCTAAAATTCACCATTCCACTGAACCTAAATAAATCAAAAAGTCCAGCGCAACCGTCTTTGACCACAGTAATTCTTCAATGCAAAGAAATGCTACAGAATTGAATGGGAAGGTCAGAAAGGTCAGATCTCTTCAAGAGTTTGGGGACTATTCACCATAACAGAAATGCAGCTAGAATGTATACTGAACATCAAGAAATTTACCACTATGACAATGTCATTAACTGCAGAGTTAGGGGAACTTGAAAAGCTGCCCAAATAAAGTCAACAAATTTGGAGTTTACAAAAAAGGCAAAGTAAATAATAAGAAATGCCAACATAACTGATAGAAAGTTATGCATCTCTAACAAAAAATGCCAACAAAAAATTATGCATCTCTAAAGAAGAAACCATTAAAGAAATGATCAGATGAAGACAAATTAATTAATTTTGTACTACATGAAGTAATACAATGGCAAATGTAAATCAGTCTAGATTAGCAAAATTATGCACACAAGAGGAGATAAATTCCAGATTCACATATTTACTGAAGATAATTTAAAATGGTATGGGTCAAAGATGGCAGAAAAAGTGGGTCAAAGTGGAGAATAGTTCAATGAATGTATTAACCAAGAACAACTAGGTAGTTCTTAAAACTGAAGTGTTAGAGTATCTTTAGTGAGGTCATAGTTGGAATTTCTTGTTCGGTTCTGTTGATTTGGGGAGTTAAATTACTCTATAAACAATTTGATGATTTTCACTTGACAGAAGGATAAGGAGAGAAACAGTTAATATACAAATAGCAATAGCACTTAGACTTTACAGCACTCTCTAAGAGGTTTACAGAGTCAGCATGTTGCCCACAACAATCTGGGTCCTCATTTTACCGACCTCAGAAGGATGGAAGGCTGAGTCAACCTTGAACCAGTGAGAATTGAACTGCTGGCAGTCGGCAGAATTACCCTGAAATATTCTAACCACTGCACCACCATGCATCTAACTACTAAATTATTAATGAAACTAACTGAAGGAAGGTTCAAGTACACAAAAGAAAGTCTGTTACAGATAAGTTATGGGATTTATGATCATAGGATATAATGATGAACCCCAATGTGAGACAGCTTTGAAAGAGAGACTAAGGGAATTAAGAGAGGATAAATCTGACATTGATTCGGATTAATAGTCTTCACCTTTTTTTTCTAGTAATATTTATTCATCTATAGATTAGTGCTTTCATGTAATCAATGAGAAACATCAGATGCTTAGTTTGCCTTTCTGAATTTTATAATTTTAGCAAGTAGAATATTAAAAGAAGAAAAAGATTCTACTGTGTCCAAATTATATTACTTTTTCCAGGTAAAATAGAAACACAGTGTTTAAAAATTTAATAGAATGCAAATCCATTCTCAGAAGGTAGACAGTAGCAGATAAATTGTAATCCTGAATGGACCCTCCCAGCATGAGGTTTTATCTTTACTGTAATGTGTCTATTATATTGATGGTTAAGGTCTCATTTCTCTGAAGTACCACATGTTTTATCTATGCAGAAAAAAAACCTAGGAAAAAAGAAAAAAGCCCTTAGTAAAGCAATAGGCAAAGGCTACCAGACAAGTAACCATTTCGAGTCATGGTTTCACTTGTCTGGTTTTACTTGTCTTCAGCACATACAGTATTCTACTACCAGGATTACTAGGACAATTGTATTCTCCAAGCCAAAATAAGCAGGTGAAATCTTGAAGTAAGCTACAATCCTGGAGAAAAGGAAAGGATAATTAAAAGAAGCAAATGCTATGAATTTGTTAACATCTTCACATCGAACGAAAGAAAATATTCCCTTCCATAATAATACAGTGATTATATCATGATTTCAAAGGGATATCATGAATCTCAACACAATGGAGTACTTTATGGAAGATGCTGTTAAGTAATGTTCAATTACATCAGAAATTTTTTACTTGGAAATAATTTCCTTGTTCTTGAAATTGTAAAAGTATTAGTGGATTCAAGCACATCTTAATTAGCATTACTTGTCTTACTGAATTCTCTTTTATTCATTTTCTTTTACATTTTGTCTACTTGTAGAAAATTACATGTGTTACAGAGTTATTTTGCTTTTTATGACTATGCCTTTGCATTTTGAAAGCTCTAAAGAGGAACATCATTCCTTAATCTACCTCATGTGTATATCAAATTTGTTTGCAAACTGAATGCATATTTGTAATTATTATTTTACAGTCACTGAGGCAGGTATTAAATTATGGGTTCAGAGGAAAAAAGGAATAGAAAATCAGCATTATATGGAAATGATCTGCGCTAGGAAAACAATATATATTTGGCATGACTTTTTACTTACAGTGCTATGTCACATGGATTCCTTTCCTATAGTTTTCTTTAATTAATTTGCTCTAGTTTTGGTAAATGCCAGGATTAGGAATTTATGCATATAGATTGGGGCCAGTCTTCTGGTTTACCTATCTGAAAATTGGATTTAAAAAAAAACTTCAGAGGCTCTTAGTCTGCACAGTGAGTTTAATTATAAGGTAAATATGAAGGTACAATTTTTGAAAGTCAAATCAAAACATTAAACATAACTGTCAGATGAGAAAACTCTAGTAGTACAGATGCTAAAAAGTGTTTTTAATGTGGAATAGAAACAAGCAGACCTCCTCAGCAGTTCCCTGGGGAAAAGTAAACCTGGCTAGATGTTAACATTGTAATATTTTCTTTTATAGTTTGGCATTGGAATGAGAGCATTTTGTTTCATAATAAGAAGCCTTTTGGTACAAATGCATACAGGAGAGATCGTTTCATTTGTTTGTTTGGTTTACGAATTTAAAGACAGCCTTCAATAAATAATTTCAGGGCAGCTCACAGGAAGACAAACAGAATAGTATAGTCAGTAAAACACAAGGATAAAACAACTTGGATCTTAACATATCATCAGATGTGAAAATCCTGCAGAAATAAAATGGTTTTTGCTGGTGGTGAAATGATATTAGACTGTGGTAGGCGAGGATCCTTCTGGAGAGGAGTTCATAAGTGGGTGCTATAGCTAATAAAAATCTTTCCCTGGCCACTGCTGTTTACCTCTGAGAGGAAGAAGCTGGAAATAGCCCAAAGTTATATTCCATCAAATGCCATAATCAAGAGGTTTGCATCTTCTCTTGCAAAAATGAGATCAGAAAGCGTTTTTGGTTTTTAACAAGAGAAAGGAAAAGGAATTTTATTATTGTTGAATTGTATTATAAAAATGAGTTCACCTATGTATATTCCAGTGTCACATGTATTTTAACATACTTTATGAGGGTTCCTCGTTGAGAAATGGTACAGACTATTTTTATCTTCCCTGTGTTCCCTCATGGAAGCTTTCCTACCTTACCAGTTATTACTAGGCTTAGTATTATCCTATGCATCCAATAGCGTATATTTCTACCCCTGTATGTATATTTTATTTCTAAACAGTATCTTTTTTTTCTATGTTGCTTGAGGTTATGCTGATGCCTTTAGCCACTTTCAAATTGACTTCTGTTGCTACCTTTTTAAACTTCTGCTGAAGCATTGGCTTGGCAGTTTCTCAGTCTGTGAAGGGAAAAGTGCTTTACCAGTTGTTGGCAGGCTGTACCTTCTCAACAATGCTGCTGGAGTGTTAAAACTGTTGGCTCTGCTTCTCCTTTCAGCTTGTCTGTGGCTGGATTGGTGAAGTCCAAGCATATTACTCCTGACCATCAGTTGCCTGTTGAGCTGCCAGCTACAAATACCCACATGACAATATCTTCCACCAAGCACCCATACCCTGGTGTGCTCAGCATTTTCCTTTTATACTTTGAAAATAGGTGTGGTACAATACTTTTCAGGATACCTTAAAGTCTCAGGGAACAGAGCAAAAGATGGAAGACTTACACTGGCCACCACAAGGCTTTCCTTCCACATGTCTATTCCAGAATTAGTTCAAATCCATGTTGAGAAATAGATGTAAACTGGAAAGCATATTAAGCGTTTGGAATATATTTTTGCTATATAACTTTGTTTCACCCATCTGTTAACTGTGTTATTGTGTGTGTACATATGTGCATATCGGGGTGGGTTCTACTTACCTTTACTACCGGTTCGCAACAGGGCCGCTCCACCCACCATCATGGTCGGGGGCGGAGCCTCCCACCAGTTTTACTACCAGTTCTATAGAACCAGTGCGAACCGGGGGCAACCCACAACTGGTGCGTGCGTGTGTGTGTGTATTTTGCAGGTGCTTAGATACAGTACTGTTCTTTATCATACAGATTATCTATGCAACATTTTCCAACAAAATGAATACCCACACAACTTTATCAAAAAGTGCCTGTCCACTCAATCCAATAAAGCACAACCAGCACAAACTGTGAAAAGGATAACACTGCTATACCTCAAAAACATCTCAGACTAACCAACAGACTATTACAACCACATGGCATCACCGTGGCATACAAAACCCAAAAGACCTAGAAACCCCAGAAGAAAAAAATAGGAGTCATCTACAATAGGAGTGTTGTGGCCCGCCAGGGCCTGCACGGATTGTTGCTGATCCCGAGGAGGCTGGTGTGGTGCTGCACCAGCAGCCTGTGCAGCCGGCGCTTGAGTTGGACAGCGAGGAGGCTGAAGAAGATGTGGTGCCAGAGGCAGGGATTCAGTCAGGGCCTTCAGAACCTCCAGAGGCTCCTTTAAGTGAAGAGGATGAAGAGGAGGAGCCTCTTCTCAATGCACGGGCACACAGAGCTGCCAAAAGGCAGGAGTGGTTCCTCAGGAGGAGGTCTCCTCGAGAGTAAGGCTTGGAGCTAATTGGCCACGCCCTTAGCCTATTTAAGAAAGAATGCAGCTTGTAACAAGCTGCAGGAAACAACTTTAGTTCACTAATCATCGCGTTGGGATGTCTCTGCAACCTTGCTTCTGGGCTTTCTGCCAACTCCAGTAAGACTCTATCTTATCTGTGAAATTCTGGCAGGCTGTTAAGAACGCTTATTAACAGCTGGCATTTGCTAAAACTGTGTTATTTGAGTAAACTAAGTTTAGTTCAGAGTTTGTGTGTGCTGTGTTCTTTGGGATCCATAGCTGGGGCAGAACAAGGAGTCTCCAACTCCCTCGTCCATGGACGGTACCAGTCTGCAGCCCATTGGGAACTGGCCCACAGAAGCATCAAGGAAGCATGCAAGCACATGAAGCTCCATTTGCACAAATGGTGGGGGCGCATGTGAAACCATCTCCTCTCCCCTTCCACCACTGTCACCACTGCCAGTCTGCAGAACCGGAAAGATTGGGAACCACTGATCTACAACATACACTGTAAGGACTGTAGTACTCACTATATAGGACAAATAGGCAAAAGATTAGCAGGGGAAGTGTGAATATCCTAAACCAAGCCAGCGGCAAAAACATTAGAGAATTTCTGGAAGCCTGCCATTCAGACAAATAGTCCATCAACAGGAACATAAAGATAAACAACATCTACAATTTTGCACAATAATGCATTTTTCACATAAGCATTAGCATGTAGCCTGCTCAAGATATGGTTCTACACAACTTTCATCAAATAAATACATTTTGTGTTTTTATGATAATAATATAGTATCTGTGATAAATCCTGTAAATTATATAGTCATCTATACTATGAAGCAATCTTGGCGTTACATACCAAAAAAGATATGCTCAGTTAATTAATTTTATACCAAGTGCAAGCCTGTAGTACAAAATCCTAAGAAAAATGTTGTTGCAAGCCAGATATCAGATTATATACTCAAGTATAAGCCGACCCGAATATAAGTCGAGGCATCTAATTTTACCACAAAAAACTGGGAAAACTTATTGACTCGAGTATAAGCCTAGAGTGGAAAATGCAGCAGCTATTGGTAAATTTCAAAATAAAAATAGATACCAGTAAAATTACATTAATTGAGGCATCAGTAGGTTAAATGTCTTTGATTTCAAAGAAAAACAGTAAACTAGCTCTGTAAGTGGAAAAGAGGATCAACAAAAACAATATGGTATCAACAATAACTTTAAAAGTACTGTATATGAGTTGGGTAGCTATATAAATTTGTTTAATAAATACAATGGGAAAGGTCTTTGGGGATTCCAGAATTTACATGGCACTAATTGGATTAGTGGACCCTCCCCATGCCCCATTTTACCTTTAGCAAGCTTCCCTGTAGCCAAAATGGTTGCAGGAAAAAAGGCATTTTTTCCTCACTCGAGTATAAGCCAAGGGGGGCTTTTTTCAGCATTTAAAAATGTGCTGAAAAACTCGGCTTATACTCGAGTATATACGGTATATTAAATACAGTATGGTTATTATAGGATAGCTACCCTGTTTCCCTGAAAATAAGCCCTCCCTGAAAATATTTAACCGCATGAGCAGCCGGTCCCCACCATTTTCTCTGTTAGGTAAGGGAGATGGAGCTGGAAATCAGGTAAGACGGCAAGAGGAACCCCATCTTGGTCCACACGCCCCAAAATAATAAGACATCCCCAAAAATAAATCCAAGCACTTATTTCGGGGTTCAAAAAAAATATAAGACAGGGTCTTATTTTCGGGGAAAGACGGTAGAAAAAATAGTCACTATGAAGATTACTTGGCATAAATACAGTAATGATATTATATAAAAGATTGCTTGATGTAAAATAATTACTAATTTGTGTACCGGTTCATAATCGCACACACTCCTCCACCCAAGATGGCTGTGCGGAGGCAGGGAAGTGGGAAATTTTGCTCTTGTTCATCTGCCTCGGTGTGATGATCTCCTGTTGTCATTCAGTTCCCTAATATTTAATATTTATATATCTTTTTTTAATCTTTTCACACCTTTTGTCCTTATTAGTTGTATGCATAGAAAGATGTCACCGTCATTGATTTTTCAGAGTAGCTACTTACGATGATAATGATAAATTCTTTGCCATCTTGATTTATACAGGTTTCTTTTTTACTTGCCCCAACCACTTGTGGTATTTTACTCATTGTACATAGGTTTCCATTTGCCACAAGGTGGTAATGCAAGTTTTCTTGCTCCTGATGGATTCCCTCGTTTATATTTATTTTACAGGTACTCCTCAATTTACATCTATTCATTAATGATCATTCAAAGCAGCATTGTCTATACACATTATCTGCTAACACTTTTAGACACCTGTTTAGTATTATCATCTATTCATTATTGTTTATTATTGTTTAGTACAATGGACCATCATTCCTTTTTACTGATATGCTCTACCAATGGCTTCAATGTGAAACATCCAACTGAGAGTTTAAAACAATCTATTTTTAATAGGAAACAGCTGTTCCAAGTTGAACATGTGGTGTTTTCAGTTTGGGGAAGAGGTTTGAGACCTACTGGAAATGTACTCTACCAGGCCAAATGTAGCTGCATTGGTTAATTTTAAAATCTGTGTTGCTGTGTAATAAATCTTGTATTAACACATGAATTCTGTAATTGCATTAGAGTTTATTATAATGGACGCACTCCCACGTTTAGATTCATGAAGTATGGTTGTATTTACTTTTAATTTTGTATCAGTATATTTTGTTTTGAAGGACAAATAACAGCTCCAAATAATATGTATCTAATCAAGACAATGACATAGGGCAAGGACGGAAGTATCAAATATGGAGGACTAGAAATAATACGTAACAAAATAGGCATATTCTTCCAGTCGCCATTTCTCTCTCTCTCTCTCTCTCTCTCTCTCTCTCTCTCTCTCTCTCTCTCTCTCTCTCTCTCTCTCTCTCCCCCTCTCTCTCCCTCCCTCCCTCCCTCCCTCCCTCTCTCTCTC
>WNWU01000003.1:2395302-2436106 GCA_012654045.1 Ptyas mucosa
CACACACACACACACACACACAGGGGATGAGCAAGTTCTATGCCCATCCCCTTTCTCCAGTTTGGATAGTTTATAGTTTTTCATTTGGAACTGTGCTTTCTTTTGATATTGGCCACCTAACTAAAAAAAAAAAGTGAGCTGAACATGAAAATTCTGTTTATTTATATGTATTTCAAAGAGAGGAAAGTGCTTTAAAAATCTTTTGATCTAAGTTGATGCTAATGCCAGTTTAACTTTATTGGAAGAATTTCCTCCCTATGGTTCATTCTTGGCTCAGGTCAAAACACCATAAGCCATTAATTCAAATAGATTGATTGGATGGATGGATAGATAGATAGATAGATAGATAGATAGATAGATGGATGGATGGATAAACAGATGGACAGACAGATATCTCACAAGGTAAAGGCAAGAACATTGAGCCAGCCCTGTACAAACACTTTTTTATAAAAAGGTAAAGGTTTCCCAGTCCACTCCTGTCCAACTCTAGGGTGTGGTACTCATCTCCGTTTCTTGGCCATTTTTGATTTCTTAATGGTCAGATATAAGCAACTAATTTGTGCATACCTAATTCTAGAAGTCTCAAATTTAACTTTCACATAAGGTACAACCTGATTTCTCACTTCCTAATGGGCACACCTTATTTCTGTTTACAGAAGCATAAAGGTATCTGTCTACATGGCACCCATCCATCCATTATCTGTCTGCACGATTCTCTCAATTCTCTACAGTGATGAAATACTAACTTCTCTTCTACTTGGTTACTCTTCTCTGGACACACTCTAGTTTATCAACAGCCTTCCTAAAATGCAGCATCCAAAATATTTTTTGTACATTCAGAATTAACACCTTTTCAAAAAGGTAGCCTTTGCTCTTAATAAGAAAGTGTTTACCTTTGTTTTCAGATGACTGTATTCTCCCCCATCCCTTGTGCGCACTCTTTTTCTATCCTATCTTTCCAGCTCAAGGTCTTTTGTTGCCTAAAAATAAAATGACTGGAAACGTTTCAAAATGTCATAGGACTCCTGAAAAATAATTATCTATAAATGTTTACTTTAAAAACAGAATATATTATTTTTTCTTGTACAAAGACATATCATAAAATGTTTTTCACTTGCGCTTCCCTCTTTTTTCCCACTTAACTGATTTGATGATGCGAGCGTCAGTCTTTTCAAAAGTAGTTACCAGTTGGCCACTTTCCACATTCTCGTTCATGACCAGTGATTCTTTTTCAGTCATAGCATTCTTCCTGCCAGCTTGCATGTACGTCCACCCATGTATGTTACCCACACAAGTCTAGCACTCCAATGTGCTGTTCAGTTGTCTAAGAAACACCATGATTCACTTTCAAAAACTCTTCATAGAAGTTCTACTGAATCTTTCTCCTTTCTATCACCTTCTGCCTTTTGCTAATATTTTGATAATTTAAAATCGCTTAGAATCTTATCCTTTAATCCTATCGTTTCTCATCATTCATTCTGCCAGTTGTATTCTGTTTGGGAACAAATTGAAGTTCCCAAGTGAAAAAGAACTATTTATCTAGATATATGTCCTACGTTAAAGAAGACAATCCTCTATTTGAGTCCATGATGTGGTCAGTAAATTATCCATCAAAATCCCGATGAAAAGTAAAGAACATTATGAAGAGATAGCAGAGCTCTTGAACTGGCCTAAGAATTAGGACATAAATATAGACCGAATTGGTGCATAGATCACTGAAAGGTTTTTCCTAGTATAGTAAATGTACTCTATTTACATTTTAAATTAGAATTTAGTAATCCTTTCGAGGATTAGACAAAATTGTGGGATAACATGCAATGCTTTGGGCTTTCAATTTTCCACTTTTTAAAAATGAAAAATTACAACTGCATTGTTCTCATTCCTGAAGAATTTATGTAATTACACATAAGAACATTAAAATTGAAATCGTCCTCATCTGATATTTCTGACAATTCAGCATTTTTGCTTGATGACCTTTGAATATTTCAGCCATTTTTAATATTTTTGGTGATTTTTTAAAAAATGAATTTCCTCTAGGGATGTTACAGATGCTTAAGTGTCCAGAGCAACTATTGCATGTACAGGTGAAACATGAAAAATTAGAATATTGTGCAAAAGTTCATTTATTTCAGTAATGCAACTTAAAAGGTGAAACTAATATATGAGATAGACTCATTACATGCAAAGCGAGATAGATCCAGCCTTGATTTGTCATACTTTTGATGATTATGGCTTACAGTTCATGAAAACCCCAAATTCACAATCTCAGAAAATTAGAATATTGTGAAAAGGTTCAATATTCTAGGCTCAAAGTGTCCCACTCTAATCAGCTAATTAAGCCATAACACCTGCAAAGGGTTCCTGAGCCTTTAAATGGTCTCTCAGTCTGGTTCAGTAGGAATCACAATCATGGGAAAGACTGCTGACCTGACAGTTGTGCAGAAAACCATCATCAACATCCTCCATAAGGAGGGAAAGCCTCAAAAGGTAATTGCAAAAGAAGTTGGATGTTCCCAAAGTGCTGTATCAAAGCACATTAATAGAAAGTTATGTGGAAGGGAAAAGTGTGGAAGAAAAAGGTGCACAAGCAGCAGGGATGACTGCAGCCTGGAGAGGATTGTCAGGAAAAGGCCATTCAAAAGTGTTGGGGACTTTCACAAGGAGTGGACTGAGGCTGGAGTCAGAGCATCAAGAGCCACCACACACAGACAGATCCTGGACATGGGCTTCAAATGTCGTATTCCTCTTGTCAAGCCGCTCCTGAACAACAAACATCGTCAGAAGCGTCTTACCTGGGCTAAAGACAAAAAGAACTGGTCTGTTGCTCAGTGGTCCAAAGTCCTCTTTTCTGATGAGAGCAACTTTTGCATCTCATTTGGAAACCAAGGACCCAGAGTCTGGAGGAAGAATGGAAAGGTACACACTGCAAGATGCTTGAAATCCAGTGTGAAGTTTCCACAGTCTGTGTTGATTTGGGGAGCCATGTCATCTACTGGTGTTGGTCCACTGTGCTCCATTAAGTCCAGGGTCAACACAGTCATCTACCAGGAGATTTTGGAGGACTTCGTGCTTCCTTCCGCAGACGAGCTTTATGGGGATGCTGACTTCATTTTCCAGCAGGACTTGGCACCTGCCCACACTGCCAAAAGTACCAAAACCTGGTTCAATGACCATGGGATTACTGTGCTTGATTGGCCAGCAAACTCACCTGACCTGAACCCCATAGAGAACCTATGGGGCATTGCCAAGAGAAAGATGAGAGACATGAGACCGAACAATGCAGAAGAGCTGAAGGCCGCTATTGAAGCATCCTGGTCTTCCATAACACCTTAGCAGTGCCACAGGCTGATAGCATCCATGCCACACCGCATTGAGGCAGTAATTGCTGCAAAAGGGGCCCAAACCAAGTACTGAGTACAAATGCATGCTTATACTTTTCAGAGGTCCGATATTGTTCTATGTACAATCCTTGTTTTATTGATTTCATGTAATATTCTAATTTTCTGAGATTGTCAATTTGGGGTTTTCATGAGCTGTAAGCCATAATCATCAAAATTATGACAAATCAAGGGTGGAACTATCTTGCTTTGCATGTAATGAGTCTATCTCCTATATTAGTTTCACCTTTTAAGCTGCATTACTGAAATAAATGAACTTTTGCACGATATTCTAATTTTTCAAGTTTCACCTGTATCTGATTCATAGCAGCTATTTTGACACCTATAAATTAATGCATACATTATGTATATTTATGTCCTCTTTTAAACATCCTCCTTTTGGGGACAGAAAACGTATTAGTGGTTGTGTTATTCATGAATGTAGGCTGTTTGGGATATGTTATTCCTAAATTGGGTGAAATCCATCAGATTCTGACCGGTTCTGGAGAACTGGTAGTGGAAATTTTGAGTAGTTCGGAGAACCGGCAAATAACCACCTCTAGCTGGCCCCAGAGTGGGGAGGGAATGGGGATTTTGCAGTATCCTTCCCCTGGAGTGGGGAGGGAATGGAGATTTTGCAGTATCCTTCCCCTGCCATGCCCACCAAGCCATGTCCACCAAGCCACACTACACCCACCAAGCCATACCCACAGAACTGGTAATTTTAAAAAAATGATTTCACCACTGTCCTAAATAGAGTGTAAAATAATGGTGTTCTGGTGTAAAGGCTCCTTGCTTGATCGGTGAGCCTTTGTGCAAGCAAATATATGTGCACAGTCAGGTGTGACATTGCAATATCATAATTCATACCCAACATACAATCTTACACAGTATTGCTGCATATATAAATGTTGAAATAGCTATGCTAGAAACAAGATGCAATATGATAGGTTGTGAAGCCATTACGATATATGCATGGACAAAAGCACCAAGTGTGGCTAAGATGGGGATTCAAGACTTCTCTAGTCATTTCGTTCACTTACGGGGATTAGGTAATTTATTTTCAAATTATGTATTGTAATTGTGAGGCAGTTTGGATTTGTCCCCCTTTCTAGCCACATTGCAATAAACTAAATATATCTGCATATCTGCATATATTTAATTACGACAAGAAGTCAAAACAGTGGCCTGCTCACTGTTTCATTTGCTTCCAAGCTTCTACTGTAACTTGCAGTAATTCCCTGCAGTTTGGCATGCAGAGAACATCACATATATCTATTACATCATGTCATATATTTTATGTTTCTGCACATTAAGGAGAGAGGAAGGAGAATTCATCACGAGGTTGACATTACTAGTCAAGTTCCTTATCACTTCTAAATCCTTCTTAAGTGTTTCCTGATTTATCTCTTTTGCCAACAACACTGCATCTTGTTTATTTTCGTGGCAAGTTTTGATAATAGGAAAAAGAGACCATTGCATTGTTTGCAGAAGATAATATTTTGAAGGTTAGCCCACAGCACACTTAAGTGGCCCAGATCAATGTGGAAACTTTGTTTTCCAGAATATTAATAAAATGATTAATGACATTTAATGGGAATTTTTCTGTATGCTGTCACATATACCTGCTTCCACGAAGGAAAGGAAATTTATTTTAAATTCTTTTATACAGCCTCTTATTCATTCATTAATGGAATACATTTTTAATCTGACAGTAGTCTTATTTTAATAATACACTAGCACTAGTATACTTTAGTGTTAACATGTAATAGACCATAGGGATGGGGGAGAGGCTTTCAGATAATTATTTATAATTTTTTTGGTTTGAGTCATTAGTAATAGAAGTATTACATTCAAGATTTATTTTAATTTCTCCTATGTTTCAATGTAAAACCCAGTGTCATTATTTTAAAAGGAATTCCTAATAAAATGTTAATCCTAATTAACCCCATTGCTATTATTTTTGCTTTTGGCAAAATTAAATCCACTTTAATTCCATCAGGTACCAAAATTTGCAGACTCATCTGTAACTGGGTATGCCTAGTAATTGTTTGCACAGAGGTACTTTCCCTTGCACGATTGATTTATGACTCTCTGGCTTGATTTATGTATAGAATCTCAGGACAGCTTATATGGGGATCTTTCCTTCTTTTTTTTAATATTGATAGAAGAGAATGTGTGTAGCTCAGGGTTGAACTGTGGGGTCCTTGGTGCTCTCTGAACTGGATTGTTTTCTTGCAGATGTTTCATTACCGAACTAGGTAACATCAGTGCACTTTTAAAAATATTTTTTAATATTTCATTTTACCTCCTTAACAATAACTCTGTGAGAAGTGACTTGTAGAATGTCACCCATTGACATTCTACAATGGAGCTGGATTTGAATGTGCTCTACCCAGTCCCAGTTCAGTCCTTTAAACACTAGGTCATGCATAGGACTCGCTATTACATTCTTCACCATATACACTGAGCTCTCACAGGATCTCAACATTATACTATTCGTATATTTATTTATTTAAAATAATTTATATCTTGCTTTTCGTTACAAAGAATACATAATCACTCCTAAGTGTACCCTTACATAGGTATGTGTATGTAAGGCCCTGTTAAGGGACACGGTGGCTAAAATGCTGAGCTTGTCGATTGAAAGCTCAGCAGTTCAGCGATTCGAATCCCTAGTGCCGCGTAACAGGGTGAGCTCCCGTTACTTGTCCCAGCTTCTGCCAATTTAGCAGTTCGAAAGCACGTAAAACATGCAAGTAGAAAAGTAGGGACCACCTTTGGTGGGAATGTTCCATGCCCCTTTGGCATTTAGTCATGCCGGCCATATGACCACGGAGACTCTTCGGATAGCGCTAGCTCTTCGGCTTTGAAACGGAGATGAGCATCACCCCCTAGAGTCAGGAATGGCTGACTCTAGGGGGGAGGAGAACCTTTACCTTTACCTTTAAGGCACTGTTAAACATACTGATGTTTCCTTGGAATTGCACCATCTAGTTGACTATTTTCTGAATCTTTTGAAATGAAACATACATAACATGATAAACTTGGTTAATCTAAAGATATTATAAGGCAATTACTTCTTTATGCTTCAACAGATTAAAATGGATAGGCATGTATTTCAGGCATTTTTAAAAAGTAGATGGGGGTGTCCCTGAAAAAAAATGGAGAGAAAGACCAGATCCCACAAGTCTGAAAATAATCTGGACATAATTTCAGCTGTTGACAGAACACACATTCCACTTATCTCCAAACTTGTCCAGTTATATATTCTATTTTATATAAAATAGTAGCAGAATTTTCTATGCCAATACCAAATACTATTATTTTGGAGCTAAATTTGAAGTTCTAAGGCAGGGGTGTCAAACTTGTGGTGCCACATTGTCATCACATGATGTATCATGACTTTTTCCCCCTTCGTTAAAATGGGGTGGGTGTGGCCAGTGCATGACGCATCTGGTCTGTGGGCCGCGAGTTTGACACCCCTGTTCTAAGGTGATTTCCTTTACTCTTTCTTTTCAACTTGTCCCAGCTAACCATAAGATGATGGATGTGGTAAAGGGAAGAAATGTCCTGGGTATTTACGAGACCGCCTTCTGCCACCGATAGCCTCCCACCAACCAGTACGCTCCCACAGAGAGGGGCTCCTCAGGGTGCCGTCGGTCAAACAATGCCGACTGGCGGCCCCCAGGGGGAGAGCCTTCTCTGTGGGGGCACCTATCCTCTGGAATGAGCTGCCCCCGGAGTTACGGCAGATCCCGGATCTACGCACCTTTCGCCGTGCCCTAAAGACGTTTTTATTCCAGCAAGCTGGCTGGCCTAACTCTTTTAAACTCTTTTAAATTGTTTTAATTCTTAAACTGTTTAATTATGGGTTTTAATACAGGGGTGCTTTTAATTGTGGGCCAAATTAATTTAATCGGATTTTAATACTGTTTTTACATTTTGTATTTCTTGCGTTTTATCTGTTGGCTGTTCACCACCCCAAGTCCTTCAGGAGAAGGGCGGTATATAAATATAAACAATAAAATAAAAATAATAAATAAAATATCAAAATTAATTAGAAATATATGAATATGATGTGATTTTATTTCATTTCTCCCTTTGTGTTGATTAAAGACTGTTACTGTATGTCTGTGAATTCCTGCTTTTTCAAGAAATATTTCAGATGAAAAGCCTCAGTGACCAAGGCCAGCAGATGGCTGCATTGTTGTACAAGACTTGCAGAGAATGGATCTACCAAGTTAAACATATTTTCTCTAGAATATAGGGAACTGAAAATTTTAGCAAAGTGGCATGTTTGGCATAGGTAATCACCTGCTTTTGTCTGCAATTCCATCTGAGGGTAGCATTAAGATTATGATAACACTTTTTAAGAAAATTGGAAGTCTTACTGCATATTTCTTCAAACATTTCTTTATTTATTTATTTTTTTAGATTTTTGAAACATAGTGCGGAAGAAGTATAATGTAATTAATATAGGACATTTTACTGATTATTCAACATTCTGGGATTTTGAACAGACCTAAATGTTCAGAAACATCAAGCAATTATTTATGGATTTTTTGAAAAGCAGGCAGCATAAAAATTTAAAACAGCACCCAAAAACCTCAACCAGGTCAAAGAATAACAAATTTAAGCTTTAGGACAATTTCCAATTAAAACCCTTTGCCCAGATGGTTAAAATTAAACAGGTTAGTAAGAAAGTTCTAACTTCAGGATTTTAACCTTGCAGTGGATGATCAAAAGGGAAAAAGATAAGACATTCAAGAAAAATTGATTCCCCTATGCTCCTATAAAGTCTTTCTAGAAGAGGAATTTTGCTGTTTTTCAATCAAATGCATATTTTAGATTGACAGGAGACAGGATAGCAATAGCAATAACACTTAGACTTATATACCACTTCACAGTGCTTTACTCTCTAAGCGGTTTACAGAGTCAGCCTATTGCCCCCAATAATTTGGGTCCTCATTTTACCCACCTCAGAAGGATGGAAGGCTGACTCAACCTTGAGTCTGATGAGATTTGAACTGCCAAATTGCAGGCAGTCAGCAGAAGTACCCTGCACTCTAACCACTGCACCACCGCAGCTCTGCATAATACATAAAAGTTTTGTAGCATTTTGGCACTATATCTTTAGAATTGTCTATGCTGAGTAATATCTTATGTCTATTTTCTCAGAACACATAAGATACAGGAATGTCTTTTTTCTTTAAATCACTCTAGAATCGTGATGGCAAACCTATGGCACACATGCCACAGGTGGCACGCAGAGCCATATCAATGGGCACCCAAGCGTTGCCCTAGCTCAGCTGTGCACACACCAGCCAGCTGATTTTCAGGGCTTCCAGGCCCACAGGAAGTCAGGAAACAGGCTATTTCCGGCCACCGGGGGGTGGGGTGAAGGCCGTTTTCACCCTCCCCAGGCTCCAAGAAAGCCTCTGGAGCCTGGGGAGGGCAAAAAATGGGCCATCTGGTCCCACAGTGCCATCATGTGTCAAAAATGGGGGTCATGTGGGGGGTGCACATGCACATGTGTGGGAGGAGCATTGAATTATGGGTTTGGGCACGTGTGCACGTAATCCCCCCCATGCTCCCATGCTTTTGGCACTCTACGGTAAAAAGGTTAGCCATCACTGCTCTAGAAGATGCATGTTTTGAGCTCACTTTCATTTTTTGCTAGATCAGGTCCTTGAACAGTTACCTCCAGGAAGGGTGCAAGTAACACCCATTCATAGGTGTGAATGACTTCAATGATCTCATTTCGTGTTAATCCAGGGCCATTTGTTAGAACGTTGGAGGTGGATCCCTGGGGCTCAAATTGAAGGTCATATATCCATATTTACAGGGCCTATTTATGAGCGCTTCCATGTATTTTCTGTACAATTATGTATATCGGGCATCAGTTAAATTCACAGGTTCAGTGCTAGAACACAAGCCCCTTGTTCCCACACAGATGCCCATGCTTTCTATGTATTACTGCATATTATTTCACCCTGTTTCTTTCCTCTAAAACTGCTGAATATTAATAAGAATAAATTACATCATTGTAGCGATGCGCTGTCTGTTGGCATTTTGTTTTACATGATATTTTCATTGATTGTGGAGCATTACATGAACCTTGGTCATTTTGTCACATTTGAGCTACAGCCAAGAGCTGTCATTGTCAGTTTTAAAATGAACTTTGTCCCGAGACAAGACAAGATAACTTTATTACAGTCCTTGTAATCTGACTCAAAAACAGAAAAGGAAAAAAAAGTTTGAGACAGCAACCAAAAACCACAGTAAAACCAATAATGATAAAACAGGTGTGCCAAGGTATAATATATTTATATTTTGTGAATAGCAAAAAAACAAAACTTAGTCACATAAAGAAAAATAAGATCACATTGGTTAGATAATGGTAATGTAAATAAATGATAGATAATATAAATAAAAGGTTGTGAGTGGCCTGAAAATCTTGAGTAGATGTGGTATTATTAATTGCAATTCTGCATCTTTCTAATAGGAGCAATATAAAAGAATACATGTTAGTGTTTCAGGGACTCCTCACCATGGGGGCAAAGTCATAATCCACAGATAATTTTCATTATCTGTACCACCACCTAGATTTTAATTTCCCCTGTTTTCTCTTTTTACTATTCCTGTCCCATTCTCCACAACCAAACATAATCAAAACTGAGTATAGTCCTCTCACAGGAAAATATCTACACAACTACTGAAGTGGATTGTAATCCACAAAAGTTTATTAATTGATTAGTTTTTATGGTATCACTGAAATATTTTGGCAGCAAAAGGCATCATTAATTCTTCTTTATTAGTGCTGGCTGATCTTGTGACTAATTAGGGAAATGTACTGAACCCCTGATCATATTTGTAGGATTTTTAATCTTTGGGTTGTTGCAAAATTACACAGGAAGTCCAGCCACCATGGCTAATATAGTGAAGAAACCCTGACAATGTCCTTCTCAACTTCAGCTTTAGGTGTGGAGTCTCCCACAATCTAACATATCTCCATCTACCTGTAGTCCTCAGATTACGGCCTAATTTGCACCAGCATTTCTGTGAAGAAGTCAGTAAGCGAAATCTCACGTGACCGTGCCACTTAGCAGTCACAACAGTCCCAGTTGTGGTAATTAAGTGAGGACTGTTCAGTCATAAGGCAAGAACCTCACAGCTCAGCATTGCACAAACTGCCTCCATTTCAACTCCTCCACCCACCTATCTCTACCCCATCTCTGGCCTTTTGACCACCCTGTACTGTATGGCCAATATGAAGAAGCCACTGTATTCTGCTGCCACATCCTCAATAACCTAGAAATCCTTTTAACAGAAGGAGTGGAAAAGATTCAACCCATAGGGCTACCCTTGAAGTGACCAACAGGCACAAGTCGGGAAAAGAGCCATTTCTTGGCCACTGTCTCCCCCACTCCCTCAGCCAGCAAGGTTAAGGAAGGGCCAAACATTAGGCTGGATGCGTAAATAGTACCAGTTCCTGGGACTTAAACAACTTCCTGTGATTGCAGGAATATTGCAATAGTCATAAATGTGAGCTAGTCACCAAGCATCGAAATGTTGATCACTTGACTATGGGGATTATGTGGTGGCCGTTAGAGGACTGATCGTACATCTGTTTTTTTGGTGACCCTGTAATTTTGAACAGTTGTTGAATGAATGGATGTAACCTGACAACTACCTGTATGGTGAAGAGAATATAGTATTCTAGGGTGTCGTTCTGTGAACTTAATAGAATAGAATTATTTATTGGCCAAGTATGATTAGACACACAAGGAATTTGTCTCCGGTGTATAAGCTCTCAATGTACAAACAACAATAGTGATAGATCATTATCATAGTCATTGTAAAAATACATTCATCATAAAACATTAGATACAACACTTAGTGATAGACATGAATACTAAATAAGCAATCAACATAAATCATACAAGGAAACTAAGTAAACAATATAAATTGTAAGATACAAGCAACAAAGTTACAGTCATAAGAAGATAAGGAGATAGGTAATAGGGAAGATGAAAATAATGATGGCCTTAGTACAGAGTCCTGTTGGACTAGAACATCACCAAGATCCCTTCCAACTCTGATGATGTTCTATGTTCTAAGATGAATGGAGAGGTACTGTGTTGAATGCATAAAACTGGCTCCCCTTTTCCACGTCCAGCTGATTAGATGTAAAAGGAGGAAATTTTATTCTTCCCACTTCAGGCAATTATAATTTTTCAAAGAAAGGCCAGCTAAGTAGGACAATCGCTATAATATTCTGAACGCTTCTTCCTGCATTGCTATTCTTTGCTTTCCTGCCAAATTACATAGATTAAAAATAAATCTATGGTCTTGCCTATTTTTATTTGTCCATTGTTGATTTTGTTTAGAAGCGGGGTGTTCCCCGTGGCCTCTGAATCCATCAATATCCCTCTGTTCTTTTTTCTTGCCTGCCTTATGCAGCATTGCGTTGTATTTAGTGTTTCATTTCAGAAAGCTGTTGCTGAGAATGCTGTGATCTGAAGTTCAATTAAAGACTAATGAAAGGAGCATGAGGTATGTAATTGCATACCAGATGAGTTGTAGGAAGGTACAGATTGGATAAAAAATATATTTTCCTTACTTCCTGCTAATCATTGCTTCTGTTGATCTAGCAGAATCACAGCCCAAGTTCTTAAAATTTCAGACACCAGCAGCATTACTATTATGTTCTCTATAACAGCAGCTTTGAAATATTTGTAACTTCCAGGCCTACCTATGAGCCCTTTAGTACAGGGGTCTCCAGCCCTCGAGACATGGTCCACTACTGGGTCACTGAAGCAGCGGGCAAGCATGCAAAATTTCATTTGCGCATGCACAGGATGTAGGTTGCACACACTTAACCATTCCCCTCGCCGCTGAAACCGCCGCCACCAGCCTGCAAAACCAAAAAAGTTGGTGACCCCTGCTTTAGCACATGGAGGGGAGGGCACATTGGTCAAAAAAATGGCATATGGCCCTGGAGTTTCACTTGGGATGTAAAAGCTGTACAGGAGCTACAGCTGCCCAGAGTTTCCCTGTGGTAAGATGGGCAACCAATACATTTAATTACTACTACTACTACTACTACTACTACTACTAATAATAATAATAATAATAATAATACAGATTGGTACGTGATTGTAAAAGTGCAAGAAATCTGAGGGATTTTTAAAATTAGGTAGGTAAGTAGTTGATGATAGGCAGGCAGGCAGAGAGACAGATAGATCAGTCTTGGTTGCACCTGTGCAAATTGTAGTATTTTCTGCTAACAATATTTTGGCCAGTACAATTATCAATTGTATTCATTTCATTTCATTTCATTTGTATACCGCCCTTCTCCCAATGGGACTCAGGGCGGTGAACAGCCAAAATTAAAATACATATAAATACAAAAGTTAAGATAGTTAAAAATGCATTAAATTAAATTAATGCATTAATTGTATTATCAATTAATACAAATATATTAATCATATGTTAATATAATTGCATCAATTATATATTAATACTATTGGAATAAATCTCTTTTACGGCTTACAGCATAGGCCTTTAGGAACAAACCATTATAAACTCAGGCAGCACTGGCTGAATGATATAACGAAAAAGACTTTGTTTTGCTCATATTACAGTATGTGGAGGACTTCTAGTAATGCAGAATGATGGGTGTGTTTCCTAAAAGGCTGGTTGTGGATATAACCCATCCTCCAATAAGATCACCCCATTGAGAGGAAAAGAAAGAATATTTTAGATGAATATTGTGATTTCACACTTGTTAGATATTTAAGAGAACCCAGAATGCACGAGCACATTGAAATCTGTACTTTTCACCTCAAATGCATAGTCATTGAGTTTAAATAAAATATGCCATATTTTAATATTGAATCACCATGTCATGTTTTTCCAGAAGTGTTAATGCTCCCTCTGTCCCCCTTATATAAATGTAAATTTTATATAAATGTAAATGTTAGTTATTTGTACAGAAAAACAGCATACAGTACAATTGTATCATAATAAGTGCTTCATACCATTCACAACTCTTTATTTAAAATGAATGGAGTGGAATGGAATGGAATAAAATAGAACGGAATGGAATACTTTATTTGGCCAAGTGTAATTAAACACACAAGGAATTATCTCTGGTGCATAAGCTCTCAGCGTACATGCCAAAGCAATAAAAATAATAATAATCATAATAATGATATCAATAAGAAGAGATAAAAGGAAGGATAAGCCATGCTACATGGGTAAATATACTTAGACATAAGACAGTACTATGGGAATTAGTTGTTCAGCAGAGTGATGGGACAGGGGAAAAACTGTCTCTGTTGTCTGGTTGTTTTGGCACGCAATGCCCTGTAGCGACAATCCAAGGTGAAGAATTTATGTCCAGGATGTGAGGGGTCTGTAGATATTTTCCCAGCCCCCCTTCTGACCCATGCAATATACATGTCCACAATGGAAGGCAGACTGGTTGCAATTATTTTTTTCTGCAATACTAACTATCTGTTGAATTCTGTAGCTGTCCTGTCTGGCTGCTGTACCAAACCAGACAGTTATAGAAGAACAAATGATAGATTTAATAATTCCTCAATAGTAGGAATAATAATTCAATAATAGACCTGCATGTTTGCATCATTTCCCTTAGACCGTTAAGGAATAACAATTTAATGAAAACATTAAAAAAAGGTTTTCTGACACCTTAAAGACTCAATCAATTTATCATATTATAGGCTTTCATTTCATGGAATATGGAGCCAATTATTTTTTTTAACTACTTCAAGTATACATATAGTATATTAGGTAGCTGATGAAGTGATTTCTAGTTCACTAAAACTTGTGCCATAATAAATCTGTTAAACGTTAAGATTCCTTAAGCCTTTTTTATTTGTCATTCTTATTTTTATTTATATAACATGATCCATATACATGATGTTTTACAGAGCAACACAATCATCACAAAGAACCTTATGACACCTTAAGTAGTAGTAGGCTTACTATTTTATAAATGTTTCTGAATTACAGTCCACTAAAACTTAACACATTTATTACAATATAAGCTTAGCAGATCATGGTCGATGGATTATGATGGTCCATAAGAGAATATGTGATAATACTTTTAAAAATATAACAGGCTCTTTATGGTTGATGCTGTAAAATAGTGACCTCCAACCAGGGGTGAGTTCTACTTGCCTTTATTACCGGTTCGCAATGGGAGTGCGCACACGCGCTTTTGCGCATGCGCAGATCATCATTTATGACATCTGGGCAGCTGGGCGAGTCTCCCACCACTTTTACTACCAGTTCTAAAGAACTGGATAGAATCAGGAGCAACCCATCACACTCCCCCACCCTTTGGACAACAGGGACCAGTTCTGTGGAGAGAGGCTTTTCTGCAGTCCGGAGGAAGTGTGGTTTCGCACTCCGCCTGCATCCCACGCATGTGCAGATGGGCTTCACTTGATTTGCATGGCCCAATTTCTGGAATGCCATGGACCACTGCTGTTCCTCAGCAGCATGGGGGCCCCTGCTGTAAAAGATGGACAAATATATATTTTTTTAATTGAAAAGTTTTACACAAAAAACATTTCCCCCCCTCCCCAATACTCCCCCCACCCTTTTTCCCTCCCCCCACCTCCCCAACACCCCTTCCCTCCCTCCCCCCCAGACTTCCCAGAGCAAAATACAGGGCATTTCAATTAACAATCATAAGTTAAATTAAACTAACTATCCTTAAACTAACAAATCCCCCCTTAAAACCTTAACTCCGCTATGGATAACATAATACATCTAAAATTTAACATTCATTCATAGGCTATTTGGTATTTTCTTGTCTGGTACTTATTTTGAATATAATCAATCCATCTTCTCCATTCCGATATATATCTTTCTTGTGAATAGTCCTTCAAATACGCTGAAATTTTCGCCATTTCCGCTAAGTTCGCTACTTTCAGTATCCACTCTTCAATAGTAGGCAAAGAGTCCTTCTTCCAATATTGCGCAACCAGCAGCCTAGCTGCCAATATTAGATTTAGGATCAGTTTAGTCTCTGATAATGTACAATCCAATGTTATACCCAATAAAAACAATTGCGGAGTAAATTTCAACCTTTTTTTCAAGATATTCTGCATCACCCACCAAATTTTTATCCAAAATGCTTTGATTTTCTTACAAGTCCACCATATATGATAATAAGTTGCATCCTCACAGTCACATCTCCAATATTTAGCTTGCAAATTTGGGTATATACATGATAATTTTTTAGGATCTAAATGCCATCTATAAAACATTTTATAAAAATTTTCTCTTAAATTTTGTGCTTGCGTAAATTTAACATTTCTAACCCAGATCTTTCCCCAAGTTTCTATCATCACTGGTTCAAAGATGGACAGAGATTTTTAAGGTGCCAGAACAACATTCATGGTTATGTTTCTTTAAGCTTTCTAACTTCCTGAGGTAAACGAATTAGTGCATTCCCAGAGTCTATGGTTTAAAAACCAGGAGTCATCTTGGTTTCTACGTTCTTGTCCAGTGGGGTTATTTCATTCTTTCAACTGTTGAACAACAGGCAACAGTTGCTTCTCCTTTATCCATGATACTGTTCATTTTCAAAACTAATGTTAATGAGATATTGGCCATGGTTTAAATGATTGGGGTTTTTTCCCCCTGCCTGTTATTTGATTTCTCTCTTATATTTCCTCTATTTTTTTCCCCGCTTTGAAGTGTCCAGCTGAAGAACATATCATGATGTAATTGGGAGTCAACATCCAGCAATTAAAGACCAGTGCTGTACAAAATAAGGTTATTTGCATGACCTTGATGCAGTTGCTTGGGCTTCTGAGGTTATTGCCAGTATTGGTTGCCAAGAATAAGAGATGCAACCTGGATTCCAGTTGTTCACAAACCATAGCAGTGCAGACATCATACAGAAGTAGTTCTGCCGAGTTTTCACTGCCCAAAACATGCTTGCTAATTTATTTATTTATTTATTGGCCTGGTTGCTTTTTTTTTTTGAAGTTGGACTATGTTGTTTGTTTGTTTGGGTAGTGCTACAAGCTATACGACATGAATTATTATTGTTGTCAATTGAACCAGCATGCCTCTTGTAACTTCCCAGTCCTTTTACAAGTGCTTAAATATCTTAGAAGGGTAAATGAAAAGGGAAAAAGGAATGATAGACATTCATAGACAGGCAGAGGTCCAAGTTACTTAAGAAACCGTCTTACCCCAATGGGACTGGCCCACCCCACCCTCATCGTCAGAAGAGGCATGCTGCAAACCCTGGCAGTGTCTAGAAGAAGAACCTTTTCTGCCGTGGCTTCTATCCTTTAGAAAATCTTACATATACATCCTTGAGATGCAATCTGCTCCCACCCTTCTGATCTTCCATAAGGACCTGAAGACCTGCCTCTGCCTCTGGGTTTGGGGCCCCAATGGGGAAGCATCACGCTAGAGGTGGTTGATGGGTTAAGAGGAGATCCTCCGCTCCCCCCTGCACATCCCACTTCTTCTCACCCATCTTTTAACTGTTATCGTTCTCTGATTGTAATGCTATTTTTATTATTTTTACATTTATGTGCTCTGGTTTTATAGCTTTTAATGTTATAAGCAGCTCAGAGTTGCCCCGAGGTGAGATGGGGGCAAACAAATATGATGATGCTGATGCTGATGATGACGACGATGATGATGATGATAGATTTATTGGAGAGAGTAAAACCGTTTGCTGCTAAGAATAATAGGGATCACAATAAGAGATTTAACTCTTAAGCAGATAATTAATAGGAGATGCATTGTTTTTTAAAGAACAAAAGCATTTCATATAACTGACAGCTTTTTTGGGGGGGAAGGTAAAAATATAAATAAAACTGATTTGATTAAAGAGTAGAAAATGAGATATTAAAATCACTGACTGGCTTTGCACAGAATCTAAATGATAAGACATTTTATTTGGTTTAGCATATTGTATGAAATTGACTATTATCATTTGTAATGGCTAGCAAATGGCAAACAAACAGTTTGGTTTATGGCTATTAAACTGTGGTTAAACAAAATATAGCTTAGTGCAAAGAATGAACCCAGTGATAAGAGTTAGAAGCAATCTCAATTAGTTCCTTGGTGATGGAAGATTGCTTCTAACTCTTATCACTGGGTTCATTCTTTGCACTAAGCTATATTTTGTTTAACCATAGTTTAATAGCCATAAACCAAACTGTTTGTTCATTCCTTAGAGCAGGGGTAGGCAACCTTTTCAGCAAAATGCTTCCACTGTGACTCTTATTTGGGGTAAGAAAAATGAAAACCTATATCAATGGCAATCAATAATTTTGTTGTTGAATGATATGGTGTGGTCTCAAAATGCTGGGAGACTGCTAATAAATTACTGAGGGTGACATGCTTCTTATGATCAAGATTGCCTAACTCAGTTTATAACATTCCAAACAGATGACCATTCAGTCTGTAGGTATTACTAATGAAGGTGAGCTCTTGTACTATGAGTCTTCCAGGAGCTGTGATAAGGTGAGGTTGGAGCCTGAAGACTGTATGGTTTGACGGATCGAAGATTGTGGATCAGGCACCTGGCTTTCTTGCTTTTATTATCTTTGTTTTTATTTCTGCCGTGAACCGCCCACCATTGTGTTTTACAAGATGGATAGCCATATGAGTCTTATTTATAAATACGTGCCTACATATATACTTACATTTTGTTTCCTTTTGGTACAGCTGCATATGGATGCGTCAATAAATAGACGTTCCTTCAAAAACAATTTCAAAACTTTCTTGTGAGGATTATATGTTAAACAAAGCATTTACTCCACAAAATGTATAGAACCCTCAGCCTCCTGCTCACCCACCTTTTTATTTGTTTTATTTGTCGTTGAGCAGTTAAATTACATTTCAGAGTAGCCTCAACCTGATCCCAGCTGTAACTACTATGATTTACTTGGTCCTTAAAATATGCACATTCTTACTCTGCCTTCCTACAGGAAAATCTCTATTGAGAATAATTTCTTATTCTAGGGGGGGGGGGGGCTGTTACCAGTAGTTGTAGGTGTTTCAGCAATATGTAATATGTCAAACCAGGTCAACAAAGATTATGGTTGTATTTCTTGTGATAATAGTACTTTAGTGCCGCCTCCAACAAGCTGTCTCCTCTATTCAGACTCTTTACATGTGAATTGTCTTCATGCTAGCATATCTTCAAGAGGACATATAGCTCTGGCACAAGAGTTTGTGCTGGACAAGAAAGAAGGAGAAAATATGATCAAGCAATATGGTGCCCATCTGAAAAACAACTAGAGCTCAAAAATGGATTGCTTTCCTCTTTCCTCTGGAGAGGTTAATTATTAATGTCAAAAAGGGGTTGAGTCTGACTCCATTCATTGTAATAGTAACTTGAAAAATATAATTAAATGCCAGGGCAAGAAAAGCCAAAAAAAAGAGAGAGAGAGAGAGAGAGAGAGACAACTTTTTATTTTCTCCTTCCAAATATGTATAATTTTCTACAAATTAACACCAGCAACTGATTCTTTGTTGTTGTTTCCCTAGGACCCAAAGGGTCAGCCATTGTTACAAGATCACTTACCGACACTTGGAAAAGACCCTGACTCAGAAGGAAATAACCAATATCCATCAAGCCATTCAGAAATCGGTAGTACAGGAATTTGGAGTGGATGGAAGATTTTGACTTTTCCAGTTTTGAATTCTCTGGGTTACTTTTTTTAAAAATTCCTTATTTCTGTTAAAACAATTTCCATTATGTGGAAACCTTTATGTAATACTAACACCAATAAATTACCTTGCTGGTTTGAATACATGTTGATTACTAGTTCTTATATGTAGTAGTGTGTCCATAATTTGAATATTTGTTCCATGCGTTTGATATACAAGTTCAAACTTTCCCAGATTGTTTGAAGTGAAAACATAACTGGACAATACAAAAGGAACTGGTAACAAAATATTCCTTGACAGTTTCAAGGAAATGGATTATGGCCACAACAAAGAAACAAACATGGTCCATGACAGGCCAGGAATTCTGACAGACAGGTTAGTCAGAGAGCCAGAGTTGAAGAGCAAAATTTATCTGTCTTGTCTGTCTGTCTCTGTCTATCTATCATCCATCCATCCATACCTACCTACCTACCTACCTACCGTACTTTTCGGAGTATAAGACGCACTTTCCCCCCCCAAAAGAGGGTGAAAATTTGGGTGCATCTTATACACCGAATGTAGCCCCGCCCACCTGCCAGCCCCCACCCTTTGGCCATTTTCAGCCTCTGCGCGTTGCATTTTAAACCTGTTCCAGGCTGCAGGGATTGCCACAGACCATTGCTGCCTCCGTGCCCCACATTTTTGCCCTCTGTGCCTCATGTTTTCAGCCCCCGAACACTCTGTTTCAGACCCATTCAAGGCTGCATGGATCGCCAGAGCATATCACCACAGATCACCACCTCTACTCATTGTGTTTTCGGCCTCTGCACATTGCGTTTTTGGCCTCCGCACACGCCATTTCTGGCCTGTGTGTCACATTTTCAGGTGGGGAGCAGCGGCAATGATCTCCACTGCCTGGAACCACCGAAAAACGCAACGCACAGAGGCCAAAACCGGGGCATGCGGAGGCCAAAGACACAATGCGCAGAGGCCGAAAATGTGATGCGCAGAGGCAGCAATCGGCAACAATGTGTTCTGGCAATTCCCGCAGCCTTGAATGGGTCTAAAATGAAGTGTTTGGAGGCTGAAAACGTGAGGCACAGAGGCCATAAATGCAAGGCACGGAGGCGGCGATGGTCTGTGGCAATCCCTGCAGCTTGGAACAGCTGATTGGGGGTATTCCGGGAGGCTGATCCATTCACCAATCAGCTGCTTGTGCTGAATCAGGCTGCAATAATATGCTGAAGCTGAACTGGCTGTTTGCTATTTGCTGCAAGGATGCTAGCCAGATGAATACCGATGGATGCTGGTAGGCAGAGAAAGATTTTTTTTTTCTTATTTTCCTCCCCGAAAACTAAGGTGTGTCTTATACTCCGGAGCATCTTATACTCCGAAAAATACAGTATCTATCTATGAAACTTCTTAACTGCCCATCTCCCTCACAGAGGGGCTCTCTCAGATGTAGAGAGAGGAAGATCACCTTGATGGAGTTAAGCCAGAGTGATGGATCTCCATCAAAGTCATTGCTCTTACTCTTGGAGCAAAGCAGGAAGCAAGGACAGAGAAATGGTGAGGTGTTTCCAACAGGGAGCCCATCACTGGCAATGTTCTTAAATATGCCAGATGCAAGTATAACTCAGTTATGTGCATTGGCATGGAGAAACCAAGATCGCCGTAGTTTGACTTTGAAGCTGCCAGCACATCCTAGGGATGATTGACTCCTGGTTTCTGAGATTGGCAACTTGCTTGTTTAAATCCTTTAGGTTCAGAGTCTGAGCAGTCTGTGACACAAAATATGACATTTTTCTTCATATTTGAATGCATACTTACACCAGGTGTGGGATTGTTTACACATTCATAATAAGGGAGAGGTCGCAATGATCATAAAAGAGAATCAGGCAGAAGACTATCCATCCCTGGATTAATTGGACCATTGATCTGTTTTTAAGTGGCTAAAAGAAACAAAGACCAAATTAGTAGTGGCCCATATTATGTGTCTCCATATTAATAATGTAAGCTATGGCTCTCTTACTATGTAAAGCTAAAGATGATTTCAAGATGTCACTTTGATAAATGGTATATAATTAGCTGGCATGGCTGGAATATCTCATTCTTAATTATCACTGTTATATATTATTAATAAAGGTATTTACATTGCTGTACCAAACCATCAGCCAGGGGACAACAGTACTTCAGAATTTCAGACTGGGACTTGCATTGAAGAATGCTGCTGCTTTTAAAAGGTGAAGATGCTTAGTACATGTTGGCCTAATGCTTTCAATCCCAATTTCTTCACCTTGTCTGTAGCTAGGCTGCATAGAGCAGGGGTCTCCAACCTGGGAGTTGAAGTCGACAAGTCTTAAAAGTTGCCAAGGTTGGAGACCCCTGGCATAGAGGGTCAGCCTGCTTTTCCCTCTGGATTTCTCACCAGGGTCTGTCTATCCAGTTATCCCTGCGGAAAAATACCCCTCAAACTGTCCCTCAATAGGGGAATATTTGGCCATTTGTTCTGTGCAGCTTTGAGAATACTGTTATTATCTATTGTTTCCATCCCTGAACATTTCCTCTTTGATTCTTGGGACTATTCAGATAATTTTGAAATCAGTCTCTAAACTTCAGAAATTTTTGCTATGGCATCATTTCAATTTATTCCTTCTTCATAGCCTCCAGTGATATCAATTTACTGTCCTACTCAGAATCCTGTCTATCTACTACACTGCCCTTGCTGGAAATGGGTTGTTATATGGAAATTATCTTGGGAAGGCTGGTCCTTACAAATCCTGATACAATTTCTGCCTAAAACTGATTGTAGACAAACAACAGGAAAATGGACAGATACCTACAATGCATACAGCACAATCTGTGGCTGTGTTTGGGTACCTGGTGCATATGCCCAGCTGACCAATGGAATTATGATCATGATGGAATTAGACATCATATGATAATTCATTGTGCATTTGTGTAATTTGCTAATTGTGTTGAGTGAACTCTGTGTTAAGTAGATGAAGTGGCTACCCCGCATGCAAAGGCTGTAGGTGCAGAGAACAACATGAGGTTGGCTATTGAAAGGTGTCTGCCCCTGACCTACTGATACAATACAATGCAATGTTTCTGTCCCATCATCAGTATTTCATCTGTCTGCCCATTCACCTCCACATAGATGATTTGGGACAATGCTTAAGATCCAGAAGTCGTGGGTTGTCCAACACTAGAGATTTTAAGAAGAGATTAGATAACCATTTCTCAGGTTCTCTGCCTGAGCTTCCAAGGTTCTGTTCTGTTCTGTTCTGTTCTGTTCTGTTCTGTTCTGTTCTGTTCATTACTTGAGTACTGACTCAGATATCTTCTCCACCAAGAACTTATTCAGTGGTGTTAGGACTGGTCCATGAGGGCCTACACTCTTCTCTGTCCTGACTTCTGGGTCCCTTACTTCCTTATCTCAGCATCCCACTGTACGGAGATTCCTGAAAGGTGCACTAACTTATGTCCCCCCATGGTACACAGGTACCCCACCTGGGACCTGTCTATTGTACTGAACTCCCTTACGGGGGCCCTGTATGAGCCATTACGGACTACCAGTCTCTGCCTTTTGTCATGCAAGGTCGCCTTTTTGGTGTCAATTACCTCCGCCAGGTGGATTTCGGAGATTGTTGCCCTCTCCGTGCGAAGTGACCTCTGCGTGTTTCACACGGATCACGTGGTCCTTCAGCTCGATCCCTCTTTCATTCCTAAGATCAATACACCCTTTCATCGGATACAAGAACTGATCCTGCCCAATTTCTGCCCTATCCCTGCCCACACCTTAGAATGCTGTTGGCATACTTTGGACATTCGGAGAGCCCTCCGTATATACCTTAAGAGAATTGCTGATTTACGAAAAATGGAGTTGTTTATCTCTTTTGTCCCAGTCTCTTTAGGTTGCAGGGTCACACCTTCTACCATTGGCAGGTGGATTCATCAAACAATTGCCAAAGTGTATGAACTGTGTTCCTTGTCAAGGCCCACTCATCTGAAAGCACATTCTACACACAGTGCGGTCATGGCGGCGGTGTGGGCCATGCAGGCATCTTTGACTGAAATCTGCAAGGTGGTGACTTGGACTTCCCCTTCGCCCTTTATTAAACACTATAAATTGGACAAATTTGCTTCAGCTGAGGCAGCATTTGGCTGTAGGGTCTTACAGCGGGTTATAATAATAATAATAATAATAATAATAATAATAATAATAATAATAATAATAATAATAATTTAATTTGTATCCCGCCCTTCTCCCAGAAGGGACTCAGGGCGGTGGACAGCCAGAATTAAAATACATACAATACAAAAATTAAGATAAATTAAAAGATATTAAATCGATCGGCCTCCCAATTTAAAACCCCAAGTCTATAAAATTCAAAATCCCAATTTAAAACCATTTAAGCTAGGCCGTCTTGCTGGAATAAGTAAGTCTTCAAGGCCTTGCGGAAGGTACGAAGGTCCGGGATCAGTCGTATTCCAGGAGGTAGCTCATTCCATAGGGCGGGTGCCCCCACAGAGAAGGCTCTCCCCCTGGGGGCCACCAGCCGACATTGCTTGACTGATGGCACCCTGAGAAGGCCCTCTCTGTGGGAGCGTATTGGCCGGTGGGAGGTTATCGGTAGCAGCAGGCGGTCTCGTAAGTACCCTGGCCCTAAGCCATGAAGCGCTTTAAAGGTGAGAACCAATACCTTAAAGCGCACCCAGAAGACCAACGGGAGCCAATGCAGCTTGCGCAGGAAAGGCGTTACATGGGAGCGCCCCGTCGCTCCCATAATAACCTGCGCGGCCGCATTCTGAACCAGTTGGAGCCTCCGGGTGCTCCTCAAGGGGAGCCCCATGTAGAGAACATTGCAGTAGTCCAGGCGAGATGTAACGAGGGCATGAGTGACCGTGCATAAGCAGTCCCGATCCAGAAAGGGGCGCAACTGGCGTATCAGGTGAACCTGATAAAAAGCCCTCCTGGCCACGGCCGTCATGTGCTCTTCTAGAGACAGCCGTGTGTCCAGGAGGATGCCCAAGTTGCGAGCTCCCTCGGTAGGGGCCAATAACTCGCCCCCAATAGCCAGTGATGGCACCAGCTGGCTATATCGGGACGCTGGTATCCACAGCCACTCGGTCTTGGAAGGGTTGAGTCAAAGCCTGTTCCTCCCCATCCAGACCCGCATGGCCTCCAGACACTGGGACATCACTTCGAGGGCATCATTGGGGTGGTCTGGGGTGGAAATGTACAGCTGAGTATCATCAGCGTACAGATGACATTGCACCCCAAAACCACGGATGATCTCACCCAGCGGCTTCACATAAATGTTGAACAGGAGCGGTGAGAGGACCGACCCTTGCGGCACCCCGCAAGCAAGGCGCCTCGAGGTCGACCTCTGCCACCCTGCCAACACAGACTGCGACCGGTCAGAGAGATAGGAGGAGAACCACCGCAGCACAGTGCCTCCCACCCCCCAATCCCCCCAACTGGTGCAGCATGATACCATGGTCGATGGTATCAAAAGCCGCTGAGAGATCTAACAGGACCAGAACAGAGGAACAACCCCTGTCCCGGGCCCTCCAGAGATCATCCACCAATGCGACCAATGCCGTCTCCGTGCTGTACCCAGGCCTGAAGCCGGACTGGCACGGATCTAGATAGATGGTTTCATCCAGGTACTGTGGGAGCTGGCGCACAACCACACTCTCGACAACCTTCGCAATAAAGCGAAGGTTGGAGACTGGACGGTAGTTTGCCAAAACAGCCGGGTCCAGGGAAGGCTTCTTGAGGAAGGGCCTCACCACCGCCTCTTTCAAGGCAGGAGGCAAGAAACCCTCTCTCAAAGAAGCATTTATAATCCTCTGGAGCCAGCCTCGTGTTACCTCCCGGGTGGCCAGTACCAGCCAGGAGGGATATGGGTCCAATAAACATGTGGTTGCGTTTAACCTCCCCAGGATCCTGTCCACGTCCTCAGGAGTCACAGGGTCGAACTCATCCCAGATAACATTCTCAAGACCAGCCTCAGTCATCCCGCCGGGATCTACCCAGTCAGAGTCCAAGCCTTCCCGAATCTGAGCGATTTTATCGTGCAGATACTGTGCAAAATCCTCAGCCTGCCCTTGCAAGGGGTCCTCCCGCGCTCCCTGATGTAGGAGGGAGCGAGTCACCCTAAACAAGGCGGCTGGGCAATTATCTGCTGATGCAATAAGAGAGGAAAAGTAATTACACTTTGCCGCTTTTATCGCCACTAAATAAGTCTTAATATGAGACCTAATTAGTGTTCGGTCGGATTCGGAGCGGCTAGCCCTCCAACTACTCTCTAGGCGTCTTTTCCGGCGCTTCATCTCCCTCAGCTCCTCGGAAAACCAAGGAGCCGGGCAAGCTCGGCGCCGGATCAGAGGCCGCAAAGGCACGACTCGGTCTAAAGCACCAGCGGCCGCCCTATCCCAGGCGGCCACCAGGTCTTCAGTCGAGTCGTGCGCCAGAGTTTCAGGAACTGGCCCAAGCTCCCTCTGGAACCTATCAGGGTCCATCAGGCGCCTGGGGCGGAACGACCTAGTTGGTTCCGCCTCCCTGCGGTGGGGTGCAGCGGTCAAAAAGTCCAGCCTCAGGAGAGAATGGTCTGTCCATGACAGGGGTTCGATAACTATATCCCCTATATCCAGACCACTCAGCCACTGACCAGAGACAAAAACCAAGTCCAGAGTGTGTCCTCCCACATGAGTAGGGCCAAGAATTAATTGTGTCAGGTCCATGGCTGTCATGGAAGCCATAAACTCCCGAGCCATCCCAGACACCTCACCGACAGACAGCAGGTTGAAATCCCCCATGACCAAAAGTCTGGGGGTATCGACCGCCACCCCGGCAATAACGTTGAGAAGCTCGGGCAGGGCTGCTGTCACGTGGCAGGGAGCCTGGTACATGATCAGCAAGCCCACCTGTATCCCATGGCCCCACTTCACTAGGAGAGACTCACATCCGGCTATCTGAGGTACAGTGGCCTCCCTCGGATACAGACTTTCCTTTATAACGACTGCCACCCCCCCACCCCTGCCCTGGGCCCTTGGCTGATGGAATGCGTGGAAACCTGGCGGGCACATCTCTACGAGGGGAACCCCCCCGGAGGGGAGTCTTCTGACCAGACTGGGCCCGCCCGTAGTTAGGGACAGTAAGCTCTGGTATGTCCCATGCCTGGCTGCTGTCTCCACCACTATGGAGAAGGGGCATTGGTCTTACCTGAGATGCACCTTCTCGGGTAGAGACAGCAGCCAGCCCCACCCTTTGTCAGTCTGGTCTTCATTGCTAACTCTCTTTTTCTCCTGACATGTTGAGTCTGTTTCTTCATCTTTGCCAAAAGCTGGAAGCCCTAGCAACAATGATGAGACTTAACAACTCTGACAAACTCAGTCCTTCAAACTGAATAGACGAGTACAACCTATGCCTGGCTATTGACTCCACCCAACGAGAAGGTGCGGTCTCAGGTAAAACCAACACTCTCATTTCATTTCTTGAGTACCTACTCAGATATCTTCTCCACCAAGAACTTATTTAATGGTGTTGGGACTGGCCTCCACAAGATTCAACCTATTTCCCCAATTTAGCATATACAATGTTGGGATGTGAGGGGGATGTTTATAGTAGCCTGCCCTATAGAATTAATGTAAGAACTCCAGTTGTTCTTGTGGGGGAAGCCCCTCCCTGATAAGATCACAATTCAGGGAGCTTTTACAAGACCTTGTATTAATCCCAAGGAGTCAAATATTTCAGTGGGAAGACTGCTACTTCAAATATGGGCCTTGTGAATCAGCTTTGAAAGAGGCAAGTGAAGGAAAACGTCAGAGGAATATATTTCTGGTCCCTCAGGAAAAGAACTTCGCTTACGCAACCGAAAAATCAGGGTTGCTTTTTATTGTTGCTGTTGTTGATTACAAATGTTCAGCCTTTTACTGTTGCTTTGAGACAGCGTTCTGGTGTTCCAAAATAAACGAAATACTTTATGTCATTTCTTCCTAGCTGACACTTTGAACTCCCTTTTCAAAAATTGGACAATTTAATTGGAAAGGGCTTCCCCTTTTTTTCAGATCCTGTTATTTTTCCGAGCTTGCTTCAAAAGTCTTTGAGGAATCTGTTTTTAGAACACTTTAACTATCAGTGGTAGCAAGAACATTTGATTCCTTCCTCCCCTCCATTTCTAGGAATAAAAGAGGGAGCTTTATTAGAACCTCCAGGAAATTTTTATCATATCAAAAGAGAAAAGTGCATATCAAAAAGAGAAAATCTTTGTTAAAGAACAAGCTCTATTTCTAGAATCAGTATATATATTTTATTCCCAGCTAGCGTTCCTGATAAAAAGATCATGTAAAAAGCAGAGCACCTAAATGTTGCCATGACAAAGAAAGATTCTGGACATTGAGTTGAAATGACCCTGTTTTGTCCCCAGCGGGTTCAATTCAGCTTTTCCTCCCAAGGATCAGAAGCAATATCTGTATTTTTCCTTCGCTAAATCAGCAGTGCAATTTAATTCAGCACAGCCTGTATCTATATCCCAAAGTGAAGCATCTTGGCTGAGTGTGTGTGATAAATTTGCACATCTGGGCCAAAGGTTAAGGAAAGATATATTTCAGAAATTCAGAAAACTCAGAATTAAGTTCCACTGACTAGGTGACATCATATGTACCTAACTTTAGAATTAATGGTAAATTCAGCTATTTGTGACTGCTGGCTATTCAGATCAGCAGGTACGAGTGACATGAAATAATCTGTTCAAAAGAAGCCAGAGAAGGAAGCTATTTTTTCTTTGTTGTTGACTTACGACTTCCTTCTTAGGTTTTTCTTCTGAATAGAGGAAGCCAGAACCCAATCCACATTTATTAAAATCAGGCGAAATAAGCCATGGATTTTTAGCCATATCATGGCAAATGTCTTGCCCACTTAAATATAAGTTTAGAGGACATGATAGGGAAATTGCCTCTCTTCCAGTAGTCTCTACCATGACATGTCCTCAGCTCAGAGTTAATTCTTTGAGAGGTCCTTGGTGTTCTCTGAACTTGGTAGTTTTCTTGCAGACATTTCATCATCATGCTCAGCACTGATGATGTTACCTAGTTTGGGTAATGAAATGTCTGCCAAGCTCAGAGACCACCAAGGACCTCTTGTTTCAACTCTAAGATACAAATATTGTTATCGGTTGATGCTTTGCTATTATAATTGTTCCAATACTTGTGCATGAGGGATATTTATATATCTGCACTCATGTTGATTGTACTGTGATAAAACTTATGGTGTTCGTGCTCAGTAAGGTAAATCTCTCTCTTATGACATTTTCCACCTAGCCATCATGTAAATGCATTATGAAATAAAAACATACACAGATGCAAATAGCAATATAGTTGTTAAGTGTGTAAACATTTGGCTGTTGGCTAGATAATGGCAATACTTGGTGTTTCTCTAGTGGTTTTTCACAGAAATGCAGCGGAGTATTTTTTTTAAACATTAAATGAAAATGTTCCTAGTTTTCTCTGGGAATCAATTTTTCTTTTTTCTCTGAGAATCAATCAGCGAGATCTGTAGCAGAGTAAAATAGCCTCAGTCATAGTGGCTGTTGATCAGACGACTGTCCTCTTGAAGTAACTTCTAGATGAGCTTAAAATATTACAAGATGGGATAATGAAAAAATATAACTTCGATATGAAACGTGTACTGCACAAATTTACTATAGGATCAAAATCGTTGAGTGATGGGGAAGTGCACTGAGCAAGTCGGCAATTCTAAAGTCAATCTACCGTAAGATATTTCTAAGTAACACAACATCTAATTCACTCATAAACCACAGGACACACTCCCTAATTCATCCAATTAATGTTCTTTCTCACTCCGTGTGCCATTTCTCTCCTAAATTTCTTGCTTGTTTTGCTGCAGGTTGCAGTTTCCCTGGAAACTGTTTTGTTCTTGTCATATAATAACTGCTGGTGGGTATTCTTCAAAAATATAGGATAATTTTTCAATGTGCCCCACTTCAGTTTTTGATGTAGGTAGGGAAACGTCATTTGCAGGTAAGAAATTTTTGATTGTACAATTCCCTTTCTTTTATAAAAAAAAGATGGATGGGCAACTTTTGCGTGTATGTAAGAGTGAATGAGTGTGTGTGTGTGTGAGAAAGAGAAGAGACGGTAGAGATTGTTGATGTGTATTCACACAGTGTAACTGCAATCCTTTGATTTAAAACCTTTGAGCAGCCACAGATCTCAAATATAGAAGATACAGAGTTATTTTGGTTTTGTACTACAGTACACCAAGTGAATGAACAAAGCATGCAGTTTTGTGAACAAAACAGCCTTTCAATTCAGCAGCAAACCCCTGGAAATCAGGGAGGACTATTGCATGGCCTTTCGTGTTGCAGTTCTAATCTTCCCACTTTGCATCAACGCATGTTGAGTGAGAAGAAAAGGGCCCATTAGCAGCATATTTAGAGATCTCAACAGTTCCACTGTTAGGCTTTCTACAAGGTCTTCTGCCCACTGTGTGGGAACAAAACTACCTCAGGAATCAAGCAACTGCCACCTGGGCCTTAGTATGCTCAGTCTTTCAGGAAACATATTGCTTCATATCAGGAGCTGGAATTTTGAAACTATGAAGACAAGTGAAAGAATAAACAAAAAAAAAAGGCATTCCCTCTCAGGTAGGCTGGCCATGTTCGTGACCTTTTGGAGAATTTACTAGAGATCCATTCATAATATTTATGAATTCTCATATTGTAAGAAGGGATTGTGATTTGGAGAGCACTAGGCCAACCTAGCAGTTCGAAAGCACGTAAGAAATGCAAGTAGAAAAATAGGGATCACCTTTGGTGAGAAGGTAACAGTGTTCGGTGCGCCTTTGGCATTTAGTCATGCCGGCCACTTGACCACGGAGACGTCTCTGGACAGCGCTGGCTCTTCGGCTTTGAAATGGGAATGAGCACCGCCCCCTAGAGTCGGGAATGACTAGCATACATGTGCAAGGGGAATCTTTACCTTTTAGGGTTTAGCAATTTTGATGCCTCTCTTGCGCTTCTCTCTGTAGAATGGAGACCAGCTCATAGAAACTAACTCTATGGACTCCATTAAAGGGAGAGGTTTGATTTAAAGGTTAGATTAAAACAGTGCTTCCCAAACTTTTTTTCCTTCATTATCCAAAATTGCTTACCAGAAAGCTCTTGTCACTTGAGGATTAAGTTTGTGACCAGGAAGCAAAGTCCCAAAGGAGCACAGGGTTAGGTATAAAATACAAACATTAATTCCAACATGTAATAAATTGCAAAATATAAATAGATGTTTTGAGGGGGCAGACGGCACCTCTCAGTTTACAACTTTCTGAAAGGCTATATGAGACCATCTTACTCATCATCAGTATAAGCATGACTGAAATTTTGCAACTCGTGTTTGAGCCAGAATTTGACAATTTTTCTGTAAAACTTAATTAGTTTAAGGTGGGTGGCTTGTGGGGTTAAAGAAAATAAAGCCAAGTATCACAGTATTTCGTCTTCAAAGGGGGAGTGATATAATTATTTCCACAAACTAACATCTTCATTCTCAGATGAGTTATTATTAAAGAAATAATAATAATTACCAGGAAAGGGGATATTAAAGCAATTTGAAACAACAGAGCAGTTAAGCTTCCGGTAAGGTATCTTGAAGGATGCATGACTGAACAAGACAGTTAAATTTCTTATAGTAATTTCCCCCCCTCCCCCCCAAAAAATAATAGAAAGCAAGTTTTCCTAAACTGACAATTGGACGTGTACTGGGGGGAAAATGAACGGTTTATTTGTGGACTCCAAAAGTGATTCAAATACTATTTTGGGTTGAAAGAAGATTAAGATTATAACAAGTATTCAATCAAACAATAGCCTACATGGAAACCTCATCTCCCATCTATCTCCTCTTAAAAGCTCTGTAGCTTTTATGTAGCTATAGAAGTCAAACAATTTTGAAATTCATTCACAGAGCACATGCACAAAGTCCCAGGTTTAATTTTTGACATTTTGCGAGAAAACTTAAAATTTGGATGAAAATTTCCTATCACTGATCAGGGTAAATAAGGAATATGCAACTCTGTGTCTTGATCATGCTGGCTAATTTTTATGACAGTTGCAACCTGAATCATAGACTGGGTTTAGATTAGGCTAAGATAAATAAATCAATAGCCTGACTTGTTAAAAACACCTTTTAAATGGACCATTTAAATTTAGAATTGAAGTTTCTATTATTATTGTTGTTGTTATTGTTGTTGTTGTTGTTGTTATTATTATTATTATTATTATTATTATTATTATTATTATTTGTTGTTGTTCCAATCATTTCTCTGGTATTGGAACTGGTCTTTCTGCTGGCTTGCCTCTATTCTAAATGCAATACAATTTAAACTTGATCCTCAGTTATTCACTCAATCCGCAATGTAGATCGAGTGAATGACTGAAGATACTGCCAGAATAACCTTGAAATAGAATATGTAGTGGGTATTTCCAGGATATGGATTTTGGAGTCCAATTTGTAGATTACAATTGTTTCAGAACTACTGTAAGACAAAATGAATTTGGGCCAGGAAAAAAATGAGAAAGTAAGATAAATAGGAATTGACAGGTTTTACCATGTTTCCCCAAAAATAAGACCCTGTCTTATATTTTTTTGAACCCTGAAATAAGTGCTTGGCCATGCGCTCAAAAGCTCGACTGGGTTTATTATCAAGGGATGTCTTATTTTGGGGAAAACAGGGTACATCTTTATTTTATTTTATTTTTTTAAAAAGGGAAATTCACTAATTACATCCCTTGGCTGACTGATTAGAAATTTGAATGGCATCCACATCAGAAATAAATGGAAAGCATGCTATTATAATATCTTTGTCCAGGTGCCATTCTTGATTGCCTATACTGAATAGATTTGTGCCTCATTATAGCAACCCCAAATTCCATCACTCTGCTGATGTTGAGATGTTGGTTTTAGAAACTTCAGTTCTATGCTACACACAGCTGCGCTGCTGTCTTCATATGCTCAGGCATGTTTTTATATGGATGTTTCCATTTGATTCCATTTTGATAGAGCCAACTACTATTCGAAGATCATATCAAAGGGATATACAGAGGATGAGACAGCAGGGATTTTCCAAATATTGGAAGATCCTGTCATCCTTTGCCATGTTGGATAAGAGCCACAAACTACCTTCCCATCCTGGAGAGTGCAGGACATCATGCTACCCTTATAAGTCTATCGGCCTCAATAGAATACTAAACACATGGAAGAGGTCTATGCTTGGTCCTGTCTATATAGGTGTCAAAACTGCCATCATAATCCGAGCTTTGCATTTGCTAGCTACCAGTCTTCCATGAACTATGGAGGGGAGAGAGACGGACGGGAGGGGGAAGGGTTGGCAACTCAGAGGCACTATCTCAAGGTCAAAGCCCTGGGAAACAAATCTAATGGTTCAACAACTGCTGTTGAAGAGACCATTCCCAAAATAATTTATTCAAATACAATTGGACAATAGGGGACCAGCAGAAGGGAGGAACGGAGGAGTGAGGTTTTGGCACAAGAACGTTAGTTCTGGCTTTGCTACACTGTATTCCACTTGGCTTTTAGTAAACTATACCGTCCAACTCAAATGGAATCGAGGGTCTTTCTTGTCTGAAGGACCAAGCTGGAGCAGGCCTGACATTAGGTTTAATGCACAACATTCTAAGACGCAGTACATATAACTTCAGACTGCCTCCTTCATGTGCATTAGCGTGCTCTACATTGACTGCATACACAGATCTGGAGTTGAGATAAAAGGAAACACATTTTGCGTAAAGCAGGCATGTCCTAAAGCCATCCCTGGCTATCTCAGCTATGCATGGATGATAAGATAAAGATAGCAGCAAGCAGATATATCTTTTGGAAATTAAATAGAAGGCTGTTGTGCCCTGGGCAAGGAGGCTGTGTAGATTTGCACATGGAAGCAAACATCTTAATAGCCATTGTTCTGTATGTTTGGTTTAAAGACATATCTTGTTGCAGATCATTCCTGGGCATCAGCACAGCTAACTTTCTGGCTGCAAGTTGCATGGTCCACCATTATTATGTTTCTAGCTCCATCAGTCCTGATAAATGCAGTATTGCTAGTGGTTAGCTTTAGTGTCCTAGCCAGTTATTAGTCAGTGCAATTTAATAATAATAACAACAATAACAACAACAAGCCAGCAATGTAATAACTTTAGAAGAAAAGGGGTTTTGGGGGAAAAAGGCACCTGAACTTGAGTTGGTTGCCATGACAACAGAATAGATTAGCGCTACAAGGAAAGAAGGAAGCAATATATTGTTCCGAAAGACAAATGACTCTAGCAAGGCTGCAATAGCTCAAAGTTGCTGGATGTCTGCGATTTCAAAATCCACATTAGGGACAGCAGATTTTTTTGCTGTAAAGCCACCTTTTGTGCTTTATCCGACGGTAAATAAATGTTTATTCAAACTTTATGACATCCTCTACCTGCCTGTGATGTGAAAGATGTTGGGAAACTGCTTCTTCACCTATACCAGGGGTTGGCAACCTCAAAGAGCCACAAAGGTCCTAACCAGAAGCCCCCCGTTCAATTCTGGAGCTGACCGGAAGTCCAATTCCCCCACCATAGAGCCTCCTCCTAGTGTAGTGTCCCTTTTCCTCTACCTGTCCTAACCAAAAGCCCTATCAATTGTGGAGCTGACTGGAAAACCCGTGCCATAGAGTCTTCTCCTGGCACACCATGCTTCCCCCCCCCAACCAGAAGCTCCTCTCAAAATTGTGGCGCTGACCAGCAATGGAGCCACAGCAGAGGGATGAAAGAGCCACATGCGGCTCCAGAGCCACAGGTTGCTGACCCCTGACCTATACAGACCTTTTGATCGTCTTGTGTCATCTCCTCAGGTGAGATTCAGAGAATCCACTCCCAACAAGGAGGAAAACCTTGTACTGTTTCAGCTGCAGTCCTTCCCAGCTATCCTGCCAGCTGATTTCAAAAGGAAGGTCCCCCTCCAGCATCAATCCATAGACTTCTTGGACAATAATATGCTATAACTCCCTCCCTTTGGGTGTGGGAAGCACCCATATCTGGGTGTTGTTTTCTTACAATACGCTCGTTAAATTACTCCATTATAGTGGGAAAGCCACTATATAGGTATAGGATGTGATTCACTAGAAGAGAATTTGTTCAGAGCTGGCTTAGATCTGCTATAGTTCACAAAAGTGCACATGTTGGAAGGGAAATGAATGATGTTGTGCTCCTGAGCCTTGCCTGTAGACTACATAGAAATTCACCGCAACCTGAGTTTTCTGGCTGTCCATCCAAAGTAGTGATTCTCCCTTTCACTAATGCAAGCAAGGAATCCAGGTCACTGCTCCACTTCCTTCTCTCTTGCACAAATGGCATTTCAATTGGCTGATGGATGCTTTGATGGACGTGATACTTGTAATCCTGCTCTCTACCTTTACTGGCCATTTTATACTGGACCATCTCATATGAAAGATGCATTTTTTGAGATTTTTTAAAAAATAGATTCTGTTCTAGAATGAAGCAATTCCTTCCTTCCTTCCTTCCTTCCTTCCCTCTTCCCTCCCTCCCTCCAGCAGGTTCAGCCCTCGCAGGTAAAGCGTTGCCTGTTTTTATCTCTGAATTTAGTGACATTGACAAATGTTCTGCCAGTTTTTTCTTTCTCTCCCAGATACCAGGAAGAAATGTAAAACTGTTCTTGCTAAGGTTCTTATATATTTAGCCAATGAATATAGCCACACATCCCACTATAATGGGACTCTGAGTGGCGACCAGCCAACAATTAAAAACAAATATAACAACCATTAAAAAACAATTAAACATAAATAAAAAAATGTCAGGATAACAGCATCCAAAGCTCAGTGCAGCCATTTTGAAGGCTCCCCATGAGATCCCCCAAACCATGGATTGTTGGAAAAACCATGTTTTAGGAGCTTTCTGGAGGATTAATAGGTATGGGCCTAACCTCATCTTGAGAGGAACAATGTTGAAGAGGGCGGAGCCAGAGCAGTTTTCTCACCCCTCCTCAAAAACCATACCCACCAATCAATTAACACTTGCTTCCCAGGCCTGAGTGGGAGGGGAAAGAAGCAGGGGAATCCACCAATCAGGGCCTGCATTCTCTGTGGTTTGGACAGATCACCTGACTATCACTTGGGCAAAAGAGGAGGAAAGGCTGGAAATCAGGAAAGGGATGTTTTAAGTTGGCTTCACTTCCAGCCAACTGGGGGCCCAAACAGCTGAAGATTTGATGTAGTTCTTTGTTGTCTTATGACTCCTCACATGAAAGTCAATATACAGGTGGTCCTCGACTTACGACCACAATTGATCCCCAAAATTTCTATGGCTAAGCAAGACAGTTGTTAAGTGAGTTTTGTCCCATTTTACGACCTTTTTTGCCACAATTGTTAAGTGAATCACTGCAGTTATTAAGTTTGTAACAATGATTGTTAAGTGAATCTGGTTTACCCATTGACTTTGCTTTCCAGAAGTTCACAAAAATTGAATGCATGACCCTGGGACACTGCAGTTGTCATAAATATGTGTCTGTTGCCAAGCATCTGAATTTTGATTACATGACCATGGGCATGCTGCAAAGGTCATAAGTGTGAAAAACATCCATAAATCATTTTTTCCAGTGCCATTGTAACTTCCAACGGTTCCTAAACAAACTGTTGTAACTTGAGGGCTACCTGTGGTCTGATAAGTCTTGGGGTTGCCACATAGTCAGCAGTGGGATTCACTTACCTTCCCTACCAGTTAGCAAATATGAGTGCTCACGGCCTTCTGCGCATGTGCAGTGCTCGCGCAGTACGTCTGGGCAGGTGGGCACAGCCTCTTGCAGTTGCCACTACCGGCTCACCCGATCCAGAGAGAACATTGAGAACCATAATATTCTAAAGAGTGGTGCAGTGGCCTAGAGGTGGAACTCTTCCCTCACAATTAGGAGACTGTGAGTTCGATATTAGGTAGAGGCAGATATTTCTGTCTTGGGCACAATGAAAATAGATCTACTGAATATAACTCTACATTGGTGACAGGAAGGGCATCCGGCCAGTAAACACTCAGCTCTGTTCAGTTGCCAAGACTCCACCTGGCAAGGTATTATGGGGCCGTTAAAAGGAGATGATGATACCATACGTTCTAAACTATTATTTTAAACTAAACAAACCTACCATTTCTCCCAGAATCCACTCCATATCTGAGTTATTCTCAGTCGGGTGCAGCTACTCAAAGCCAGGAATGAATCACAAAACTCTTTCCAAAGTACCAAGGAGGTAACAAGTGCATATATTAAACAGATGCAAGTATGTGAACACAATCCTTAAATAAACTCCCCACAAGACTCACGATGCCACTTTTAAGGAAGTGTAACTTCGCTCTCCCTATCAACCTTCAGCCGAAATATAATTGCTTAGAATCAAAGGAGGAAACCAATTGACATATTGGGACTTCACAGGTAGTTGTCAAAGTTTCCTCTGAGCCCTTCATCTTTGACCTTATCACTTGAAGGACACTGCTGAAGATGCTGGGCGGTGGGCACTGAAAAAAGTGATCTATGACCATTTTTCACATGTAAGATCATTGTAGCATTCCCGTGGTCATGTAAACAAAATTCTAATGCTTGGCAACTGGTTCATGTTTTTGATGGTTGCAGTGTCCCAGGGTCATGGAATCAGCTTTTGCGACCTCCTGACCATCAAAGTCAGTGGGGAAGCCAGGTTACTTAACAACTGCAAGGGATTCATTTAACAGCTGTGGCAAGGAAGGTCACTAAAATGGGGCAAAACTCACTTAACAACTGTCTCACTTAGCAACAGAAATTTGGGGCTCAACTGTGGTCGCAAGTCGAGAACTACATGTATAACATCCTTTTTTTGCCTATTATTTTTTCCTTTAGCTCTGTTTCTATAGGTTTGGTTTTTTTAAAAAATAATAACAGTACAGTATTTCATCATTCATCAGTTTCATTTTAGCTGTTGTCTAACCACTGCAGGATGAAGGCCTCTTCTGTAGGTTTCCAACCAATACGGTCCTGATAGAACCTTCTGCCTTCGGGCAGGTCTTTCCGCAGCCATGGGTAGTTGCCCTAGGGCAGGAGTGTGAAACTGGCAGCCTGCGGGCCAGATGCGTCACATGGAGGTCACGCCCATCCCAGCTCCCCAAAGGGAAAAAATGTTGCGATACATCATATACGGCAATGTGACGTAGGGAGTTTGACACCTGTGCCCTAGGCCTCTAGGGAATGAGAACCATTTTTGAGGTTGTATTGTCATGTGCAAGGAATAGACCATAATCTGCCACGCTGGTCCAATGCGGTTTGGCAGATGTGATTGGTGTTTAGTCTGAGGTATCCATCAGTACAGTATCCATTTTATCTATTTATTAATTGCTTTAATTTTGTTGTACCTCTCCCAGAGTCACTTGTTTTATGGAATGGATCATGGATGGCCATATAAATTGGATGACTAAATAAATAAAAGTTATACAGGTAGCCCTCAACTTACAACCATTTGTTCAATGTTCAAAGTTATAACAGCACTGAAAAAAGAGACTTATGACTGGTCCTTGCATTTATGACGGTCACAGCATCTTCACAATCACATTATCGAAATTTGGGCACTTGGCGTATATTTACCATGGTTACAATGTCCCAGAGTCTTGTGATTGTCATTTGCAACCTTCTCAGCCAGCTTCTGACAAGTCGATGGGGGAAGCCGGGTTCACTTAATGACCATGTGACTCCCTTAACAACCTCCTTGCTTAGCAATGGAAATTCTGGTCACAATTGTGGTCGTAAGGCAAGAACTACTTGTATAGTTTCTCCTGATCTCCTGTCTCATTCTATTTTTTTTTTTTTAAATTTTATTTATATGCCGCCCTTCTCCGGAGACTCAGGGCGGCTTACAATGCGCTAAGCAATAGCCTTCATACTTTCGTATATTTATACAAAGTCAGCTAATTGCCCCCACAAACTGGGTCCTCAATTTACCTACCTTAGAAAGGATGGAAGGCTGAGTCAACCTTGAGCCTTGGTGAGATTCGAACCTGCAATAATTGCAGGCAGCTGATGTTAATAACAGGGCTTTAGACCACTGTACTATCCAAGGCTATTGAGGTCTAGTGGAAGATGCTACCCCATGATTCCCCCAGAGATTAGAATGGTCCCCACTCTAACACTCTTCCAGAAGGCGCTGAAAACCTGGTTCTGCCAGCAGGCCTGGGGAATGCAGAGCAGGATGAAGCCCATTAAATGGCTCGTGTGATGTGTTATCGCCGGGGCCGGGGGTTATTATATTATATTATTAATTTATTATGTGATTACTCTCTTTTATTAGTTTGGTTGTTTTATATATGAGGTTTTCATATTCCTGTAAGCCGCCTTGAGTTGTCATGTGCGAATAGGCGGCAATATAAATTTCCTAAAATAAATAAATTAAATAAATAGATCATCATTTCTTGTCTTCCCTCTGAAGAGAGGGAAGTAGAGAGGTGTCTTTTGCCTCCAGCCCTGCTTAGACACTAATTTTATGCTAAATTCTCTATACTTTTTTCCTTATTTTAATTTCTGAGGCAGTGGGTGATTGGTCAAAGAGATTTGTGGGTGATGGCTCAGCTTTTGGGCATCTGTTAGGTGGAGAATTTAACCTCTAGTCCATGCGAGCCACTCTTGTTCTTCGGTGCAGGTTACTTTCACACCTAATAAAAGATGAGTTTGGAATCTGTGACAGTTACCAAGGAAACACTTCACCTTTAGCAGGTCAAATAATTTAAACATAATTTCTGGTGGACTGTGTGACATAAATAGCTGAAAGGATTTCACAACCTTAATTTTTATTTTTATTTTTTTTGCAAGGAAAAATTAGGTGATGCATAGGCTGATGTTGTTTGCATTCTCTTTTTCGCTTCGATGCCTTCAAGGATCTCTTCTTCAGGGCATTCCTGTTTTTCTCTGGTACCTCTTGAAGTGCCCAAAGTTTTTATTCTGCATCTTGTCCTGGGCCCTGAGGAGAAAGCAGAGAGAATCAGAATAGGATGACTCTTAGCATCGGACATGAATCAGAAAATATTAGGTGTGTGTGGAGGCTCACTGATTCAGTTAACATGCTACACAATGTTACATTTTCTCCTTCTAAACGGTGTGTTACAACAGCCTCTTGGATGTTCAAAAATAACCATCCAGAGTCTTCAACTTCCAGCATTCATGAAAAGCATTGGGCAGCTTTCCATGCCAACTTTTGGCTCGCTGTTTTGTTTGTAGCATAATCCACAACTTTTTGTTGATGAAAGTTAATCTGGAACTGGGATACCACTTCAGTATAAAGATGAGGCTGCAAGGGTGATGATATGCAATTATTAACTTTATCATGGGTTTAAATTTAATTGTTGCATTGCATATGAAAGCCAATTGGCATATTGTTCTTTTTTTCCTACCACAGATGGTTGTTCTACCTTCTGATTTTTTAAAATAATGCATCTGCTACAGCTTCTGCCCGTTTTAAGGATAGTAACCAAATGCTTGTAGGAACATACTGATCTCATTAATGCCTTTAGGGTCCTTTTATTAAAACATGCTACTACTTACCAATGTTTTCGAGATCCAAGAATTAACTAGGAAAAATGTCCAGGGATTTGGAACATCTGATATATGAAACTGACTAGGATGTTACTATGCTCCTGAATGCTTTTCAGCATCTTCCAGAAAGAGACTTTATTGCTGGGGGCACAAATGAACACTAGTCCATCTCAATGTATGTATATTACAGGATAAAGATCAGTTAATGTACAAGTTATAGCCATAACTCCATATTTTATAGCTCCAATGAAATATGACCTAGACAAACCAGTGATGTCATATCTATGTCCAATGTTTTTCATTTTGAATTACTAATAAAAAACTTTAAAAAAAGAAAGAAAGAAATATGACCTAGACACCAACTTTATATTTCCAGCATACTTAGTATAAACATATCGTATACCGGGGTGAAATGCTCCCAGATCAGACTGGATCACCCAAACTGGTAGTGATCTTGGCCGGTCATTCGGCGATCCAGTAGCACCCAGCCATGTGTCATTACTTCCTGGTTTTAACCAGGAAGCAATGTGGTTTTTTTACCTTCTGCGCATGTTCAGAAAGTTTTGTGCATGCGCAGAAGGTCTGCATGCACCTGTGACGCACATGTCTGCTGCGTGCGCTTCCGAACCGGTAAGGAAGGTAAGTAGATTTCACCCCTGTGTTATACTGTATATCTAAATCTATATTTTCCACTACTCCCAGAAGGAAAACATTTCAAAGGAGACTCTGACTGTTTCCTAGTCATTATGGAACATTAAAGGAGATACTGTCCTTAACCATCAAACTAATCATAGCTCCATTAAACTTTACATATCCAAATTGCAATGATATATTTCAAAAATTCAATTCAGTTAGATTTCATTATTGGCTGGTTCTATTCTTTTTGCCATCCAAATTTATAATCCATTTTATTTGCATTCAGGTTATTTTCTCTGTCTGTAACCATTATTGTATTCCATCAAAAAAGGTAAAATATTTACCGAGAACTGTCACCAATCTGATTATTCTGAATACATTTGTATTCTATCTTATTTTGTCCATTTCCCATTAGTGACTCACAATATCTAGGGAAAATGTTAAACTTCTGCAACATGCTTTCTTTTCCTTCCTTCCTTCCTTCCTTCCTTCCTTCCTTCCTTCCTTCCTTC